>JAUESH010000044.1:6103329-6123364 GCA_032275165.1 Synergus magnus | reverse complement strand
ATTCAATTAGTGTATATACGCTGATGAATCAGCGGAATTTCGCTGACAGAGGGCGTGATATTCACTGATTCATCAGCACAAATACGCTGATTGAATCAGTGGTATACTTATAGCTGAGAATCAGTGAAATTCCACTGATTCAGATTAAGAGAGTTGATTCTCCTAAAATTCCTAGAAATTTGATGACAACATTTAAAATCCCTCTAAAACCTTTAAAATTTTGAGAAACCTTTTGAAATTTCTTTACATTCCTTGAAATTCCAGAGCAAGTTTTAAAATTCCTTAAAACATCCAGAAACCTTTTTAAATCTCTTACAATTTCAAGAAAACCTTCCATATCCCTTAAAATTAGTTTAAAGCTCTAAAAATTTGTGAAAATCTCTTAAAATTGCCAGAAACTTCTTGAAATTCTTTAAAATTCTACGATAAATATCAAAACCTCTTTTTATCCTTCAAAATCCATTAAAATTATTATAAATCTCATCAAATTCCATGAAATCCTTAAAAATTCCATAGAATCTTTTAAAACTAGAAAAATCTCTTGAAATCTCTTAAAATTATTTGAAATGTCATAAAATTCCACAAAATCTTTTGAAAATCTCTCGAGTTCTCTTAAAATTCGTCGAAATACGAAAATATTTGAAATCGTTTAAAACTGGTAGAAACCCTTTGAAATGTATTAAAATTTCAGGAAAATCTTCGAAATCGCTTAAAATTCGTTAAAATCTTTTAAAATTTCAAAAAATGTTTAATTTCTTAGAATTCTTAAAAATTTCTTAAAATTTTGATGAATTCCTTTAAAATCCCACGAAATGTACTGAAATACCTTAAAATTCTACGAAATCTTTTAATAATCCTAAAAAATCTTTTGAATTTCGTAAAAATCACTTAAAAATCGTCAATATCCCTCAAAATTCCTAGAAACCTCTTGAAATTCCTCTTTAAAAAAGTGATGTAACGAAATGTCTCTAAAATCTCGTATACATTGTTCTTTCAAACCTGATCTATAAATTTGAATCAGCGACATTCCGCTGATTCAGATTAAAATAGTGATTGGCTTTTGAATGACTTGAAGTTGTAAGAAGTAAAACAAATAATCGTGCGCGTAGCGCGCGTGTTGGTTTGCTAGTGAATAGGAAATCCTTTAATAGTAAAAGAAATCGTTTGAGTGTCAATAGACTGTTTTTAGAATGTACAAAATGTTTAAACTCTTTGGTATTCGACACTTCAATAAATCTCTGGAGACGATTTGATTACAGTTTACGCAGGTGGTTGAAATTTCGAGACAAAATTCGAAGTTGGGAGAGAGCAACAGTAAACAATTTCTGGAATTCTAAGATCTTTGGAAGCTAGATTCTAGATTCGGGATTCTAGATTTTCGAGTGGGATTTCCAAGGAATGAGTCAAAGCCTCGGCAATCAAATGATTAAAGGCAGCTTCGCATGACTGAATGGATAGCGCGAAACTCCTGACGGAAATCAGACATCAGAGTCGCTGGCCATTCGCCCCGCCTCTCTTTGGTCTTTGATATATATACCTTGGTACAACCTAGAGCGACAGAAGTCCTCCCCAACCCTTCTGAACAACCCGGCTTTGCCCATACCACCCTCAAAACCATCCAAAACCACCCAACCAGCACCCGACGGGTTGCTGCTTGCTGCTTCTAAGCTCTTGGCAAACACCAGCCAGCCTTGTAGCAGGAACAGAATCCCGGGAATGTACCGGGCGCGGCCAACGGGCCGATTTACTGATTTATTGGAGGTTTATGCCTCGCGGAAAAACAAACATCACGTCCAAGTTTCAATGTTTTTTTATCTCAAGTGGGATGCTTTAAAAGCTCCAATTTCGAGTTCAGGGATTTGGAAGGACTCAGGTTTGTTAAGGTTTGTTGTCCTTCTTATTGAACAGATTGAAGGGATAACATCTTATTTTTTTGAGTTAAATCGTTTTAATTGAAGAATAATCGTTTTTAAAGGAACTTTAGGGAATTTTAAGGGATTTCAAGAGATTATAGGAGTTTTTGAAGTGTTTTAAAAGATTTCTTAGCATTATAAGGAATTTTGAAAGCTTTCAAAAGATTTTTGGGAACTAGGAGGGATTTAATGTGATTTCAAGATTTTTCATTGATTTTTAGGGAATTTTAAGAGATTAAATTGGATTTTGAGAAATCTTAAAGGGTTTCTAGTGATTTTGCAAAATTTTAGACACTTTGTATCCCAAGGGTTGTTCGCTCTAGATATCAGGCGTACATATTCTCTTGAAAAAAACTTGAAATCCTACTTGAAAACCTCTAGAAATATTTTGAAGTCGACTGGAATTTTAAGAGCTTTTAAGATATTAAGGATTATTAAGGATTATTATTATTAATAAAGATTATTAAGGATTTTTGAAAATTTCAAAAGATTTCAGGGAATATAAAGTGATTACAGGCGACTTAAAGAAATTGAAGTAATTTTTTGGGCTTTAAAGTGATTTCATGAAATTTTTAGACATTTAATTTAGAGGCAGGGTGTCTAGCGGACCGGCAAACCGGGAAAAACCCGGGAATTTTATTTGATCGGGGAAAAACCGGGAAAAATCCGGGATTTCACTTAGGTCCGGGAATTTTTTGTATTTTATCGAAAAATCAATTTTTTTCTAATTTATCTTAAAAAATATTTCTGTTACGTGTTATGAAATTTTTAGAATATATGGGGCATTCTATGCCAAGTCGACCACTTTTGATTTGAATTTTTTTACCTAACCCAAAAAAAGTTATGGATTTTTAAAAAAAAAATGGCTTGTTTCATTTTCAAATGGCCGTAACTTTTTCAAAAACTGACGTATCGGGACGTTTTTTTTTCAAAATTTTTGTTTTTAAATGCGCTTTTCAGAACAAAATTTATAAAAATTATACAGATCAATCTTCAACGTTTTTTTTGAAATTTTCGGGAAAAAACGGAAATTTCGAGATTATTGTCATTTTTAATTTTTTTTTCTTTTTTTCTTAAAAAGCTTTGACATTTTCCGCATATTCTCTGAAATTTTCAGTGGGATTTTTTCGTTTTCTATTTTTCTTTTTCAATTGAAAAAAATTTTTTTAACTCAGCTTATTTTTCATAACACTACTCTGAAAATTTTTTAGAATGTACAGAGAACCTTAAAATTTGGAGAAAAAAAAAAAATAATAATTAAAAGTGGTAGTCATCGGAAAAATTTCAATTTTTTTACAATATAACTTTATTTATATCTACTGTGCATAAAATTATTTAATAAACTATGTTTTTTGGATATGTAAACAAAAAAAAGCGACGTATTAAACAAAAAAGTTCAAACGAATTTCATCCCAAATTAACTGCTTCAAAATTTTTAAAAGCGTATGTTTTAGTCAGAAATAGGCCAAATCATAACATTTTTTTTTTCATTTTATTTTTTTTTTAAATGTAGTTTTCGAAAAAAAAAAAATACAAAAAAATTATTCAGGGCTATCTTCTATTTTTTTTGACTTTTTCGAAAAAAATTTAAATTTTTCCGATGACTACCATTTTTAATTCTTATGTATTATTTTTTTTTCCAAATTTGAAGTTTCTCTGTACACTCTAAAAAATTTTCAGAGTAGTTGTTATGAAAAATAACCTGTTAACAATTTTTTTTTTTTTCAATTGAAAAAGAAAAATAGAAAACGAAAAAATCCCACTCTGAAAATTTCAGAGAATTTGCGGAAAATGTCAAAGTTTTTTATGAAAAAAAGCCAATTTAAAAAAAAAAACCCATAACTTTTTTTGGGTTAGGTAAAAAAATTTGAAAAAAGTCTGCAAAAAAAAAAAAGTTCGATAGGGTAGACAAGGATAAAAAAGTTTCAGCCAAATCGAAAGGGGTCGGGGTCAAAAGTGGTCGATTTAGCATGGGAAAAAACGGGAAAAAACCGGGAATTTCAAATTGCCTGATCAGTAGACACCCTGAGAGGATTTAATAGGATTTTTCACTTGATTAAAAAAAATTATTTACAGAGCGAAGAGCGCCGTTTATTTGAACCCAACTTCATGTTAATCTTTTAATTTCATTTTCAATTTTTCCTCTGCAACTTCCGGTCAATTGCATGAGGTGTCAGTTGATGTCAGTTCTGGACTGCTAAATACTACTAAATTCCTTTTGGTTTTTGACGTATCCTCGAGATATATATTTTAGGCATGTTTATTCTCGAGATAATAACGAGCAAGAATTAAATTAGACAGTTAGAGACTCGCGAAAGAAGAATGGTGCGAAAATCGGTCCTCGTTTACGATCTACTCAAATCGGAGAAGCCCGAAGTAGGGTTCACCGAAAATGAAATTGTACATCGCCTCCATACAAAATATGGCTTTACACCTGGAAAAGGAACCAAACGACAAATCAACGCAGCTCTTCGTCGCGGAATAGATTATGGAATTTTGGTGAAAAAAACAAACAAATATAGGTTATTATACAATATAGTTTTTCATTGGGTGCATAATGTAGATTTATGCAACTTAATTTAATAATTTGGGATAGAAAGAGCCATGAGTTCCTTTTCTTTAGATTTGATCCAGATTCCGTAAAAAATGTCCCTCGAAAAAAAGCTGGAAAAATCAAAAAAAGAAAAGTGGCCAAAAAGGGTCGTACAACAAGTAATAAAACTGGAGCTAAGAATGAGCCTCGACCACAAGTCCCAAGACCAACAGTTCCTGCATTGCCAAATTGGACCCCCAAAAGACGAAATCTTCGCCAAGAACCTCTTTCCAAAGTTATAAAACATCCTGAAACTCCATCTTCATAATTTATTTCGTGAAAAAATTATTGTGAACTCCTGTCTCGTCTAAAAAATATTAATTTTAAAATCTTGAATCGGTCCTCTTTCTCAATTTATTTTTTCTCAATTTTTACATTCTCATTTTCTCTTATTTGGAGAGAATCAGATGTACCAGAAGTTTTGAATGTTCAAATGAACGAAATATTTTTTCCCAATTCTATTTTATCCAGAAATATTGTTCCAACTAAAAATAACAATACACATTACACGTTTCTTTCGTATAAAATTATTTTCAATGCAAATGTATAAATATTTTTAAACTGTTTCTTGTTTAAAATACAATCAATACAAAAATTCGTTGATTTAAACGTTCAGAATTTTTCAGTCATAGATTCAGAACAGAATTGATGTTAAAAAAATTCGGGAGCTCGTTCGAGCACAAATTTTCCCATAAAATTTCTTTTCCGCCGGGATGGATCCTGTTAAGCGAAACTGAGTTGAACTTTCCGATCGTTAATTCCAGATTTCCTTGGTCCGAAATCATCTTCGATGGGTTTCCGATTTTTCGCTGCTCGGTAGCAGTGATGGCCATTTATCGCTGATTTTCTGGCATTTAATAGTTCATATAGCATATACTAAAATAAGAATGGAGTTCCGCTCGAAAGTGATCGGAGGTCGGGGTCCATTGAGCGTGAATTTTCCGGAGTCGTCGACCCCGCTCGAAATGAACCGGCCTTTTTTAAGATGACCAGCGATGTAAGAGTTCGGTTTCAGGATCGGACAGACCGTAAAACCGTCGAAAATCGGCATGGCCAATTGACCGGGAGACGTAATCCTGGACATCCGGTACCTGTTATCTACTCTTTAAGATTTAGTTTAGCCCTCATATTGTACCTTGTTCCCACAGTCCCGTTTCTTGCGAATCCACCTGCAATATTCCGGAATTCCGGAAAGGAAATCCCTTTACAATATATGTCTTAAATCTTAAAAAGGATAATCAAAGAAGATATACAAACTAGAGATGGTAATTTTATATACAGATTTTAAACGGTTATATTTATATAGTTTATGTAATTAGCGAAAAACTTTAAACTCAAAATATTAACAATTCAAGCACACAAAATGCAAGAATTTCAAAGCCCTAGAGTTAAAAATTGTATTGAACAATTTTTTGTTCGAAGAACTTATTACCATTGCACGATATGAAATTGAAAACGTCTATATTGTATAATTTATAATTGAAATTGAAATCTGAAACCAAACAATTTTTAATATACTTGAAAGTAATGTTATCCAACTTTGAACGCCTTCAATTCTTTTTCAATCGTTTGAAATCTCATAAAATATTTTACAATATTCTGGGTTAGAAATCCTTAAAATTGTTTCAAATATACTTTGAAATTTTTAAAAATCACCAGAAATCTTTGAAATCTCTTTGGGAAAAATATTCATCTTATGCAAAAGACGGTTCGAATAAACAATGAAATTACCAAAAATCTTTTGAAACTATGTGCACTTAAAATTCGATTGATCGACCCCTCGATCTGAAATTAAACTAATTATCCGAACATAATTTTCATAACATACATTTCTACTTCAAGTTTTGGTTTTTCATGCATTTTCGGGGTCAAGAATTTCTTTGAACTGATTTAAAACCCACCCTGAAAAATGTAAACAGTTTCCATTTCCGTATACATATATAATATATAGACAATAGAGGAAAATCAGAAATTACCTCGGGGTCGGGGTAGTAAGGAAATAAAAAAGGAGGATAATTAGTGAAAAAGAAGGTCGACGTTCGCTTTCTATGGGGATGTAGGGATATAGGGAATAGGGAAAAGTAGGCAGGGACGCATAAATATTTCAAGATAGAATTCAGTGGCAAAGAGTTAGCGCATTGTTGGCACATTGTGAGCCGACAATAGGGGGTGTGAGGCAAGTATCGACAGCACCGGCTATTGTACCTAAATTGCATGTTGCAAGCTAACACAATGTCCACCGAGTCCTATTCCCTGCTCACCCCCACGTTCAACAGATTAAGCAGCGACAAAGTATAGACTGTAAAATCACGGATGACCGCCATATGTTCTCCCTCCGTTTAAATTACATGCTGCCACTGACCAAACGTAATAATTAGAGGTTCATCGAGGATTTGTTCGATTAGCAACGACCCAACCGGAACAGCCTGCTCATATATCGATTCACTTTCCTGGAAAAGTGATAGCGATGATCGTAGGCGTTATATCAAACGTAATTTCTGTCATGAATTTATGATCAACATTTTTAATTAAAATTCAGAAGGACTAATTCATTTTCATTTTGATATTTTAATAATATTTATTTATAATTAATTATAATAAAGTACGATGGATTATAAAGAATTTCCAGGTATTCCATGAGATTTTTAAGTGATTTCTAAAGATTTCAAGAGATATTTAATAATTAATTTCCACTGATTTAAAGGAATTTTAAGTGATTTTTTAATAGTGAAATGAAGTTTTATCAAATTTTTCGAAATACTAGAATAAGATTTAGAAGTCAATGTTTCGAAATATTGGAAATAATGGTATTAAAAAAAGTATTTAGAGAAGCAGAAAGAAACGAAGTTAAGTAACCGAAGTTAAGTAACGCTTGGTTCGGTTACTTCTCGGATGGGTGCCTTCGTACTATTTTAAATATTCAAAAATTTATGGTATCAATTCCGGCCTGATAAGTACATTAAAATATTTTTCACACTTTATTCGACTACCAAGATCCACATTTGTGTTTTTCGATTAACAAAAAAAAAAAATTTTGTACCTACCAGGCCCAAATTGATACCATAGATTGCTATCCATGTGATAGGTTAACCCTTTAAACCTCTACCTTGAAAACACATTTTTATACGAGTTATGAAGGAGGAAAGAAAAATAAAAAAACCTTTTTTTTTAAATAGCTTAACCGATTTTTATGAAAAAATCAATATGTAATGGAGACCAATGAGACAATTTTTAAAGAAAATTGAAAAATATTATCGAAAAATAAAGTCCAAAAACATTTTTGAAATTTTCAAAAATTGTTATGACCCTCAGGTACTTTCTCAATCTGAATTAGTAAGAAGTTACTAATGAGTTACTAATTTACTTTTGTAACGATTTTTACTACCAATTAGTTAAAAACTACTAATTCACAGTAAAAAAAACTACTAATTCATTTAGTAATGGTAAATAAATCAATTAGTAAGCCTTACTAAATTAATTAATAGTTTTTAACTAATTAATAGTAAAAATGTTTACTAAAGTGAATTAGTAAACGAATCGGCGCTATTTCATTAGTAACTTCTTACTAATTTAGATTGAGAGAGTACTTCTTGAAAAAATTTAAAAAAAAAATATGTTGAAGAACACAACAGAGAATATTTTCGGTCTTACTATTAAAAGAAAATTAGTATTAAAAGATTAGGATATTGAAATAAAAAGTTAGTATTGAAATATTGAAAGCTACAACAAATTCTCTTTTTTCCACATAAGAATAAACTCTTATTATTTCGGGTCTTCGGGTTAAAATGACGATCCCGATTCTTGGATAAGGTTAATTGGTAACCACAGAAAAGAGCTCACAGCCGGAAGTGGTGACAATATCGTGACGTGGCACGTGTCTTTACGTGAAGTTCAAGAGAAAAATGATGAACGTCCACTGGAAAGACCAAAAACATCGTTTGTCTCATCGAATTGAAACACCTGCGACACGCGCCACGCTCATTACTGAATTATTATGATGGCTTCCCACGTGCATAAATATCCCACATATTCATCGTTTTGAGTCACATTTAGAACCTGTCATGGATATATAAAATATAGGCATTCGGTTGGAAAGGTGAAGAGGGGAGGAGAGAAACTCGGTCTTAATGGTACTTGATTAGCGAACAAAAAGACTACAGACTGAGCCAGTCTGCACCAGAAACCACATTATACCGATCAGCTCACTTACATATTTATTTATTCCACTGCACAGTCATGTTAATGATTCTGCATCTTAAGCTGTGGGAGTTTCAATTCAATTTTACCGGAAATGAGGCTGAAAATGGATTTTTGGGGTCTTTGTCGAGAGAAGTTGAAAAAGTATCGAAAGAAATAGTAGATTAAACGATTCATTATTTGATTCGGTTTTCGAATTTTTGATCTTTTGAAATTGGTTATTGCTTTAAATTTTGAGAGTATTCTCTGTAATATTTAATTTTTAAAATTAAGTCACTGTATTTATGTTGATTTTACTATAGAGAATACAGAGAACAGGTCATTCACATTAAATCCTTGAATTGCCGAGTCCCCAGGCTCTACGTGTTAAAATGTGAAAATAACATTTATTATCTTGCTGAAGAGAGAACAAATAATTTACGAGGTAATTTACAACCTCAATTGAGTCTAAGGTTATACGCTTTCGTATCATCGTATTTGAATATTGTCAGAAGACTTCTGTAATCTCTATTTTTATTTATTTATACTAACAGTAAAAATGAATTTTGATTCTATTCAGAGTAAAATACTTAATTAAGATTGTAAAATGTATTCTTCTTGCTTGAACATTGTAGCATTTATAATCTGTTTTTATTCTTTCTTATGGTTTATCAGCCTAGCATTTTTTATCTTAAGAAGCAAACGTGTACTTTCGTAAATACACACCAAGGACAACCTTGTGTATCAAAAACCTTCAGAAAGATTCTTACGATATTATCTTTTAACGAGATTAATGAGCAGCGTTAATTAATTTGAAAAGTTCTGAATATATTTCTTCAATTTTTGTCTGAGGATAATAGCGAATTATTTTTGAGCATGGCTAATGATACTAACAATTATTGAATACGTGTGACTTGGGGTAAATCTAGGGCTGAAGGTGTGTCAAGGGTCGGAGGACAAAGACTGGACTGGCGCTGGACTCGTGTCGAACAAATTAGGAATTTTATTGTCACGGGGGTGTCTCGATTTTGTTGGCATCAACGTGATATATTGAAAGCCAAAGTTTACTCAAAGCACGTAGAGAATTCTAATACGAGCCCCCATGGCCCACTTTTCAAATTGCCTAACATTATTTCACTAAGGCACACAATTACAAGAATTTATTTCGAACTTTCAGAGTATTCGTTCTTGCCAATTATGGCCCCTCGTTCTTTTGGCCAGCGCCAAAAATCTACAAGAAATGTGGCTTTCTCGAAAAAGTTTTCAATACTTCCGAAATAATCGCCTAATATCGTTATAAAAATTGCCTCAAATTACTTTTATATTCCAGCATTCTAATATTTTCACAAAACGTCTCATGAGAAATTAATCAAGTTTTATTGAATCATTTTTCACTTGTAGGGATAATTTTTAGTAAATTCTTATTTTTGATTAAGGTGAAATCCTGAAACTGATAATGAGGAATTTCTCATACTGTCACACTAAAGAGCGAGTCTTATCTCTTCTTTATCATTTCTGAGATTAAATTTAGTCATGCGTTCATTCTTGTCTAAGCTTTCTCCAGAAATCTTTAACCACCTTTTAAAATTTTCTATAATACAATAGAGACTTAAAACAAGAATATTTTGTGTTGAGTTTATTTCTTTAAAAATAAAAAATATGTATTTACAACTGAAAGAAGAGAAAAGGAAAATGAATTGAATGGGCAAATTCAAAAATAAATTTTTGTTAAGGACCCCCGGGAGGTTGAACAAGTAAGTAGCAAATTAGGGCATGTACCATTTGTACGTATGGCTTTTGACAAAAGAATATGGCATTTGGTGTGCAGGGCCAGTGGTTTTTGGAAAACCTCTTCTCCAAGCCACAAGAGTGACTGTGAGGGGGTGATATTCATTCTTGGGCGATCTACCGTAAAATATAGAGCCCCTGCCAGTATAAGTCGCTCCAAAGGGTGCCTCCGCACGATTCGCAAACATCGATAAATGTTTGTTACTGCGAAAACGACGGTCTAAAGCGACTGTCAGAACGTTTTTATCATAAAATATGTTTATATATAAGGTACTGTAAATGTGGGGGTTATCGGTAGTTAAGGCGAACTTCGGATTTCAAATATATCGAACAAAATAAACATTCAAGAATGTAACTAAGCTATTAATTACTTATTATCGCATCAGTGTAAAAATTACAACAAATTTGAAGTTGTGAAAATACAAAGATGCTGTGGTTATCCAAAATCTGGTTACTAGAGTAACCTGTAGTTCCGTTTATGAGATATCTTATATAGAATTATCATAACAGTATTCAAATAGAAGTTCAAAAGGTTGCTTTTATTAATTGTAAGAATCATTTACCTAAAATATTTTATCATTTGACGATTACTGGTAAAATGACGATATCCTCTATTTTTAATTTACAATTAGTCATTACACGGAGAAACCTATTATATCAATTTTTCCGAAAATGCAATTTAGGGACAAACGTGTCATATTGAGAATTTTTACAAGTTAAAATACTAAATTAAAAAAAAAATATATGATACTTTAATACAATCCATCTATAATTTTGAGCAGTATGTCATTTTATAAGTTATTTTATAAATTATCAGGGTGGCCACATGTCAAGGAAGTCAGGGAAATGTCAGGGAAATGCGAAGGATTTCGAAGGATTATAGTATAAAGAATTTCCAGGCATTCTTTGAGATTCTCTGGGTTTCTAATGATTTCAAGAGATTTTCAATAACTGTAAGGGATTTTAAAAGGTTTCTAGGAATTTAAAGGGATTACAAGGGATTTTTATGATATTTAAAAGATTTCGTGGAATTTTAAAGGATTTCATGGAATTTTAAGGGATTTTTTTCGAAAATTTAGAGAATTCAAAGGATTTTAAGAGATTTTAAAATGTTTCTAGGAATTTAAAGGAATTACAAGGGATTTTTATGATATTTAAAAGATTTTGTGAATTTTAAGGAATTTCAAGAAATTTCAAGGAATTTTAAGAGATCTCCAAAGTTTTCGTGAATTTTAGAGATTTTTACGAATTTTAAGTGATTTGAAATGATGTTAAAGTTTGTCGTGGAATTTTAAAGGAATTTAAGAAATTTTTATATTTTTAAAAGATTCCGTAGAATTTTAGGGAATTTCAAAAGATTTCATTGAGTTTCAAAAGATTTAAAGTGATATTAGGCGAAATTTTTCAATAATTTCAATAACATTATTATTGAAAATTTATTCGCATTTTAAACATTTTTTTGTCAGGGAAATTTATCTGAAAGTCAGGGGAAAGTCGGGGAAATGTCAGGGAAATTGAAAAATTGAATCTTGTGGCCACTCTGATTATATATTATAATTTAAGTCCGATTTTTTTAAAGGCCATTTTGGAAACCAAAAGAAAATATATTAACATTCATTTCTTTTAATTGGTGTTTGATTCAATCAATTTTTAGTTTGATTGAATAAACAGACAGAAAATAATAAATAATAATAATTATTGGAATAGTTATTTCGAGTGTGAAGGCAGTTTAAAAACTGGTAAATACACATCATTTCTAGTACAACGGCACCCATCCGAACATAACCGAGCCAAGTGCTGCTTAACTTCGATGACCGAACAAGAAGCCTTAAAACATTCCAGGCATCCAAGTGGACAATTTAAGAGTTCCGACAATTTTATAATAACAAAATAGAAGATTCAAAATGCGTTTCTTTCTGCTTCTCTAAATACTTTCCTATATATACCATTAATTTCAATATTTCGAAACATTGACTTCTAAATCTTAATCTAGTAGTTCAAAAAATTTTATAAGATTTCATTTGACTTTCAAAAATTATGAGAAATCGGAAAAATAAACAGAAAATTTGAATGGGTTCCAAGAATTACAAAAAATATCAAGGAATTTTAAAATGAAAATGATTTTGAGTTATTTAAGAAGGTATTATTATACCCCAAAATTATTAAAAATCTTTTTAAACTCATTGCAATCAAATTGAAAGTTCGACTCCGTAGAAATTTTTGGAAATCTCCTAAAATGTTTTGACATATTTTGAAAATCGTTCGAATCCAATCAAATATTTAAAAACTACTTGAAATTCCATGAAACTCTCTTGAACTTGTGTTAGTTGTAATCCCTTAACATTATTAAAAATGTCCTTAAACTTTTGACAACTATGTACTTGTAATCCCAGAAAAATATGAATTTTATTTTTAATCCCTTTTACTAAAGCGCTTGAAGTTTTTCCAAATTCCTAGAAATTGGATATATATATATTAAAGATATGAATGAGAATTTTTATCTTTGGACTGCCTTTTACCAACTTTTTTGTTAATTTTCTACTATAGCAGAAATTGAATATTCTTCGGTGTTATGGGCATGTTAAGGGCATGTGTTACTTACCATATGAGCAAATTTAGATAACCCGGTACTTTTCTCACAATTTTTACTTTTTGAAAAAAAAAATAATAATAGTGCACAGACGTAAAGAACGTGAGCACGGTCGTATGTGCACTATTATTTTTTTGAAAAAGTAAAAATTGTAAGAAAAAAATGGGGTTATTTAAATTTGCTCATATGGTAATTACCACATGCCCTTAAGGCTTCCTGGTTTGCGGGAGAAATATGGCGGCATCAAGGTACGATAAGGGTAATAAGTCACATTATCGAGATCAGGTTGGTAACGTATGGAAGCGGAAGTTGTGCTCTGGGCTCGGTTGCATTATCGAATGACCAGGCTAGCCCCTACATAGTCAACATGTCCTGCGCACACAAAGCTGACATGTTTCGTGGCGGTTGGATATGTACTGCGTGTCCATAGATTTCCAGGAGAGAAGATTGAAATACTCATGTGATGGATGAAGCTCCGAAATTTCAAATACGCTTCAACGAGCATTGATCTTTTTTATCTTATTTCATTTTCATCAAATCATCAATAGAAGTACAAGGGGTAATAAAAGAAAAAGGTACTCTCCTCTTGAAACAGATTTCAATCTTTACTTTCAAATAGCATCTAAGTTTGAAAAAGAAGTTGAAAGAGGTTGATGAAAAAAGATATTGAAGTGTATAGAAATCTGTTGCACATTAAGAAAGTCTTTTTCCATCACTTGGATTTGAGACTGTTGTCATTGGCTCAAGTGGAAACAAATAGGACACTTAGTGAACTCAGGGTTGTAACCTCATAATACGAAATGGCAAACGAATCCGTTAAGGGGGTAAGGGAGAGAAAAAGAGAGAGGAAGGCAGACTGACATCTCATTTTCGTTTAGCGGATAAAAAGAGCGTATCATTGGCGAGACTGACGAGCGAGAAGGACAAAGTCTGTCGAGGTGTGTGAAAAAGAATGAAAAGAAGGGAGAATGACAGAGAGCGAGGAAGAGGCACGGATCAAGGCTAGTCTTTGCCAAACATCAATATTTGCGACCGCCCTGTTGGTACCTCTGCGAGGCTCAACCTGACTCGACTCGACTCGACTGAACCGATCCAACTACAACCACCCACACCTCTCGATGTACTTTTTTGCACGACCCAAAAGTGCGACAACTTTAATTATCGAGCCAACTTCCTCGATCGCTTTACGATTGTATTAGCTTAGGGTTTTATCAGTTTCTTTTCATTTAAATCCTTTATTAGATCCAATTAGGCCAACTCTTCCAGGTTTAATTAACTAATTTTCAATTGATTTCAGATCAACTTAAAAAAGTTTAAATTTTGAATAATTAAAGGAGGCTCAATTAATGTTTTCACCTTCAGATTCCTAATCAATATAGGAATAGAAATATTTTTAAGGGTTAGTTTGAAGTCAAACGCTACAAAATTTAAAGATTGAGGGATCAGAATCTGCAAGTAGACTCCTGATTTTAAAGTAACTGGGAATTGAAATTAAATTGGGAAAATCGGGCAAAATGGGTAATAGTCGGGAATTGAAATCAATCTGGAATACAGAGTCAAATTAGGAATCGTATTTCAAAGTTTTTAAAAATGTGGTATTGTCATTCAAAACTTCTAACGAGAGGTTATTGATCGCTCCTGAAATTTGGCATTCACTCTCTCATTAAATCTTTTTGAATTCCTTAAATTTCACAACAACCCATAATATTCTTTTAAAAAATCTATTGAAATCTCTTGACACCCTTCTTTAAATGCCTTGAAATCTTTTGAAAATTTTATACATTTTTAAAATTTTGAAATCTTTCGAAATTCTTGGAAATGTATTGAAACCTCTTGAAATCTTTGACACCCGTGTAGAAATTTTCAAACCTGGCCCAGACCGGTAATGAAACACACGGCCCGACCGGGTCCGGATTGGAAGTCGGGTTTTCAGGTCTGGGCCCGGTCGGGCCGTGTGTTTCATCCCCGGTCTGAAATCCCCCGATTTGGGCCCGATCAGGGCCAGATTCTCCGATCTGGGCCAGGCTGGAGCCATAGCAACATTTTGACTCTAAAGGATTTTTAAACAATTTTTAAATTGGATTACGCCTTGTTGAATTTTTGAATTGGTTTTTTTTTTCATTACATATCGACATTTTTCTGCTGATAATTGGAATATTTAATAAAATTTGAAGGTATTATAGATAATAGTACACATTGTCAGATTATAACGGAATAAAAAAATCAGAATTCAAAACTTGTTTTGACTTTTTTTTACCAAACCATAACTTATATAATTTTGGACATTTCAAAAAATCCTTTGGAGCCTAAATGCTGCTTATATAGAATTATAATTTCACCAAGTTTCGTTAAAATCGAAAGCCCACTTGCAGAGCCTGATATTTCTGACGTGTGGTCCAAATTTTTATACACCTATCTACAATAAATTATAATTTCACACTAAATCCCAGGGTGTCAATTTTTTATCCAAAAGAAGATCAATGCGTTGCACGGTGGAAAAACAATTGATATCTACGTATGAATATATAAATGTTGTTGTAATTTTTCAATTGTTTCTCTATTATCCATCGCTTTGATCCATTTTTGGATCAAAATTTGACTCGTTGGGATTTAGTGTGTATTATATTATTTACTATAATTAGGTACGTACTTAACGGTGTTGGGCAAAAGCTCGAACTCTAACAATATTAAAACTCGACACTGTTTCGCTCTGTACGCGAAAAAAAAAATTATTTAAATAATTCGTAGCACTGCAGAGTGAAAAAATATCTATTTATAACATTTGTTAAGTAAAATGAAGAAATCGAATTTTGGGGTGGTTAGAACATGGATTCAGCACCCTTAAGATCAATCATTTGAAATTAATTTTTATCGTTATCACACTTTAGTCCAACTTTCCATAAAGATAATAATAATTTAAAAAAGAGGCCAGTTCCAGAAAGAATGACGCTAATATAAACGTGTGACGTGCGACCTTTCCGTATAACTGGAAAAAAGTGTCCTTTTGTGACTTTAACGAGCACTTCGCGGTGACGACAGGACGCATATTTTTGCCTTACCCAGTGATTTCGTAGGACGGACGTCCCCAGAGTTTCTGCAAATATTGAAATTGGCTGCAAAAGCTGATGCGTGCTGCATTCTTCGAGGAACTCGAGCTCGAGGTCTCACGTACGAAGTTCGATCGCCGCCATTTGTACGACCTCGTTCCACCTTCTCTTCTCGGGTGTGCCTCGTTTATAAAATGGCCCTGGAATTTTATATGCATGGTAAAACTTAATTATTACCAAGAGACTATTTCATTCATTATTTGATTTTTGCAATCACTCTAACAGAAGCCTTTTTCAAAGTCTTTCAAATTCCAAATGATTGGAACTTCGAAGTCCAAACATTTTGCCAAATTCTGATAATTTCAAATTCAATTACTCAATTATTACAATGTTTCTACAGAAAAAAAGTGGAGACAGTATTTCAAGGTTAGGCAAACGCTATATAAAATATTTATTGTAGTGTTTTTAAGAAAACGAAGTATCTACTTTTAATCAAATACGAGAATTATTAACGTTAAATAAACTCTTCTACAATATTTAGTTTAAATATGAGACAATTTGGATCCTGCTACTGAGTACATAAATTAAAATCTATTATTTACCCCTTCTCTTCACTTAATCAAGGACAAATATTTTGTTGTTTTTCATTTGCTTTAGTATTAACTTGAAGAATTACATAATCTCACTAAGTAAGCAGCAATAAATTACTTTTCATGTTTTTAAATCTGGATGTTTTGACTTTGGAAAATTTTCATTTTTACGATTAACAATTTTTGTGCTACCGAGTGATCGATCATTCTTGAAATTTGTGTTTACATAAATTGAAAAGAAAAATACAGAGAAGTGCACTTTAATTCTACTGACAAGGGGAATAAGGCCTCAACCATGAAATTCAAATCGCGATCGGACCATGATAAACCAAAGTTTATCAAAATCTATTAGACACATGTTTCGGCTTCTTTGTAGGTATGCCCAGGTTTCGAAAATATGAATTTTCGAAAATTCCGCTACTTCCAGCGGCGCAGGTCACTCATCAGTGCAGGTGGCCGGAATTTTCGAAAATTTATATTTTCAAAATCAAGTCCCGCACCTAAAAAGAAGCCTAAACTCTCGTTTCATCATGGACCGATCGCGATTCGAATTTCATGGTTGAGGTCTTCGTGAGCAGCACAAAATTTTATCTACTTCGCTCTATGCAGAAGGCGCGTCTCTGTAAACTGTATAACTATTTACAGTATTTCCCAGTTGTGCTGGAGAAAATGAGAAATTGTGAAAAAAGGAAGCTATGCGTGCAGCGCGTTTCATTAGTCGGAATTCATTAAGCGAAGTGAAAATGTGGACAAGGATGAGTCATGTATCGTAATCCCGTCGCATTACCATTTAGATTAGTTAGATTTGCAGGTAAACAGGACAACGCGACCGCGAAATACAAACACGCGCGACGGCAGCCGCGACGTTTTAATTTCATCCCTGATAATTACACTCAAACGGATGGCTTTTTAAATAGATTAAAATATTCGCTGTGCTGGCGTTCAGCACTATCAAGCCAACGCCACATTCGAATAATTAATGCGTTTTTGACTGCACATACTGGATAGTAGAATATCGCGTCGCGCACGTTCATGAAGCGCGCGCTCTTGATCCAATTTTAATGCGCCGCTGTGTACGCAATTTTAACTGAATTTTCGCCCCAGCTTCCTGCAAATCTCATTTCTACTCTGTAACTCGATCCCGCCCTCTGCAAACGTTGAAATTTACCATCATTTAAAATATTAGAAAATATTTAAATATTTAAATATTACCAGCCTTTTGGAGAGCTTTATTTATTTTAATTGAGAAATAAAAAAATATATATTGCCATATAAGTAATCAATATTATTCTGAATATTAACTATTCAAACAATAATTCACTGCAATCCACTTTGTAATATTAATTAGCCCTATAATTTAACCTGCATTACTTCCCATTTATTTTCGTGTACACATCCTGTGTATGTAATATGTATGTATAACCAGAAAAATGGTGTGTAAAGATACACGAGAAATTCCTGATGGACACACGCTCGCTCTTAAATAAACGAATATGTTTACTGGCAAATATAATAATTGGCTCATACTTTCCGCCTCTTATTACTCTCGTATAACGTTCACTCAAAAGGCAATAACTAATTACGGGAAAGATAATTAACCAATTAACACTAAACTTTTCAGAATTTTGCAAACCTTTAGCAAAGATTTAATTTTATGAAATTCATTGAAATTCACCCTGCGTTGCCTGGGTTTTTCAGAAATTTCTAATGACTTTAAGGAATTTCAAGGGGTTTTAGGGGATTTCAAAAGTTTTCAAGAGTTTACAGATTTTCAAGAGATTTTAAGACAATTTAAGTAATTTAAAAAAATTTCAAGAAATTTAAGAGATTTCAAAATATTTTAAGTGTTTTAAAGGATTTAAACATTTTTTTTTAAGATTTTAAAATAATTAAAAATGATTTCAAGGGATTGATGTCCAGGAAGTTGGCACCGCCATTTTGTTTTTTCAAAAAAAAACAAAAGTTAATTGTACTAGATTTGTGCTCAATTGTGCCGCAAAAGATTTTTCGAAAAAATCAAAATTTGAGCCGAAATTTCCAAAAAACGTATTTTGGCCCAGCACCGCCATTTTGTTTTTTCAAAACACACTTTTCGCTTAGAATTATATTTTCGAAATTAGATCAACTTTTTTTAATTTGTATAAAGTTTTTGATCCAAAATTTTCAAAAATGCGAATTTTGAAAATCGGAAAGTTGTGCTGAGTTGTGATAGTCTAGCACAATTCAGCACAACTTTCTTTTTTTTTTGAAAAAACAAAATGGCGGTGCCAACTTCCTGGACATGAGGGATTGAAACAAATTTTTAAAATATCTGTATAAAATCCGCATTTACTAATTCACTTTGATAATAATTTTTATTATCAATTATGTACTTAAAAACCACTAATTCATTTAGTAAGGCTTACTAATTGATTTAGTTATCCTTACTAAACGAATTTATACTTATATTAGTAGTGTTTCACTGTGAATTAGTATTTTTGAGCTAATTAATATTAAAAATGCTATTTCATTAGCAACTTCTTACTTTTATAATTCAGAATGAGGGCGTGCGGAATATTTTGGCAACCCTCTGCTAATTTCAAACCATCCCTAGAGAGTTTGAGAGAATAAGAGATAGAGAGACAGAAAGTGTTTTGCGACAGACGGGATGCAGTTAGTGTAAACAATGGCCTCCTCTATCCTTCGAAAGGAAACGCTTTGCGTGGGTGGATATGATCACAGATGCATACATTCAAAATTGAGGGTTTTGACTACGTGGGGATCTAAACGTATACGTAGTTATAAGTGCACACTCGTAAATTCTTTCATATGAGTGAGGTGCTTATTGGGTCCACAGGGAAGCTGCAGAGCGCAGAAACAACCCTCTAGTCAAACATCGCAACATCAATCAGCACCAGTCACTCAACCGTGGGGCATTGGCACCAACATACCGATATTGCCTATTTGGATTCGTACAAAAAATTCTCACTATTCCATAAACTAAAACCGACTGTTTTCATATTATTTTAGCTCATAATAGGCTTTCCCCTCAGAGAAATATGTCCAGATTTTTATGATCTCGCAATTTGAAACAGCACACGGAAAAAACTGCTATGGTTGTGACAACCACAGACATAGTAAAATATGGTACAACTACAATTTGTGGTTTACACAACCACAACTATTATATGGCAATTGTTATTAAATACTTGTTACAACTATTTCATAATAGTTCACACAACCACACAAGGTTCTGTTAATCAAAATCGTGGTTGTGGAAATGACAAATTAGTAGTTGTACCATATTTTACTATTTCTGTGATGGTTGTGATAACCATAGAGTTTTTTCCGTGCAGAGA
>JAUESH010000044.1:6031757-6048360 GCA_032275165.1 Synergus magnus | reverse complement strand
AACAAATATTTATTATTGCAAGCGTAAAGTTGCGGAAAATAAATTGCTCTTATGGTAAAGTATCACATGCCCTTAATGCCTTGCTCATAAATTGTATTTTGAAGTTTTTTTTGGATTCTTTTATAATTCTGTTCCAAATTTTGTGCCATTACGTTTAAAATTATTTTCATTTCTTCCCGCCCTTTCAATTTCTACATTTTATTGATGATATAGAAGAGCCAGAAAAATTCGAAGTGACAAAAAGTGGATAAAGTGACCGATATTTTTATTAATTAGCACATACTTTTCAGAAATACAAGCTCTTTTTATACATTTAGCCGGCAGTTTAGTTTAAAATTGTGCAACTCAAAATTGAATTCCATTTTTAATTTCAATATAAAATTGTTAAATTTAAATTGCACAATTTTTAAATTTTTAATTGTTCTATATTGTAAAGTTTCAATTTAGAATATTTAAGAAGCTCTTTCAATTAATTTTCAATTTTAAACCGCTTAAAATTATTAATTCCCATCTTTCTGAAACTAAAACGAAAGAGTAAGAAAATAAGAAAAGAAAGCCTACCAAAATCGGGTAAGCTTCTGTATACAAAAATAAAATTACTCTCTCTTATGAAAAAATTCCCAATAGATAAGGTCACAGAAACATAGTCAACAAAAACACTTTTAAAAAAAGCTCTGTGATACACAATAATAAAAATAAAATGAATTTGAATCATCTAAGAACCAATTTTCACGCCTTCTCAACACTTAATCCAATTTTACTAATTATTTTTTGCAGCAATTTCTCTAATTTCACACTTGATTCTTCGCACCTAAAGGAACAATGGTAAATGACTACAATTTATACTTTTATTTTCTATTTTTTTCAAAACAATCACTCGAATCATTTTCGAAGAAACAAAGCTCAGGAATAAAAATTACAATAATAAAATTTAAAAAAAAAACCTTTCCTAATTTTTAATTTGAAACTGATTAATTCTTTAGGGGTTACCGAAAATGCCATGTTGGTACTATGAGAAAAAGAACTTAAAAAATACACCTTCTATTCAAGATGGAATTGACTATGACACAGAATGTCGATACAGAAAAGAAGGTGCACGATTTATTATCGACACTGGCACAAAAATGGACCTCGGATACAACACAATGGCTACTGGAGTCGTTTATTTTCATCGATTCTACATGTTCCACTCTTTTAAAACTTTTCCACGCTACGTAAGTAAAAATTCTTCAATTAAAATGAAAAATTGAATAAATTGATTCTGTTAACGTTTTCGCACGCTAAAAATTCTAATGTTTTTCAGATGACTGCCTGTGGCTGTTTATTTTTAGCCGGTAAAGTGGAAGAAACTCCAAAAAAATGCAAAGACATTATCAAAACAGCAAAAACTTTGCTCAGTGATCAAAAGTTCCTAACTTTTGGAGAAGACCCTAAAGTAAGTTCCTACACCTTCCTTTAAATTCCAAAGTAAAATGTATTTTTGAAATTAAGATTTTTTGAGAAATAACATTTTGAATGAATCCAACATTATTATCGTGGAATAAATATAAATTACAAAAGGCTAAAAAAGTGTCTAGGCAAAAAGTTCTCGCGACCAGTTTAAACTTTGATTAAAGGGCGAAACGGATTTTTATTTACAGGAAGAAGTAATGACACTAGAAAGGATTTTACTACAAACAATTAAATTCGACCTGCAAGTTGAACACCCATATAGTTATCTATTAAAATACGCCAAATGTTTAAAAGGTAACTTTTTAAGTCTATGAATCTTTTCATTACTTCACTATTATTAATTTACTACAATAATTAACTCTTTTTTAATTTCAGGCGATAAGAACAAGTTACAAAAAATGGTACAAATGGCGTGGACATTTGTAAACGACAGGTAAAGTATTTAGTTTAAAAGAATGATTCAGTAGGGTGAGAGCACCAATTGTTGGCACCACTCTCTAATTTATTTAAAACGATAAAAAAATGCAAATATTTAACGTAGTCTATTCAAAATACTATTCATTTTTTATTCTTTGCTGCAGTTTATGCACGACTTTATGTCTTCAATGGGAACCGGAAATAATAGCAGTCGCACTGATGTATTTAGCAGGAAAATTAAGTAAATTCGAAGTAGTCGACTGGCAAGGAAGACAACCGAAACATTTAAGATGGTGGGATATGTTTGTGGAAGACGTTACGATGGACCTTTTAGAAGGTTCGTTCCTTTCAATAATTAATTATTTTATTGACAAACTTTCAAAGTTAAAAATTAAAACTAAAAACCCAATTGGAATTACAAGGATTTAATTTATTTTCCAGATATTTGCCACCAAGTTCTGGATTTATATTCTCAAGCTAATAACGCGAAACCTCCGGACTCGCCTCCTTTAATTCCCTCAAACGAAGCTGCTAGGGAAAGATTAGTCGCGCCACCTTCTATAGAATCTGCATCGAGCACGCCAAATGGTTAGTAAAAATTGCCTATAAAAATTTATTCGTCGTTTTCAGTTGGAAATTCCGGATGAAATCTACTAAATCTACTTCTTATATTACACTTTATTTCCAATTTTCTACTTTGAACAACTTCTTTAAATTTCCAGCAATGTCTTCAGGAAAAGTACCAAAGACGGAACCAAGTTCGGCGCCAACGAATGGATGTGCTCCCTCGGACGTGAGCGAAAACTCGAAGCCGTTAGACCTTCCTGCACATTTTCCACCATATCCCACGAATTTTCCGAATACTACAAACTATCCACCAGTTTATCCCCCGACGAATATATCAGTACCACCTCCGAGTGTTAACGCATTGAATCACATTGCACCGACGACCCATAATTTAGGCACTCCTAGTTCTGTTAGACAGATTCCAACTGTAACAACTCCAACACAACAACCTTTTCCTTCCTATGGTTACCCTTCGAATTCATCATTTTTCTCTGGTGGAACACCCACTGGACCTTCCAGCAATCAACGTCCCTATTACCCATCGCAATCCTAGGTTATAATAATTTCCCATTGTTTTTACTACTATGTACTACTACTACTACTACCAAACATTATATAAGTTGAGATTGTACCTCGCACATCATCTGTGTATATGAACTTCTTTTCTAATAAAATACAATGTAAATACCGTGCAATCTTTGTTTGCTTTTTTCCCTATTTTTAAACTTGAATAGTACCTCTTAGTTACCTTTATTTTTACTGATTCTTTTTAATTTTAAAATTCGTAAATTATCGTTTTACAAAATAAAGTTTTATTAATTATGTATTAGAAAACAAGAATCAATATTTATAAGTGATCGTTCAAGCTTCAGGCACTATTGATTAAAAATTTAGGGGAAATAGATCAATATTTTCTATAAAAACAGGGCAATACTTTTAAGAGAACCAAACAAACAAATTTAGTTAATGTACAGTGAATAAAATCGACACTCGACAAATAATAAGAGGCAATTTTCAAAATAGGACTTTATAGGCCAAGCTGTGAGGCCTGATGGTTGTTTATATTTATAGTTAATCAACTAGGATTTTCTTGAGAGGAATGAATTATACTTTGAATAGTTTACATGTAAAGATTACCTTTATTAAAATACCCGCTTCGAATAGAAGAAAATTCTGGGAGGGGTCGATTTGTTATTTCAGAGAACAATTCTACCAGTGGATGCGCACTTTTAGAATCTAAGGCAAAATTGTCAGTGTATAAGACAAACAGAATACCGTAAGATCCTTTTATTTCTGCAAATGAGAGAGCTGAAAAAAAGTAATTTCAGATAAAAGCTGACCAACCTTTGGAAATTAAACTTAAAATTAAAAACTAATTAATTAAACTTACCGCCTGCAGCAACGCCTGAGATAATATTAGGTTGACTTAAATGTGGCGCGTTAACTTTCCACGAATTCCTGGCGTTTTTAGTAGACAAAGATTTCAAAAATGAAGGTGCACTGCAATCTTCATTACTTTTTAATTGCGATACATGGCAATTTGTCAGCGCAATTATTTTCTTCGCTTTCGATAAAATACTTTGTATCTATAAAATAAAGCAATATTATTAAATTAAAAATACATTGATTACATTATTTTTTTCATACTCACAATATCAATAAAATCTCCCGCTTCTGTTAAATCAAGTTCTGTGCTAACAATGCAAATATACAAAGTACTATCAACTTCGTAAAGAATCGAAGACTTTTTATGTGACTCATGTTTTATAATGCAAACTTCTTTTGCATCACTAAGTACACACTCTTTCGTAAAATCTACAAAACAAAAAAAGGCAATTTTAATAGTCTAATAACGATTTTTAAAATAAATATATTATAATAATGGTCAATAATGATTATTACCGACAACCATGTCACCTTCGACGATGATTAATTTTTCAAAGAATGACGGCTCTTTTTGCACCCATTCGATTGAAAACTCACTAAAAATAAAGTATATCTATTATTTTTCCTAATTTCTAATCGATGAAGTTCAAAATTATGAAGAACAGGAGTAATTAAACACCATGTCCTCATTAAAAGTGAGGTTAGATATAGGTTTTATTTAAACTTACGATTCTTTTTGCGAACTTTCTTGCAATTCTTCATCGTCTTCGTCTAACCAAAACGCTCGGGATGATGGTTGCACTATTTCACCAAATAGGGGATTCATTTTCACCTTTTTTCACGGGATTTTATTAATAACACTTTTATCACTTTCAAAAATGCCGACAAGCGTTCGTATTTTGTAAACATGCATGTCACGAAGCCGAAGATTTCCGGAAATCAACGATCATTTACGAAATACAAATTTGTACAGTTTTGAAATTAAAAACAAGAAATTAAATTTGAAATTAAATAACAAAAGTACTTAAAATTTGGAACACTTCCAGTCTCGGGCGTTGTCAAATTTAAAAGCTTTGCATTTTAATTTTAATGCTTTCAAAATTAATTAGGCAAAGAACAACAAAATTTTCAAATTTGGAGATCGATATTGCAATTTATTTATTTATCAATGTACTCGCCTATCAAATATCAGTGATTTACAATTATTTATATAATATGGTAAAAAAGTATAAAACTCTTACATCATAATTTGTGATTTGAAATGTCATGTATTGTAATAATATTCTTTTCAAAATCTAATGTCATAATAACAGTCTCATTAACGACTGTTACACTTTTAATTTCATTTTAATTCATATACTCAGGTATTTATAAACATCCCACAAAAGCAGGGTATGATACAGGATCGATTCACTTGCATTCTTTCAAAACCAAAAGATGCCGGATCGATGTAAAACCCTGTGATTATAACTGCACGATCGATACGACAATTCAGGAGTTATCTATATCAATTCATCATTTACCGCTGAATGTCTCAGAATCTGCATCCCTCTACTCTGAAATACATTTATTTTAATACTTGTTGCATACAGAGCCTCGCAACAGATCCGAAAACTTGAAGTGCACCTACCAACGAGGATTGTTAAGTCCATTAAAATTTGAAGTCCATAAACGTATTTCAAAGATCACCTTGACGCACATTTTTATTTCATGATCTAAGGCAGGGGCCCCCAAAAAATCGAGGAATGCGGACCACACGTCTCTCAATCATCAACGTTCATATTTAGAAAAATAATCTATTCCTTTGCCTAAAAAAACTCGTATTTCTACAAATTTAATTCAATCTATGTATAAAAAAATATATACACAGACAATTTTTACATGAAAATGAGACGTACAGACAAAAATTCATAAATACCGTGATGAAAGAATGTGATGCGTGTATAAATAAAATTTGATTCATACTTCCAACTTGAAGATTTGGAATCCATAGCTAAAAGAAAAAATAAAAAAAAAATTGCATATATTATGGTACATATATGCTTTCATTAAATTCATCAATCCAATTCGTGGCCCGCTGTGTATAAAATCGTGAGGGCCCCTTAGTCTAAAGAGCCTTAAAATACTCTTTTCAATATCATATACTTCACGCGAGAGCAATATTCCTCCCAGGCAAGACCGTATCGCTGGTGGCAACGCTTGCTGTCTCTCTTTGCGCGGTGAATCAGTAACAGTGTTAAAAAAATTGCGTTATAATAAGGCAAAATGTCCTTCGCCAAACTTAAGCAAGCAGTGGACCAGTGAAGAATAATATCACCGAGGTAATTTGGATGACGCACATGTCCCCATAAACCAGATACTATCAGTTTCTTCCCTCGAACAGTCGGTATCGTTTCCAAACGGGCTAGACTCGGAGCTAGTGGATTTCTTCTGAACAGGTCCTTTTGAGAATTGCAGTATCTGTAGAGTCCGTAACCGATGAGGAAGGTGACGACGAGAAGAGTCAGAATGTATGGAGATTGAGAGATGCTAGAAAATTTAAGATTAGAAATTAGGCATTAGTAAAATTAAATGAATAATAAATTTAAAAATCGAAGTTGAATACTATTTTCATAAAAGATACGCACTTGTTATAGAGGGCATATCTTGCAGGCAGAGTAGAGAGGAATGGATACATGAGATAGCCAATGCACAGCATGTATCCAGTCCCCTCGTACATAACTTCAAAGGAAGTCACGAAAGCAGCTTCGAAAATTAAGCCATCGAGGACATAAATTATCTGGAAAACTGCAGCGATAAGGGCCGTTAAGTTTATGGTTGAAAGGGAAAGAGGCTGAGATGTTTGGAAAACTTTGACGAGTACAGCAGCTGATACTAAAATCTGAAAAAAAAAAAAAAAAAAAAAAGGATATAAAATTTAGAAACTTTCCAGATTTTTCAGACTGTGAAGCAACCTTAGATTATTTAATAACTAATTTTCAATAAAGACTAATAATTACCGATCCAATTAAAGTCGCCCTGATGAGATTGAACTTCACATCCACGGGCCCCACACGTGGATTCGTTTCCCTTCCTTGCCAGAAATCATAGATTGGATTATTTGTGAGAGCGTACATATTCAAATTAGCCACCGAAGTTCTTCCGCCTTTGATGTAGAGAGCAATTGCTAAAAGTGTACCGTAAATCCATCCGACGATCGTCAACTGCAAACTATTATTCAAAATAAAGTCGCTGATCTTGTATCCTTTGTACTCAAAAATTCCAAATGCAACCAAAGTCACAAGTCCAGTCAAGAAACCTGCAATCATAATAAAATATGAATATTAAAATATACCAGTTTGAATATATTAAGATTAACTTTATATTAAAATAATTAAAACAAAGAAATTAATAAAGCAAGCAACACACGAATTAGATCACAACTTTTAAACTCCACATGTAAATCAACTAAGCCATACACAATGATCTGCACTATGTAATCCAGGTGTGTTAAAAGGTTTAGTACCCATTCGTCACGCGTCGTTTCATCAAAGGCCTTTTGTCTGTGTTCAGAGTAAACCTCCAAGTTGCTATTATGCGCAGCTAAATTATCCACTTACACAGCGCCAGAATTATAATTTGTAAGGGCTTGATTTCTAGAAAAATATGTTGCTGAAGGCCGGTTTTAAAACTACAGAGAACCTTGATTTGGTGAATCGATAAGTAAAGACTGGGAACTAAACCACGTGACAAGAAAAAAAAACTCTATAGAGAAGAAAGTGAGAAGAGCTTGACCGGTGATAATTAGGAACAATACTTTTAGTCGTTGAAAATCCTGCAATTATGCAAAACGATTAATGTTCAGAAAATTTAAAATTACTCTCATTGAAATAAAACAATTTTGAATATTTCACGTAAATACCCTGATTTAATACGTTCCATTGATCAGAAACAGATTTTAAACGACCAAAAATAATGATCTCTAATGATAATGTTAACTGTTAGATGTGTTTAATATGAAGTTACCATTTATTCGGTATTGGAGTCTACCGATCCTGGTCTGTTGACCATCGATGACCCTACCGATAGGCAACAAATACATTAGAGCCACGAAGAGCAGATATCCCGCATACAACAAGAATGCATTAGGATTTAAGTAAGTTTTGAAATCCTTAGACACGCGAAATTTGCTTGCAATGCTGCATCGGCCATTCGAGCAAGCGAACTGCGGTAGAAGAATGCTAAGAGGCCCAATGATTATTAGCAATAAAACCCCAAACCATCCTCCCCACTCTTGTGGTTTACTGACGAGATCAATTTCTTTCTTGTGCTTCTCCAGGACTGCAGAGTCTAAATCCTCCTCGTAGTGCAGGATTTTTGGTAAATCCTGTAAGAAATTGTTTTCAAGTTGATTAGAGTTAAGTTCTGCCCTCTCTTGGCGAAGAATGATCAATTTTTTCATGATTAAGAATTTTAAAGAAGCCTTACTTGATCTCTTTGCATGGAAAATCCTCGTTCTTTGCTTTCTCTTAAGCTATCGTATGTGAGGCCTTTTCTATCGACTGGAAGAGAAGCAGCGCGATCGATGGTTCTCGTCAGCATCATTAATTTTTGCTCCTGATCAGCTTTTGCAGTATTCGACATGATTCTTATCGAACGTCTTGTTGTTGGTCCAACATCACGGAGACGGGATTGAAGAGGAGCCGACTCTGACTCATCATCTCGAATACTTCCACTAGCTTCGCTCGAACCTTCTGTAAAAAAGAAATATGGTTGTTAATCAACATTTTAATCCTTATTCTATTGAATTAAAGTATCTTATACATTTGTATTAAAAGAAACACAATTTTACCTTTTCGATCATCATCAGACAGAGAAACTTGTGTGAGTTTCGCACTCCGAACTGGCAATTTTCTACTCTGGGTCGCAGGTCGACCTGGAGACCTTCTACTGGGAGATCGTCTACTTGGAGAATTTCGAGAAGGACTTTTTCTTGGCCGTCCTTTCGTTCTTGTTGCACTTCTCGACGTTCTGGTCGCCTGAAAAATGATTCAGAATATATATAAATATGCAAAATATGATAAAGATATTTGATATCAAAGTTACAAGTCTATTTGCTTTATTTTTTTCGTCCAAAATATTTATTTCTAAATACTACTCAGCCTTTTTTATTATCTGGGTCAAAGTATCAGCAAAAAATATTTCTTGCAGCGTGTTCAACTTTTTGCAAATCTTAATTGCAAAATAAATGTCTCTTGAAATTTAATTTGATCAAGCATTTGTAACTAAAACAAAATAAACACTGTACACTTTCAAACTAAGTTTTTTTTTAGTAAAATCTCTATTTTCTTTATTCTAATGATTTCCGAACAGGCTTTTGTAGTAAAATGAGGGTAACTTTTACAAAATAATAGTTTTTCGCCAATAATTAATTTCGCTCCACAAAATACTTATAATAAATACCTAATCATCTGAAGAAGACGAGAAATTCAACGTTATTTATTTATTGCAAAATCAGATAAAGAAAATCTATTGTTATGCATAAATTCCATACTGATCTTATGTAAATAAACTAGTAACCCTCTTAGCTTAAGAAATCACAGAAGGAAGTATTAGTGCGTATATCTTAATTAAAAAGGTTAAAAAGGCATTGAACTTCAGGAATGCAACTCTAGAATTCAGGGAACGGCAAGTGGCTTGAAAAATTCCACAATGTTTACTAAACTTGGTTAACGCGCTCATAAATCGTAAAGTCTCCGCGATTAACTCCGATGCGCTTCCATCAAACATAAACAAAACACAAAACAGAAAATTAAAAATTACCTTGAGATCTCCTTCCTTGAGGGTGATTTCGGATCCTCCTTTCAACTGAACTCGGTAATTGGTTCCTCGCACATTGATGATCTTTGCTTTATGAAATTCTCCTGAATCAGGCGTTTTTGCGAGGACTTCCTCGCCTTCGATGAACTTCATTATTCTCTGCACATAAACAAACTTTTTATGAAGTTTTTTCTCCTTTAAAATTACACTTTAACATTTACAATCTTCTATTTCTAATTCCAACTCGGGTAAATATCGCGGGAAACTCTATTAATAGACACGAAGCCGGGAGTGTTTATGTAACTTATTTGTCGAATAATTTTTTCGGAGCAGGTTATGTGGAATTTTGAATAGTATAACGGGAGACGATTGATTTTGACAAAAAAAATGCCGTGAACACGTTTACAGAAGATGTTTATAGTTCTCATTTAGCTAGTGCTTGAAAAAAACGGAGCAATTCAAACCAGATTGCACACTTGGAGCAATAAATTGTCGGCTTCTTGAATTAAACTCGAGCTTTAGATAAGTGTAATCACACGAAGGAAAACTTACAATGAATTATATTCAGATAAATGCATATATATTTTTTCACTGCATACGTGACTTTGTACACAACGTTTTATCCACTGCAACCGAGGTTATAACTAACACTGTTTTTTGTATAGACGCCAACTAAACGATTGCGTTCCTAAATTAGATAATTTCAGGCCACGCAAATGGCGCGTCGCTTCGACAGTGCTGCCAATCTCAAAGTCTCAAATTCAACACTACACGCGCCAAATTTGAATCTAAATTTTTAATTGAACGTTAAAAAATTTATTTATGTGATTTATTAATTTTATTTTTATGGAAATTTATTTCAAATTGTCATTTATAAACGATAATTAAATATTTGATTACTAATTAAAAATACACGTCATTTAAATTCAGATAAAAATATCAAAAAAAGAGTATATCTGAAAAAATAAGCTATATATATTTATAAACCGTTATCAAAATTTCAATGAAAAATAAATTTGTTACGTGATTATTTTTTTAAGTAATTTACTGCGGAATTCGATTGGAATAAGAATATTCTGGAAAAGTTTCATCAGTTAAAATAATTTTTAAATCTATGATTAATGCACTTTACACTATAATTAAGGATAATTAGCGATTTATAAAGAATTTCCGTTGTAAAATTGAAAATTGAGAAGTGGTAGCACTGCACATTCGAAAAATAAGATTTTCTCTAACGGCCAATGTAAAGGCAATATCGATTGAAGAGATGTTCTGATTGGTTAGTGGAAGCTGGCGTCACTAGCAGAGAGGTTTTAATTCTTAATTTACTACAAAATCCATGTTAAAGTTAAAATCCATAAGAAACTAATTGATAAAAATTAATGCAAAATAAGGTTTCTCTATTAGTTTGTTATTTTGTCAAATTTTTAATTAAAACGTATTTGCCTTTTTTTATTTTCCCGCCGACCCGCCCTGTGTGTATTTAGGAACGCGAGGACGCATCACTTTCCAGCGCCATCTAGGTGAAATTTGAATCTGACAGCTCGTCTAAATTCAAAGAAATTTAGGATTTTCATTGTTTTATTTACGAAAATGATGTGAACTTATGGTTTTATAGAATTTTGTGGGATGTTTTGAATACTTTACACTTTGGAAATAAGTATTTTGATATAAAAATATACAAGAGTGACATAAGTTACATGTTTTTTATGTTTACAATTTTACGACACACGATTATTGACTTTTAGCGATAAATGGAAGGATTGTAGCTTCTCCGAAAAGTACTTGGAATTTACTGGACTTTCGCCATGGAATCGATCGAGCAGGGACATGTAGTTATTTTAAGAAGCTAATTTTATTTTGCAGTTTATCGATTTTGCAACTTAACCTATAATCCATCTTTTTGCAGAGAAAAATTATCTTCCAATTTTACAGCAAAAATGTTTATCTATTTTAATAAGAGTTTATTATGAATAGAAATAATTTTTTTTGCTTTTTTAACATTTTTTAACATTTTTAACATTTTTAAGATTTTAATCTATTTATTTTAGAAAGGATCCAAAACAAACTTATCTCGAAACGGAAAGGATTGTGGAAAATTGACAGAAGAAGTTTTGGGCTCTCAGACAGAATTTAATAGAAAAAATGCTATCCCTCACAAATTGAACAAAAGTTCAAACAAAAATATTTGTTTGTTAGAAGAGCCATTTAGAAAGATAAAGAAAAGTTAGTTTTAAGATTAAATTCTTAAAAGTTTAAGAAAACATTCTTTAAATCTTTTTTTAAACTATAATAATTTGATTTGCTAAATTATGATAAAACTTTTTTCAGAGAGTTCAGAGGCATTGTTGAGAGTACATGAAAAATTATCAGATCTTCAAAATCAATTAGAACTCCAAAGAAAAAAACTACTACAGGCTGAAGAAGAAAAATTAATTTTGCAAGAACAAGTAAACTACCGAATTTCCGAATTGAACGAAAATGAGGGATCTTAAAGTATTTATTTTCTTGCAGTTGTTAGACCACAGCAAATTTAGTACAAGTTTAGGGGCAGTTTTGGGCAACCTTTTATGGCACGCTTCAAATGTTCCAAAAGTTATAGATATTTGGATTACGAAGGTATCTTCTGAATTTTTTTATAAATTTTTAAAGCCACTTTAGTAAAATTTACTAAAATTTTTTTTATAACATACAGAGTTATCATTTCAAAGTTTATAATTTTGTAAAATGTAATTGTAAAAAAGTTTATAAAAAAAAAAACAAATAGAAAAAGATCTTTCAGGTTTTCTTTAAACTAACCTTTGACCCTATTTTTGAATAATTGTTCTTATCCTTGAAATTATAAAAACGGCCTTTTTTCTTGGAAACTTGACAACAGTGGACTTTGTAGAATAAAATACGACTAAATACTAGAAAATAAAATATTCAATTCAGGGCCGAGAGCTTTAAATTTTTGGCTTAGTTCCAGTTTCACAGTAAATTCGATGAATTTCTGGGAGCAGTGAATGGTACCTTTTCTTCATTCATAAAAACATACGGGGAAGCTGATCTTCCAATCGATAGTGATGAGTGCCAATTCGTAATGAGTCTATTGGGAATTACTGCGAATGCAACTGCAATTCCAGAAGGAAGACAATTTATAGTAACAAGAGAAACTGGAGAAGATCTCATCCGACACCTTATTGAATATTTTTCCTATTTGATAACGCCTCCAAGATATCCTCTGTGGAGGTTCTATCTTCATTTTATTTTAAATTTACTTTACTATCAGGAAAATACTCAATCAAACTAATTTTAGAGACCAGACATTCTTGAAACTTTATTCTTTTTTGGAAGAAAATAATTAAGAAAAAAATGTCATTAACTAGAGTGTAATTCAAATTAGCTATTTGGATAACAGCTTTGCATTTTCATTATTCAGGACTTTTTGTGGGGCAATTTGAAATTCTTCTATGAATTCCAGTTCCACAAAAAGTTGGTATGCTGCAGAATAATCATCTACAGCATTTACCCATATAGTTATGTATATGTATATGTATATTCAAAGCGCCACTGCGGTGCAACATTGAATTTTCACCAACCTTGAATTTTTACCTTGACCTTAAGACAGTTTGCTTTTTAGTAACAAAAATATATCCAATATTTTGGATCCTCTCAAGCTCAACCAAATGCCAATTCCAATTTTTTCTAAATGTTTTTTTTTTAATTACAAGAATTTTACAAAATTAATTTATATAAAATATAAAAAAAATTAATTAGTCTTTATTGAATTTATAATTACATAATTAGATAGATTATCAAATTACTCACGAGAAAAAGAATAAAAAGATAAATCGACCATTGATTTATTGGTTTCAATTGAAGAATTTCTCATCAAATCCTCGATCAAGTTTTTTTTTTAAACATGAAAACGACTACATTGTATTTTAAATGAATGTGGCACTACTTGATAAAGAGTAAGGGTGATAAATAAATCATTCGTGACTCATCAACCTCCAGAAGTGATAAGAAAGACAAAAGCTCGTTCAAGGCGTAAAGAGTCGTTTATTTGATTGACTATTAATTTTCTCAAGATAACTCAAACGAATCTTCAATATGCTAATTTTTATTTCCGCAAACAAAAAAAAAAAATAACGGAAGGAAGATAATAAGTCCCCTATAATGTAATTCTTGTTAATCTGATCGAGCTTAATAAATGATTGTTTCAAATTACTTAATTCTATCTCTTCTGTTCGAAATTCCTGGACAATTTTTAGACTATACAAAATTATTAATTCAAATATTACTTTTAATTGATATATTATTAAGTTTTATAAAAATATTAGTTGAAACTAATGAAATAAATATTGTTTCAGACTGATATTAACCATTTTGTACAACGTCAGCGTGAATGAAACTGGAGTGCGGTGGCTGCTAGATTTTCAAGTGGCAGATAATGTTTTAAGTCAGTGTTTGAAAGAATCCACACCAAAGGACTTAAATCTACTTTGCCTTAGTATTCTCCACTCTATAACTTATGATCTAGCTGATCCCAAACACCTGCAAGAAATTCTTCAGTCTATTCCACTCGAAAAAATGGATAAGATTGCTCTTTCTGGAGAAAAACAAATGGTCACAATGACAAGGGAAATTAAGAAGAATTTGAAAAAAGCAAGAAATCTTTTGCATTTTAGCAAAAAGAAAACAAAGAACGAATGAAGTCAAGGCCTTCACATCCTATTGATTTTCAAAATCACCTATGACACACTTTCGAAATAGGAAAATTAATTCGGCTGAATTTCTTTCAATTTACTTGAATCAGAAAAATTGTTGGAATTAGTGTAACTCATTTTCGTAAAGTAAAGTAAGATAAAGTCTACCAATATTGTTAAGGCTGCATATTTGCTTTTTATATTGTTTACAATTTGGGTAATAAATAATTTGAATCATACGATTTATGTCTATTAGATTAGATGGGAAAGAAAAATATAAACAAGGAAACAATCTTTATAAGTTTGTGTATTTAACTTTTAAAATGGAGCTTTGATCATTTTGTCTTAATATGTGTCATGTCTTAAATAGTAAAAGAATTTTTACGACCAATTAGACGTTCTCGTGGCCAGACCATTGCGTGTCCTTATTTTTATCAAAGTATCAGCAAATATTCATAAAAATATTAATATTCTTAAAAATATAATTTTATTTAAAAATCTCTATTTCTATTAATGGAAAACGGTATTACTTCTTTTTTAAATGAAATCTAAACAATAAAGTGTTTATTAAATTTAACTACAAAGGTGTTTTCTGACTGACTTTGCAAAGGAATCTCTTTTATGGTTGCTTTTCTTTACTTTTACTTTTATTTTTAAAAAAAGAAATTCTTATCAGACAGTTTCTCGCAACGCTTGAGAAATCTTACAATTTTCTTATGGAAGAATTATTATTATTTCATTTTCCGACTTTGAGAAAAGAGAAAATTTTAAAAATAAATACCTTTATAATTGATCATTTTGGAAATTTATAATTGTTAATTAGTTACAAATTTAATTTTGATTTCAGCTTTTAGTTAATAGTTTCTAAAAAAATATTATTTTTGTAATTGAAGAAGATATTGTGGAATATTTCAAATTGAGTAGAATGCAATGTTTTCTAATTGAAAGATTTTTTTAAGGCGTTTAAATTTTTAGTAATTCACTTTTAATGGAGATTAACTTGTAAAAAATTAGAATTATTAAAGAATGAAGAATAAGTTCTTTAAAATACAAAAGTTTTTCTTTTGTCTTTGATGAAGGAGCTTTTGACTACAAGTGAGAATAGAGTTATGTCACAATGCACTGTACAAAACAGTGTCTACACTAATGCATATATAAGTGCGCTTATTCTAAAGTGAGGTAAGGAAAGTGCTAATGAGATGATGCCGAGGTTCATGGCAAGTATGAATGAGTAATTATTTAACTATGAATAGCTTTTGTACAGATAATAATTCCACAAACGCACTGTTTCGGAATTTGTATTTTGATAACAATAACAATTAAATATTTCATAATAAAAATGTAATTTTTCAAATTTCAATTTGAAAATTTCAATTGAAATTCTTCAATTTCAAAATAAAAAATATTTCATGAGATAAAAATGTGTTCCAATTTTTAATTTTAAATGAAACAAATTCAATTTATTTCGAGGAATTTTTTAAGACATTTCAAAGAATTTCAACAGAATTCAAAGCATTTCACGCATGTCATTTCAAGCATTTTATTGTATATTTTGGGATTTTAGTAGATTTCAAAGATTTTAAGAGATTCCAGAAATGTAGTGGGTTTCAAAGGATTTTAACGAGATTCAAAAGAATTCAAGTGAGTTCAAAACATTCCACAAAAGATTTCAGATGATTTTACGTAATTAATAAACTTGCAAGAATTTACAAGAGGTTTCAAAGATTTTTCAAAATTTTAGAAGAATTCAAAGGATTTCACAGAATTTCGTAAAATTTCATGGAATATTATATGGAATTTCAAAAGATTTCAAGGATTTTTGAGAGATTTTGTGGAAGGTGTACATTTTAGATTTAAAAAATTTTAAGGGATTCCATAAAATTTCATGGGATTTCCATAGATTTCAAAGTATTTAAACAGAATTCAAGAGAATGCAAGTGACTTCAAAACATTTCACAAAAGATTTCAGGTGACTTCAAAGATTTCAAGGAATTTCGTGAAATGTCAGTGGATATTCCGGGATTTTAATAGATTTCAACGATTTTCAGAGATTCCAGAAATTTAGAGGGGTTTCGAAGGATTTAATGAGTTTCAAAAGGTTTCAAGTGACTTCAAAACATTCCACAAAAGATTTCAGGTGATTTCACTTACAAATTAAAAAACTTGCAAGGATTTACAAGAGATTTCAAACGATTTCAAGGATTTTTCAAAATTTTAGGAGAATTCCAAGGATTTCACGCGGAATTACGTAAAATTTTATGGAAATATTATACGGAATTTCAAAAGATTTC
>JAUESH010000044.1:6008800-6031657 GCA_032275165.1 Synergus magnus | reverse complement strand
ACGTCTTTTAAACATTACGTCCTAAAAACGTCTTTAGAACGTTCTAAAAACGTCCTTAAATTTCGTGCCCGCTGGGTGGATATTCAAGGATTTTAATAGATTTCAAAGATTTTTAGAGATTCCAGAAATGTAAAGGGTTTCAAAGGATTTCAACGGGATTCAATAAAATTCAGGTGAATTCAAAACATTCCACAAAAGATTTCAGGTGATTTCACTTAATTAAAAAACTTGGAAGGATTTACAAGAGATTTCAAACGAGTTCAAGGATTATCAAAATTTTAGGACAATTCAAAGGATTTCACGGAATTTCGTAAAATTTCATGGACTATTACACGGAATTTCAAAATATTTCGTAGGATTTCATTCGATTGCAGGGAATTTTGCGGGATTTCATGGAAGGTGTACGTCAGATTTCAAAAGTGATGAACCCCTCGAAAATTATACAATTTTATACAGTTTAAGTTGAAATTTCCGAAAATTATTCAGCTTTTGATGACTACGAGAAAATGATTTGCTCTCAGCTTCCCCATGTAATTCCCTCAAACGGAACCTGTCCGAGACCAGTTGGGGGTTGTACGGAAGGATATCGATCGGCTTGGGTTATACTCTGAAAATCGCGCGTGCTCGGTAAAGCTCCGTGCGGCGCCGCGACGTCCCACGTCCGTATGAACAGGAACCAAAAGCACAGGAAGGCGACGAAGGAGTAGAAGGCGACGGCCGGCCTCGGTTTATTGATCCCGGGGCGCCGCGGCGCTACCCACCCGCGGGTTCGCCTTCGAATTTTACCATTTTTTTCAACCCCTTCAGTCTTATCGAAAAAACGATATTGTCGGGCGTTATTGCATAATAAACATCGAAAACAAAAGTGTTTTCCGCGTTCAGGACGCGCCAAAAAAAAGTCGCGGTCGAGGCGCCGCGACGCTTTCCTGGTTCATCTCGATGCGTCGGCGTCCTTCTCCAGGAGGAGCCGCCAAGTGCAGTCCTCGAGCGATCCTCTGGAAACACACCAACAGCCCTAATTTTGCTTTTCACTGACCCAAAAAAGACAAACTAGCCAAGTGAGATTTCATTTCTCTTTACAAAAAAATAAATAAGGAAAATAAAATAAAATAGTCGACCCTCCCGGGGAGAGTCGCAGAAAAAATGGGGAGCGCGGGATAAAGTGAGGTTTAGGAGATCCGTCTTAAATAATTAAAATAATTTCTAAGTTCAGGAAGTGAACGGCGATATTTTTTTTAATTTTGAAGAGATTTAAAATCAAAGTGTGTGAACATTTATTCGCGCTCCGGCGCTGAAATGGGCCCCACCGGCAGTCGAGAGAGCCAATTCGAGGAGCAAATTGGCGATGATGATGGCCTACAAATTAATCCAAGAACTACCTCGAATCATGCTGTAAGTTGACTCTTCAATTTTGAGTATTTTATGAATTTTATGTTGCTTTTGAATGGTGATCTGGAATTTAATTTTGGTCCATCACCAATTCTGCCATTCTTCATTTTATTTCATTCAAAGTGGATCGTCTTAAACTTTTATTCCGTGTAAAAGAGTGATTTTTATTAGCTTTAAGAGTATAACTTTGCTGATACAAGATCAATTTTTCCTTGAAATAAAAGAAATTTGATGTTGTTAATGTTATTGTTGATTCAATGTGAATTCTTTGCCAATTTGATAACGTTGTGCAATAATAAATATGGATATAAAATTTTAACGAAATTTAGTAGATTTGAATTCAAAATGATTAAAAGTTCAGCAGTTTTTAGCTCGTATTTTTCTTTCTTTATTTTTGAATTGAGAAATTTTTTCAAAAAAGAAAAGTTGACAGACATCCGGTTTTATGTTCTTTATCATTTCTCAAAGTTTCAACAAACAATATTCATTAATGTAGGCACAAAGTTGTGGAAAGCAAAAATCAATGAAACTTTCTTATTGTAAATATCACATGCCCTTAAAAAACTTAAAATTTAAGAAAATTGTTTTTTAAATTTTCTAGTTTAAATGTATACAAATTTGGAAGCTTTCAAGATAAAAAGTATCTTTGTTTTGAAACATTTCTGTAAAATATGATAATTTTTTTAATTCTAAATAGTTATCAAGATCAATTACGTAACAATAAGTTTAGAATGTCTGAAATTGCAAAATTTTTACTGACTCAACAGTAACAAATATAAATCATTTTCCGTTGTATAATCGCTTTCATGTTTTTAGCACACTTTTCGACTTAAAAATAGCCGTTAGTAAGACCAACGATATAGAATAGTTTTCATGCTACTACAAAACTTCTCTAACATAAGTTTTTCATTTCAATCCTGATATGAATACCAACCAACTATATTTACATATTTTCTTTAAAACTCACATCAAGAAATGTAATAACAAAAATAGTATTTTCCAAAATAAATTTTTAAAAGAAAACAAAGGAAATTTTAAAATATATATTTTCAAAATTTTCTAAAGATCGAAATAACAGATTTATCTTTTCTAAAAAGGTTGTATTGAATTGAAACAAAGAAAAAGTAGCTATTGTTTTACGACAGAGTTCATGCCAAAAGCAACCCTTACATTTAATTTTGTATAATAAAAAGAAAAGTCATTCTGAAAATAAGTCTTCCAAAAAAATTAGTGCCAGTGCTTTTTCACTGCTAAGAATAAACGAGATGACATTGCGAAAAGTGTAATGCTGAAATCCGACTGTCCGTTTTCAAATTTGATTTATATAATCATTTAAATCAGAAAAAACTTTGCAAATTTTCTTAAATTGTTCCAAAAGTCGAAAATATTTCGGAAAGAAAACGATTTGGCGGTTCAAATTTTTAAAAATAAATCTGCAGGTTCTTCACCCCATTTTAAAATTCCTTGAGTCTTTCTCTAAAAGAAGAATCAATCTAAGACCTAAAAATCGAGAAGCTCGAGAGTTTAAAAGGAGTTGAAAACAAAGCGATGATCTTTAAACGTTCTTCTCAAAAATGTTCAAGTCAGCATTCTCTCTCAAGTGGTTCTTTTAGGCTCATCGTTATAGCAATGGGCATATCACCAATGCACTTTCAGAGCCGAGAATAAATTTCATATCAACCTCATATAACTCATATTACCGCACTTTTTCACTAGTTTGTGATTAGAAACTCGAGAAGACTTAATGCGTGGAATCACACGATTTATTACTATACTTCATGCAACATCTATTCATGCAACAGTTGCATTTCTATTTCCTTAGGGAAAATATCGACCAGTCTTCTACCTAAGTAACTCTGCAATTTATAATATAGAAGTGCTTTCAATATTTTCGAGCACTTGGGGGATTTAATATTCCCCAGTAAACAAACTTCTATTAACTTTATCCGAATGAAAAGTACTATACGCAGTAATCGGTACCATTAAAAGTTTTAAATCTAAACTCTTCTATTTCAAAATCAGCTTGAAAGTTACTTTTAATCTAAATGATTCTGATTTGATTCTTATTTTTTAAATTTCCTGATTTGAAGGCATCCGAAGCTGAGATTTCTAATTTGTAGGCACTGAAAGTTGGGTACTTTAACTGAAGCTATTTTTCAAAGAAAAATAAATTAAAGGCGAAACTATAATTTGAAGTCTGTGCTGAATGTTGAATCTTTAACGAAAATGGTCTCTTTCCTATGTTCCAATAATATATTAAGCAACCAATAAAATTTTTCTCTTAAAAGAGTAGAATTTAATATATCTTTTTTGGGGGAAACTTTTGCAATTTTATCAGATTTTGCTTTATTTATCTTCTCTGACATAAAGCGAGGGTCTATACAGTTAACGAGATTTTGATCAAGGTTCTTCCTTCTTCCTTTTTGTTGATCGGATTGTAATGAAACAACTTCAGACACCCTCCTAACTTCTCCTTCGCGCCAAAAATAATTTCGACGCGCCTGACTTCCAAAGGAAAAATAGAAACATGCACAGAGAATGCAACGATCAATACTCGTTGAACCTTACAATAATATTCTACTATATGCTTCACTATAGAACTAGATATAGATATATACTATATATACTATATCACAATTTCTTCAAAATAACAAGTTACTCACGAAACGATAAATTATTATTGGTTCGGGGAAAACTTATGTTACCGAGATGCTCTAAAGTCTAAATCAATTATGTTAATGTCTCTCAAACTGTCGATTATGCTTGTGTGGAAATTTTCACTGTACACTGTACAAAATTTCGTGAAATTTCCCTACAATTTCTTAGGGATTATTCCATATTTTTGTTTGGGAAAATGATTCAATAACATTTTAGGGAATTTCCCAAAAACGTCTGGATATTTTCTAAAAATTTTGGAAAAATTTCCAAAAATTCAGGAAATTGAACAATCCCTACTATTTTTTAGGGAATTTTCCTAAATAACTCTTAATTAAAAAATGCCTATTAAATATCGAGAGTTGTCCCGAATTGTAACGTTTTTGGGAAAAATTTACAAAATGTGGAGTAATATTCCCCAAGACAGTTTCGGGAATTTTACTAACTAAATGTTTAGGAAAATTCCGGAAAATTTGCGGAAATTGGCGTCCCAACAATCTTGGGGAAAATTCCTGAAGAAATTTTTTACAGTGTAGAACTAGAACTAGAATGAATTAAAATTTGAATAAGAATTTAAATAAGAATTTTGAAAAGCAAATTGAAACGAAATCTTTCAAATGTTTTCAAACTACTCGCAATAATTTTTTCTCAATCAATTAGTTCTAATTTAGGGTCAGATCATCATTATCAGATGGCATACCACCCATGCGATAAGAGTCTATCAAACCATAAAATCTTATTTCCTCAATGAAAACGTGTGAAAAATCTAATTGGAAATAGCTGCGAGCTTATTCTGACTGAAAAATATAATTCCTTCATTCTTTGCTAGATCGACTGCGTGATTACATGTGATTACAAATTGCCAGTGAATCTAATCGATCCAAAGTCCAATTTCACTACCAATTTCAATTTCGAGTGATCAAAACTGAAATATATTCCGATTAGATTCCTAGGAATGAAAAATTCCTCAAAAACTTTGGAAATAATGAATGTGAAGTTGAAATCGGTCCAAACTTTCCAATTGTGAAAGCTCCCAATTTAAAATTTGTCTTTTTAAATTAGTATAATAATCCAAATTGAACGATCCAGCTTCTAAGGTTCTGAACGGAATACGTTTCCCTCAACTCAATTCCATCAAAATAAAAACCCAGACATCCTAATAAACCTTCCATTCAAGAATCACCAGAAGTCGAAATTTGAGAAGTCGGCCTACCCTGAAACGAAGAATTAAAAATATAAAGACACACAATGAACCACCCTAGCGAAAGGTTCGGATTGAAATTCATTCCGAACCAATCCGAAATTTTCCGAATCATTCCGGAATCTGTATCCGAACCAAACAGTTTCATTCCGATCTAATCTGAAATGTGTTTTCAATCCTTATTAATCCTCTTTAATCCGTGGCCCCCAATCCGAATGAATCCAAAATTTATCCGAAGACACTTTTGAATCCGTATTTCCAATCCAAATGAATCCGAACACACGTGTCAATCCGCAAGTCTAATTCGAATGAATCCAAATCCAATCCGAACTCACATTTCAATCCGAATGAATCCGAGCTTCATCTGGAAAGATTTTTTAATCCTTTTGAATCCCTTTCAATCCTTCAGTCTTTTCGAAGTTGAATCCGAATGAATATGGCATTAAACTGAATGAATCTGATTGAATCCGACACCAAACCGAATGAATCCGACTCTAATCCGAACAAAGTTTCATTCCTTTTCAATCCGATTTCCAATCCGAATGAATCCGAGATCATTCCGAAATACCTTCAATCCCTTTCAATCCATAACTATAACAACAATTTCAATCCGAATCAATCCGAACACACTTTTCAATCCGTGACCCCAATCCGAATCAATCCGAACGACTTTCAATCCTTTCCACTCCGTAACTCCAAACTGAAGTCACCTCTCAATTCTTTTCAATCCATGCCCCCAATCCCAATTAATCCGAAATCAATCCGATTGACTTTCAATCCTTTCCAATCTGTAGCCTTAATCCGGATTCATTCGGATTGAAATCTTTCCTTTGACCTCGGATTAGATTGGTTTCATTCGGATTTAAATCCTTCCTTTGACCTCGGATTAGATCGGATTCATTCGGATTGAAATTCTTCCTTTGACCTCGGATTAGATTGGATTCATTCGGATTTAAGTCTTTCCTTTGAACTCGGACTAGATCGGTTTCATTCGGATAGAAATCTTAGGCATCACTTCTTTTAAAATCGGATTAAGTCGAATTAACTCGGATAGGAATCCTTGTTTCAAGATCGGATTGGGTCGGATTCAGTCGGATAGAAATCTAGGTTTGACCTCGGATTAGTTCGGATTCATTCAGATTAAAATCTTCGGAGTGAAACTATTTGGTTCGGATACAAATTCAGGAATGAAATGGATTCAAAAGGATAGATTTTTTTCTATCCGAAGCTTTCGCCAGGGCAACTACGTTAAATTTTTTCCCAGCCATATTCAAGAAGAATCTGATTATCTGATCATCATACCACTTTCCCACTTCCATTATCGCCGGATCTCTATTATCTCTAACAATTAGACCCAATTGCCAGAGCTTGACACGGTCAGCACGTGAAGATCGGTTTTATGAAAGAAGTCGCAGTCTAATAATAAGTACAACACAACACTGAATCAAGACAATCTGAATCAAAAAGAATTCTTCTTCATCTCTGACGCTTTAGTCAACTTAGTTCTCACTCTCGACCTCTGGAAGCTGCTGTCAAGTTTATAGGATCCTCTTCAGTTTCCATCTTCTCAGAGACGATGATTAAAAGAGTCTAATCTGATTCCTCTAGCAATCCTCATTCCTCCTGATGTGAAATCCATCATATCTGGTGACTGTTCTCTAAGCTAGAACTTTGTACCTCACCGCAGTTTGCTTTGTTTATTGCTGTATTGCTCGCAGCATTATATTAGCCGAGTGAGAGAAAGAGAAAAGGAAGACGACACTCCATACTTCCATAGGCTTGCATGAGGGGAAGGGAAATTAAACTCACATCAGATGCGTTGTATTGCTGGTAGTGGGGAATTGGATGGTGCTGTGGGCACGTCCGTAAGTGATAACTTCGTTCGAGCTGCCCGCATTTTAATATCGCTCGTCCCCTTGAATAGCTGGACAGTGTCCAGTTCGGTGGTCATTTCCCTTCCTGAGGACTTCCTTAAGGTTCACAGGTCGGAAGTCCTCGATCCTTGCCATGCCGCCAAAGAACAAGGTATGTACCATCTTCTTAGTCCAATTGTAACTTCAGCATCCACTTACTTCCCCTTCAACACTTCCTTTTAAATTTCCACTTCCTTAATTCCCAGTGACCTCCATTTTCATCGAAAATGAAAATGAAGGTCATTTTTCCGCTTTTCTATTTATTCGAATCCTAACGCGACTGAATTAGGACTTATTTCGGTTTCCAATTCCTCCCAAGAGCCTTTTTTCACTGCTCTCACTTCGGATGCACTTCGGTTTAATTCAATTTGAACAATTTTATTGAGAGAATGCTAATTTTGGTTGAAAATTTTAAGATAAATGTATCGGATTTTAATAAATTTTATTTTATAATTTTAATAACATAATAACAACTGAGAGAACGCCTCCTTTAATCGCAACATCATTTCATCAGAAGACATTTTTAGAATCTAGTTCGAATGAAATTCAAACAAACTCTTTTGTTCAAGTCGACAAATTAAACTCTGAATCAAAAATCTTTAGAATTAAAAAGTATTCTTGGTTCTTGGATTTCAATTTTTGTTTTCATTTTAAGGATTTTTGCTAAATTAGAATCTAGTTTAAATTTGAGGAAGCAATTGAACTTAAAGGAAACTGGTTTCCTAATTTGTAAACTTTCTTCTCAAACTCATAATTATTAGGAACTCAACAATTTTTCAAAATTATCCAAATGATTCTTCAATTTGTAATTTTCTAACAAGGATGGGAAATTTTACCCAATTTCAATTAAATTCATCATTTTATAACTGTAAAAATTGAAATTCCCCAGTTATAAAGGTTTAAATTTGAAATTATTCTCGGAATTTATTTATTCAAAATAATTAAATTTTAAACGCTTCCAAATTTCCAATTTACATTTTAAAGTTATGCAATTAAGTCTCTTATAATTTATATAATTTTCAATTAAAAATTTATAAAATTATTAAGCAACCAATTTGAAATAAATTACAAAATTGCAGATAAATTAGAATTCAATAAAAAATTGAACTCGCTGGCAAAGCCGATAAACACAACGCAGTGTTTTCCGAAAATTAAAAACGATGAGAGTAATTTATTGCAAATTACATAAATAGGAAGTGAAAGTGGGTTAGAGGCAGGGAAATAATCGAGAAATAATTGATAATTCCATGCAGCCTATAGCTTATCTCTCGTTATTTTCTGCAAATCGCAGAGTCCGTCGAACTGCGAGATCGGACTTTTCAAGGAGGACTTGGCATTAAATTATGGGTTTAGCACTTATATTTCTATGGTATTTTTTCCTCACACATCAATAACTCAGAATGATTTAGTAGGAATATCAAAATCAAGATCTAATCTTTTGTAGTCTTTATCTCTAGAATGTTTATCTATCCCCTTATCACTTGAGTTACGATGTCCGATATCTTATATTAGTAATAGCTTTTCAATTTCGAGCGAAATTTAATAAAAATGTGTTTTTGAACTTGCTAACGAGCAAAGTCTTGTTTGTCTGATTTTTATTCTATAGATAAAAGGTCGATAAAGCTATTTTTTACAATATCATAAAATTGACAAAATCACTGCCATATAAATATACATTTTTTTAAACTGAATAAAAATTATATTCGTTGAATTCTCATTTTGTTCTCAAGGTTCAGAAGATCTTAAAAAGAACGCGCTCAATCGATCATTCTTTTAGAGCAATTTTATCAGTTTGTTTTTCATGATTTTTTGATTAGCTAGTCTTTAATTGTAATAAATTATAGAGTGATGTCCCATTAGAAGAGATTATAAAACAACCATGAATCTAAGATTTTATATTAATTAAATGAATTTTCTCTGAATATTAATTTAACCTTACGAGTTATTTTATTACTAGATAAAGTCGTAATTTTAAATCTGGCGTTTTCGTCGAGATTAAATTGATTTGTAAAGCTCTTAACAGTAAGCAAGATAGTGGAATGTCTTTTGTGTTGAAGTTTATGGGAGTTGAATCACTTGTTTGAGCTCCTGAATCATTAAAAGAGTTTGCAACCAATTTTTTCAGTGAGATGAGAAGCAGATGGTGTTTTCGTCCGGCCGTGCGCCAGTTCTAATTGTCGCTGGTCGTTATCTAATTAATTCATAAGCGGCATCAATGGTATGAACATTGTAAATTGTATAACGCGAGTGCATTGCTTCTCGTTTTCAAACAAATAATCGCAGTAGAAAATGATGCTTAAAGATCCCTATCGCTTTTTCCTCGAAGACTTTAACCCACTTTGTACCTAATGTAAGTTACAAGGCTAATGTACAAGTTTGGTTCATTTTATGCTAGCTAGAAAAAGTTATCATTAATTCTTCAGTTTCCTGCAACAAGTGGTTTTTATTTAGTAATTGAATAACAGTAAATAGACACGCAATTTAATGCTTGAATTTCTGAACGTTCAAATTAACGACATTTTTTATTGATTGCTTTCTAATCTAGAAATCCAAACTATTGGTTGATTTATATTTAAAATTATACGTAAAAAATTTATCAAATCTGTTTTTAATTGGCTCATTTTATTGTCTTATTCGTTCCTATAAATTTGGATCGGTTTACTGTAGAACAACAAAGTTCAATTATATAATTGAAATACGTGAGAAAGTCGCGCACAAGCTGAATGAATTTAAAAAACTGTAAGTCCGACCTTCGTAGAATTTAACAATGTCATCAAGAAACATAACGGGTGGAATAGAAATTTTGATCCGATGCATTTTTTTGAAAACGATAGTTTTTTAAAGTGTTTGTTGTAGTTTTTTAAAAATAGAAATTAATAGTGAATAATATTAATAATATAAAACTATTAATAACATTGCTGAAAAATTAACAATTTCATTTTTAAAAAATAAAGGACTTCTATTACATTTTTTAAAAAGTTTAAAATTATTTATTTTCTTTTATCGATAAGCAGAAGAGAAAAGGATTTGAATTGAGTTTGTGTTAACTGTGTAAAAAGTTAGAAAAATGGATTGTCTCAGCAAACGAGTTGAGTAATTGGAATCCAATTTTAAAATACACGACGTGCAAAAGATAAGAAAGATAACATAAAAGACTCAAGAAGTCCACTTTTGAGATAGATGTTACATAAAATGTTATTGAGATAAAATTCCTTTCAAAAGGATGCAATTCTTCAAAAGTAAAAGTAATTTTAATATTTTTTTTTTTTAAATTAGTAGCAAAGATAAATAAAAATTACTGAATAAATGAGGAATTTCAATAAATAAAAACTAATTTGATTGAAAATTAATTTTAAAACCTGATTATTAATTTCTCTTTGATTAAACGAAAAATATTTTGAATATTATTACAAAATGTCTAGTTTACAAAAAATATTTGACCTGAAGTGATCGACGATTTAATGAGTTTATTACACATGCGAATTAATTATTTCAGATTAAATCAGCAAGAGCTTTTTTGAATCAAGAACAGTTTTACAAAATCCAGGATTTTTTAAATGGCAATGTAGTAAAGAAATAAATTCAATAGACCTGATAGAATTGTAAAAACAAATTTAAATTTAAAAATCACTTAATGAGTTTCAGATTTCGAACTTCAAAAAGAACGATTTTAAATTGAAACGTTCGAAATTGTTCAATTTTAGATTAATGGAAATATTTGATCAAATATTAAAGGAAACTCTCAACAAACAATTTTTCCTAAACCAAAATAGAAGAAACGTGCCTAAATGATTTAAAACTTTTAAATATTTCAAGTGGATTTCCTTCTGGATGCATCTTCATCTCTCTAAATTGTAAAAACAAGATTTCTACCTGCAATAAAAAAAAAACCCACACAACGTCTATAAAAACTCGACAAGGACCATTCATTCAATATCAAAGGGAAATCTTGCTGGGAGAAAAAACTAGGGGAACCAGAAACTCACCCTTCTCACCAATCTCATCTGAATCCATCTGTCCCTTCGATTATATGTTATATATCCACCATATTTGATCTTTTATCCTATCCTCTCTTTTTTCCACACATTTCATTCGTATAACGTATATATAAAACGTCACACGCAATACGGCATGATCCACAAGAGTGGGGCAACGCTTACTTAGTGTAGGTTACTTTCAGAACTGAATCTTTAGTAGTAGTACAACTACAGCTTCGTCAAGATCAAAGCATTTTCTCAAATTTATCCAAACCTCCCTCTAAATCTATTCTCTTCTCTTTCCTCAATTCCCTTTTTCCTTTTTCCAAAGACTCCAAAGAAAACTAGCCTGACAAACTCCAAAAAATCTAATCTCTGATGATCTAATCAATCTAAACAAGAAGTTATCAAAATGCATCGCTCAGAAGACTAAAATGAGTACAAAGTGTAATAATCGAAAGTTTGTTTGACTATTGAAAGAATCGATACTTGCGAAAATGTAGACCGGGTGCAAAAATTTGTAGGTTATTACAAATTGCACGTCGAGTCTTGTGTGACAACAAATGTCAAGTAGTAAAACGAGTGAAGTAAAAGTCCTGGCTTTGTTTGGAGGCAACTCCCAGTTTTCCAGTGGAAATGAGTGCGAGGGGAGGTTTCGAAGGGGGCGTATAAATAGAAGAGGTCGTTTTCTCTCCCACAGGAAAGGAAGCTTCGTGTGTCATGACAGTTTGTTCCATGGTTCGTTCGGTGCATTCGGTTATCGAACTTTGTGGCCGTTGTGTGGCGAGTCGAGGTTCGTGAATCGTAAAAGTGACGGGGGAAAGGCCAGAAAATCAGTTATCAGGAAATCAGTCAGGAAAGGCTGCACTGAGTTGTTGAGTGCTGCTCTCGACGCACCAGGGGGACAACAAAGACTCCAATGAGAAAAACCATGGCTGCTGACTTCGACGAGTGTTCCCAGTGCTCTTGATTCGTTTCTCGATAAGTTTCGAAACGTTTTTCGTGCAGTGGCTCGTCGTGTATTAATAGATATTCCGCGAAGGAAAACAAAGTGCAAAGCAGAATCACAGAATGTCGCGGGTGTCGCTCAACAAGTCGCAGTACAGCCAATACGGCTCGCGCAGAGTTCGAAAAATCAGCACGGTATGTCAAAAAGAAAAATGCTCAAACTTGTTTGCAATTGTTTAAAGCAAGCTTCTAATAAGAGACTTTTTTGGGAGAAGCACGTGAGGAAACACGTGACTAGCCTTGACAGTTGGGGGAATCTCGAGATGGGGTTTGTAGGTTAGGTTTGAGACCTGGTGCCACTATAGATAAAAAATAAAAGATGTTTTTGTAGATAAACCTGATTTTGTTGATCTGTTCGATTTGATAGTTCGGATAGCTCTTGAATCCACTTGTTTTGCCTAAACACTTTTCTAGATTTGTGGCTTAGTTTGTTTGTACTCTTAGAGGTTAAGTTTTTTCTGTTTATTGATGCAATTAGGATGCAGGGGCGTGAATAAATTATTACGTCGATGATTTGTATGTGGGTTGGCGTTGGTCGGATGTATAAACAAGGTCGAAAACAAAAAGTTTGCAAAGTTTTGTCGTTGGTGGCGTTGATTGTTAAATTTATGACAGAGAACAGCTGATTAGGTACTCCTTTTGTTTGTGTTTTTTGGCGAAGCTTTAAAGTCACCCATGATTGTTTTCGATGCAGGACAGTCGACGAGGTCATTGATCGTGCCTTTGGCATAATTCCTAAACGCTAATTAATTAAGTCGGAGCACGTGGTTAGTGTAGGGGGCACTTTCTGTTTCGTTTGATTTCGTTGTTACGAAACACGTCATTGCATTTGAGAGGCGGTAATTTGATTCCGATTAAAATGAACAAAGGAGTAAATGAATTTTTTAAAGTCATTCTATTCAACTTTCAAGGATTTTCCATGCCTCATTGTGTGAGACTTTCTGAGTCAATGTTTTTACACGTTTTGCACTTTGTTGAATACATAAATGATTCACTTTTATTTTGATGATTTGAAATCTTAAATTTTAGGTTTTATTAAATTTGATGGATTTTACAACTTCACTCTAGTTTTAAAAACTCTTAGGTTTTATTTTATTTTTTTTAAATTAAAAGCTTCAATGCAAATGTATCGAAACTAAATTGTTACAAAATGAAAACAATCATAAACAGGTAAAAAATAAATAAATAAAAGTTCAAGGACTATTTCTAAATTTAAGTATATTTAATTAAATAAAACAACTGCTAAACCGAAAAGTATTCTAACGGTAATATCAATATTTCTGACTTAACTTTAGTTTGAGGAAACTTTTTCCTTGTTTATCTGAATTGTAATGAATTGAAATTTATGAAAATTTGTTTATGCCTTGGAATTCAGTTAGGAATTAAAATTCTCATTCCCATGAGAAAAAATGCATGAATAATCATAATTAGAAATGCGGTATCCGCACTAAAAAAAGCACTGACTCAGTTTTGATTTTATCAGAAAAAGAATATGACCATGTGATAAATTATAATTTTAGTATGTAATAAAATTATTCCGCTTTTTCTTAAATCTTTTTGAAGCTTATTAATATCTTTTTTACTATACATATAAAAGCTATATAAAAAGTCTTTCCTCTTTAACAATACGTGTGTTCATTTTGAGAGTTATCGACGCGCAAATTAAACATGGGCCATAAAAATTTAATCGTCGTAAAAAAACGTCTGAGAGAAGAATAATTCAACTTACTTTCAGACGTGTAAAAATAAAATAGCGATTTGTTTTCCAAATTTTTCAATATTCTCGATTCTATTATATGAAATTATGAAAAATATTTTCCCCAAGTTATGTTTCTTGATAAAATTTTATTTTATAACTTGAAGGACTATTAGTTACACTACTTAATTAGTCTTTTGTTTCCTTTAGAACTAGAAGTAAAGTTAATTACATAAATACTTTTTGTCTCTTGGAGCAGGAAAATGAGTTTTCAATCGTAAAATACAATTCGTAAAATTATATACATTTTAAATATGAATCCAAACAAAAACTATTATTCATATTATTTTTACAAAAAAAAAATTAAGAAAACCGTTGGAAAAAGAATCTTCAATTTTCGCAATTCCGAAATAGAGTTCTTTTTTTAAATTGATTTTGCTAGCTCGTTTCGAACTGGATGTAGGGAAAACAAATTATTCATTGAATTCCAAGAGACTTGGTTTGACGTAGTAATCGGCAAAATCTCGTTAAAATACGATTTTCCCACATAACAATATTGCTTAGAATTGCTAAATCGATCCAGTGTTATATCTCAAAAAATATATAGATAGATACTATATCGTATTATATTATTATGGCATCAGTGACCCCCGCTTTTTAAATCATTAATCAAGTAATGGATTAAAGATTTTCTGCAAAATAATAGCACACGAATAAACAAAAACAAGGTTTTCTTGCATCTAATGTAATCAAGGTGAACTGCTCATCATATTAAAGCAGATTCAGATAATCAAAGATTCAACTGGCATTTTAAAAAGCTGCGATTAACCTATCACGTCGTTAATAACTGATCTATGAAAATTGCTGTTCATTTGCAAAGATTTCAATTTTAAAATCTGTAAGCATTCCAGTTATTTTCCTTTTGAATTGAAAATAATTCAAGATGAATTCTAACGAATTAAAAGGAAATAAAAAGAAGTCCAAAAGAATTCAGTGGAATTTAAGCTAAATAAAATACTAAATCATATTTAAAATCAAAGTATTTTTAAATGAATTGATTTTCTCGAAATGATTTTAATGAGTCTTTTTCATTCTTTTTCAGACGGAAAGCGAGTACTCAGTAGAAGAACAAGCCAAATTAACAGGAGATGGAGGAGCTGATGAGACATCACCTGAGGATGATGTGTCGTTGTGCGAATACCACGATATACCACCGCCGCCTGATGGTGGCTATGGATGGGTCGTGGTATTCGCATCATTTATGTGTAACATGATAGTGGACGGAATTGCATACACATTCGGCAAATTTCACGAACCGTTCGCTAAACATTTTAATGAGTCTCAGGCAACAACCGCATGGGTCGGATCTCTTCTGTCTGGCGTGTACCTCAGCGCAGGTAATTCAAGACTGATGAAAATGAAAGGCAACACAAGCATAAACCAGAGCAAAAAATTCAAACAGAAGATATTTCATTACTAGACTAGAAGAAACATTGCCCAACCTCTCTATTTAAAAGAAAATACTAGAGGATTTTCTATTCATAAAAATATTATTGATAATGTCTTTCAGTATTTTCAGTATTTTCAGTATGGGATTGTCCATATAAATCCCTTAAGTTTTGTGAAATTACTTGAAATTCCTTAAAATCTTTGAAATCCCACGAAAATCGATTAAAAGCCCTTGGAACATTTTGAAATCCCGTGAAATATCTTGCAACCTTTAAATCTTCTAATTTTTTCTTAAATCCCTTGAAAACTTTGAAAATCGTACAAATTCTTTGAAATCTTTTGAAAATTCATTGAATGATATGCTCTAAGAAACATCGTGAAATCTTTAATACCTTTTAAAATTACGTGAAGTTATTTTTCTTAGTAGAATAAAAACATTGTATTTAGATCGAAAAAAACAGATTACTGAAAGTTACGTAATAATAAAGAGGGAAGGGTCATGGTCTATTATTAGGGAATGTCCAAAAATCGTAAAAAAAAAAAAGCGTTACGTAATAAATGGAAGATTCCTATGCAGTTTAAAATTAGAAACGCAAAAAGTAAATTTTTGAAACAATTAAGACTTCAGAGATAAGCATTTTAAAATTTGTCAGTGTTAAAAATTATTTAATTGAATTTTAAGTGGATTAAAATGCTTGTCAGTGAAAAACTTCAAATTTCTAATGAATCCAAAAAAATCTAGAAAAATAATTTCTCTTTTTTCAGGACCTATTGTCAGCGCTTTAACAAATAAGTATGGCTGTCGGAATGTGTGTATAGCAGGTAGTTTTATTGGTGCTGCTGCATTTGTCCTATCGACATTTTCAGGCTCCGTAAATATGCTAATATTGACTTATGGAGTAATGGGAGGTACGTAAAATATTTTTCCTAAAAAAAGATTCAAATGCTCTTATATTATGGAAATATATAGCTTCAATCGAAATAAATTTTCATTAAAATAAGAATTTTTTTCTTTTCAGGTATTGGTTTTGGTCTCATTTATTTACCGGCTGTAGTATGCGTAGGATATTATTTCGAAACTAAGAGATCGTTAGCCACGGGAATCGCCGTTTGTGGTTCAGGATTCGGAACAGTTTTTTTTCCGTCCCTCGCAGAACTTTTGTTACAAGAGTACAAGTGGCAAGGAGCTAACTTGATTTTAGCTGGCCTTATTCTCAACTGTGTGGTAAGATTTTAAAACGAGCAAAAATTAGTTATGCTACCTGGATAATTTTAATTTGAAAGATTTATTTTACAATTCCCAGGTCTTTGGAGCAATGATGAGACCCCTAGAATATTCTAAAACTTCGTCCGTCAAACCTTTGCTCCAGAGAATGGCAGAAGAAAAAAGGTTTCAAATGGAACGAGGAAGCATTGGAGGTTCTTATTTTATGGTGCAACTTCCGGACGGATCGATGGAAAAAAGAATGAAAATGCCAATTAACGTCGACCCTGGTGTACACTCCAGTTTCAACTTAGACCAATTAGTGCCTGGTAAGAAAATCCTCTTGTCACAAATTCTTTCTTTACTTATCACTAAACATATTACCCGACATAATTTCTAACTTCGAACATTTCAAATTTAAAGTATTTAGAACCAGGATGTTCAGGGAAGCTCAGATTTAAAATTCCTTGAAGACTTAGTTTAAAATTTTGGGATATTACTTTAATTTTAAGAAAACTCATGTCGATTATATTAATTGATACTCATATTATGAAAGGAACTCCGCTGACTCCAGTACCAACTGTGCCGACCCTTCCTACAATTTCGGAGGTAAAAGTGCAGGAGCATTCTTCGAGCGGGGCAACGAGCAACAGTGGAAGTATGGATTTGATAAATTCGTCTACCAAATCAAAAAGCAAGAAAGCCATCGATGATACCAAAGAGACAAAGGACGTCCTGGACAAGCCTGACGAATTCAATAAGGCAGTCATCCCTAGAAATGCTTCCCAACCAGCTTTTACAACTCACGTCCAGGGTTTACCGAAAAATGGATCCGTGCCCTTTTTCGATAGAATTCGTAAAACTAGTACCGGGGAAAGATACAAGCCGAGTTTGAGTGCAATCAAAAATTCGAGGACTACTTTGAATTCGAATGGCGACCTTAGAAAAAGTCTACACCTCAAACTTTCCGCTAGCAGCATGCTTGGATCTCGAAACAACAACGCTGAACTCGATGTGAGTATCTTGAATACAAAGTCTACAATATTTTTCCTCTGTTCCGAATGATAATAATTTTACATTAAATTAATCATTTTCAATTATTTTTTAGGATGGAGAGAGCATAACATTCACGACAAGCAAATCGAGTTTGAGACAAGGAGTTCCGAAAGAGAAGCCTATGATCATTCGTCCCTTATCCCGAAAAGATATTTTTTATAGCGGTAGCGTAGTTAATTTACCAGAGTATCAAAGTCAGAAGTCCCTCACTAATTACCGCCAGAGTGTTATTTCACTTCCAAAATCAGTTCGAGGTGATGTCAGGGATGGAGATTATGAAAAAGGCCCACAGCGTGAGTATTTAGACTCTCATTTTCTATATACAGAAGCAAACGAGTCAAATTTATTTATTTTTATATCTATTTTGGTTTCATATCTAATGATTAATTGCCTCTTAATTTTCAGAACCACTCTGCCCTTGTCTCATTCTACCAGATTCATTCAAGGAAGCTTTGGGAACGATGTTGGATATGAGTTTGTTGAAAAATCCGGTTTTTCTCATGATTGGAATTAGTAACATTTTTGGAATGGCTGCTACTTATATTCCATTTGTGTACCTTCCACGAGCGGCGAAAAACGACGTAAGTATTTCTTTTCTTTTCAAGATCAAATTAAAATTTTTAAGTTACTTATGAAAATGGAATTAAAAATGAATTAAAATTTGGTTTTTAGGGAATAACAGATCAACCGGCGACATTTCTGCTCTCGGTTATTGGAATCACAAATATTGTTGGACGTATTGCCTGTGGATACATTGCAGATTTTCCTCAAGTGAATTCTCTACTATTAAATAATATCTGCTTGATAGTTTGTTCAATTTCACTAGCAGCGACACCATTATGTCACTCATATGGATCGTATGTGGCTGCGAGCGTCTTTTTTGGACTGGCGATATGTAAGGATGCAATATTGTAATTAGTGTTGCATATTTGAAAGTTGACATGCATTATTCTAATTATAAAGTTTCTTTAGTTCGTAATTAGGGCAAAGAAAACTAGTATGGATCAATTCTAAAAAGTCGATAGTGAAAGATAGAGTTCAATGACAAAAGAGGGTTGCTACAGGTACTCGTTTCAAAATTCCAGATCATTTCCAGGTTTTCCAGGTCAATCTTTGATGTGGACAATATTGAAAATTGAATTGAAATAGTTTTCAGATTTTTCGAGGTTCTGTAGCAATTCCGCAAAATGATTTTAACGCGAGGAACTTTATGTAATTTTTTTTAAGTTTAAAAATTAATTTATATGATTTTTAGAACGCGAATAATTTTCTAATTTTTTTTTGCTTTTTTCAGCGGGATATATTTCATTAACGTCCATTATTTTGGTGGATCTTTTGGGTCTAGATAAGCTGACCAATGCTTTTGGGTTACTAATATTGTTCAGAGGAGCAGCTGCGATGGTGGGACCGCCTATTGCCGGAGCCATTATTGATGCAACAAATAGTTACAGTATAACATTTTACATGGCAGGATTTTTGTTCCTTCTTAGCACCATTACGAGTTTTTTGGCTCCTATGATGAAAAGCTGTATCACGCCTCAGGTATGTTAATCAGTTCTAATCATTTAATAAGAATTCCTCATTTTTTCCCATTAGCAAAATATCGGATTAAGTTCCAAAGATTTTTGATGTCCAAGTATTTTAAATTTTCGAAGTTTTCAATTTTGTCAATTTGCAATTTCGTCCAAAATTAAATTGTATGTTTTAAAAATTCAAAGTCTTCCTAACGATCTAAATGAACATTTTTAACCCGAAAACAACTAACAAAAATTTAAATATTTCCCAGACGCAACCAGTGGTAATGGATCAATTAACACCGATCGACGAGGATATCGAGGAAGAAAACGAAGACGATATTCCCGAGATAGTAGAAACTGCGCCCTCGCCAGTGGAGCCACAAGAAAAAGAAATCAAGCAGATAGAATCTGTTTTGTAATTATACTCAAAGCTTCTGCTTCTTTTTTGGCTAGAGAATCGCCTTCACTCCAAGCCATTCTGTGATAGGGCTGTTACTTGGAGAAGGCTGACTAAAGGTATATTTCATTTACCGCAATTGAAATACCTTTGAGAATGGACAAAGCACAAATTAACTAAAAAAAGAAACCCAGTGGACTTCTCAAAAGCGCGCGAGGGAAAAGCGCCAAAATTAAAAATGACCGACTGCAATCGACCAAAGCCTGAACGAGAAGCTCCACGGGATAAAAAGAACTGTTTTCTTAGTTCGTAATCGGCCTCTGTCGATGTTATAGATTCTTTAAGTAACTTAATCAGTATCGAACGTCAGTATGAAAATTTGAAGGAAATTGTGAAACAGAAAAGCGCTTTCGCACGAGCATATCGGTTAAGATTTGAATTTGAGGTTTCGCCTCACTTGGATTATTATCCCTAGGCTTGAATTATTCGCGGCAAACCTATATTGTACATAAGACCGATGCAAGATACGTGGGTGAGTGAGGTAATGATGATTAATTAATTAATGAAAATTAATTCATTAAATTAACACGCTGCCGCGGAACGAACCTCCTGTAAATATTACAAAGAGACTTGTAATGTGATAACAGCAAAATTTGCGAATTAGTATGTCATAATGACGGTTCCCGAGTCGACTCTTAATCCTTGAGGACGAAATTTGGTCCATCGCAAACTCCAGATCTCGAAAAAAGGATCTCGTAAAAACGATAGGCCAATTTTCCAAGCTTTCGGAGTTCTAATCAACGGCTAGTTTGTGTTAATTAGTGAATCGATTTCTCAGGAGGAAATCGCGACACTGTCTTTAACTTTGTAATTAATTAATACAAACTAATAAGCGACTAATATTTTGTTATGCTACACGAGGCACAGTGAATAACGACGTGCACTGCATCGTCTGTCTTATGAAATCGCTGTTTAACTAATTCTGTGACTTAAGCAAATAGCGAGGAATTATTATTGATATTATGTGATTTATAATATATGATGAATATATGTATACAAATAATGTATATAAGTCTACTACACACTTTGATGAGATAAGGAAAATTATTGTAAATCTTGTTAACCACTAAACGAAATCGTTGAGCAGTGTACTTAGTACGAGATGCGACTATCGGTCCTACTGCTAGAAAATGGTTGAATTTTTAATTGAAAATAATATTTCTGAGTGATCCGTTACCATCGTTATTTGAATGAAGGTGTGTCAAAGAGAGATTATAAATTTGAGAATGGATTTTAAGCTTTAAACAAGGTTTTTAAACCAACTTTACAATTCAATTGTTCTCAATTTATATTTTATCACTATTATTACTGCGACTAGTAGAATCAACGAATTAATTTCGTTTGTCTTTGATGTACATTGTACAGAACATAACACGGCATTTGCGTGCGAGCTGAGAAGATAAATTTAATGTAAGTGTGCGATTTAATGTAATCTTGTTGAGTTTACTCGCGCGCAAGTACACGCGCAACCGGTATCGAATCTATTAACTTAAGTTAGAAATAATTGAAGCGCGTGCTTGAATGTACTGTTCTTAAGTGCGCACGTACATGGTTAGCTAGGCGTTATGTTAATGTGAAAGAAAACAAACGAGTCTTTATTATTCTCGCTAGGATGTATTATAAAAGTGTGTGTACATACGTGCATAAGCGCGACGCACGCCGCACGCCCTATCTCGTGCACATGTTGATAATGATATATAAGATATGGTACAAAAAGGACTAAAATGTATTAAGTACATCAAAATTAAAAATGAAAAGAATTTTTATTATTGAAAAGATCTATCGCATTTTTCATAACCAGTACGTATCCTTCACCCCTCTCGATTATGGAATTTAATTATAGCGGTTTTAGATTGTTTTTTTTTTTTTTAATTTTCATTCATTTTATAGATATTAAGATGTTTCATGAAGAAACAAATGGACATTTATTTCAGTTAAATCTTAACTCCGACCGTTACCGATTACCTACTTAAAAATTTGTCACCTAATAATAATTTTAACTATTAGATTACAATTTTAAAAGCTGATTCATCAATATATTAAATTTATTAACAATTACCTAAATAAAAAATCCAACCTAAGCTGATTGGCCTGACGTTTTCTTCAATGATTTACCTGTTAACATAAAAAAATAACATTTATAAAGGAAAATAATTTTAAAAGTATATTAACTTCATTTTAATATATAAAATATAATTAGTTACCTCAATTTCTAAAATAAAACAGGATTATATTATAATTACATTATTAAAAGGTATTTATAACAAATAAAAACATACTTACCAGAAACAATATGTTAAACACTATAGAAATCACTCAGGCACTAAAAACAGACCCTGAAACGTCTAAAAAATACAAAAAATTATGGAACATGATTAAGGATACACGAAAAAAGTAGTAATAAGATTCAAACATCAAAACTGTTCAAAAGATTCATACCTTAAAATATTTCTGACATTTCTTTCATCAATTTACCTGTGAACATAAAAAATATTTATATTTACAAGGAAAAATAATTTAGAAAATATATTAAAATCATTTTGAAAAAATAAAATATAATTACATAGTTACCTCCATTTCTAAAATAAAACATGATTATATTATAATTACATTACCTATTAATAGGTATTTGTAACAAATAAAAATATACTTACCCGAAAGAATATATTAAACACTAGTAATCACCAAAACACTAAAAACAGGCCCTGAAACGTCTAAAAGAGTAAAAATTAAAGAATGTGATTAAAAATACACGAAAAAAGTATCGATAATATAAGATTCATTACTTAAAATGTATGGTTAATAAATTTCTTCGAATAAATAAAAAAAGGATACAAAGTTAATTTTAAAATCAGAAAATTTATCGAAGAGGATAATTTTCTGTTAAAAAAAAAATAGTTAATAATCCTGAAAGAAAGAAGACACAGAGAGACAAAATGATACAAATCGACATGAAGTCGAATAGAAATCAATGTGAACAATAAAAATGAAAAACATCATAGTGACTGTCGTGGAATATATGAATATTATGAAATGTTAAATGTCCGTGCATCTAAAGATGGACTGACATTTAACGAAGTTTCCCTTTTCATTTTTGGGAATTTTGTACTCGAGATCCTAATTAAAAAAAAATTTCCCTTAATTTTTTAAATATCTCGAGCACTTCAATTTTCATCTACCAAGCGCAATAATTTTCGTCACAATACTCGAAATTGTTATTAGGAGAACTTTTCCATAAGTTAAGGATAATAATTTTCCTGCTTAGGAAATGAACTCTTGAAACAATATCAAGTTTATCCAGGGTAAAATATCGTACGCACGCAAGAAATATTTCA
>JAUESH010000044.1:5994074-6006030 GCA_032275165.1 Synergus magnus | reverse complement strand
AGACTTGATAATTTATTCAAAACAATTAATTGACAGTGTGAGTGAAGTTTCTTTTTTTAATTTCAGAATTGATTTTCTTTGAGAAAAAGTGATTTCAAATATAGTCAACATCACCCGTTATACGTATTTTTGCGCTATTTACAACTACCTTTGAGACAGAGTGGGGAAGTTTACTTAAATTATTTTCTGACACGTGTCATCGACTGAGTTGATCGTTCTACATGCTTGTGGCTCGAAACGTGAAATTACGCGAGTGTTTTCAAATTTTGGTAGCTAGAGGCGGCGATATTCAAAAGGTAATAGAAAGTCAATGACGCAAAAACAAAATTTCTCGCGTCTTAATTAAATTACATTTTTTTTAAATTCCCTAATATATTTATATATATATTTCTAGAGTTGTTGTCTTAAAACGAAAAAGATTTACATATGTTCATACTTGTTATATTATTCATGATTAGATTCTTTATTCATATTTATATTTATCTGTAGATAAATATGCTTTCAAATATGGAAAGTGGATTCCAGTAATGAATGCAAATTTAGATCAGCTAATGTCGGATGTCAGTGTGAATTTATTTGTTCGATTATGCACAATGTGTTTTGTCACGTGAGAAATTTAAAAGTCAAACAAAATTCTGGCTTTACTGGTTAATTCTCCTCTTATCAGAACACTTGCGGATTGAGACTATAAATCATAAATCGCAGAAGTTATGTTATACTAGAGCATCCGCCCTCGTGATAAAAATTTCACCAGCTATATTTCATCTCATAACATTAAACAAAGCGATAATTTCGCTCTTAATTTAATACTGTCTTATTGTCTTTACAAAACAGTTTTAATCAACCTTTTATTTTTGGAAACTGCTGAGTGCTACTAAATCATATCAGTTTTATGTATTTTTAATCCTTTTCTTGCAAGGAAACATATCGAGGTGCCTCTCTTTGATTTTGATGAAACTAATATATGTTGTAGGGCATCTAAAACTAAGCGACACATTTTTTTTTATCGGCCGAAAAATTGTTAAGTAAAAAAAAACGGTTTGTTTTTATAATTAAAAATTTTTAAAAAATTGCAATTTTTGCCCTCTAAAAAATAGAAGCGTAACCCCCGACGGAAAAAATAATATGCAAATGATTTGACTAAAAAATATTGACTAGTTTACGTTAAAATTAATGTCATTTTGAGGGGTGAACCTTAGAGCTTATTTTTACCCCCTAGAATTGTTTTTCGGCCGATAAAAAAATGTCGCTTAATTTTTTATGCCTTACAACATATATAAGTTTCATCAAAATTGGAAAGGAACACCTCAAATGCTTCCTTGTTAAACTTTTTAAAAATTAATTTGCACCTACAAATTATTTTGTTTTCTTTGAATTTTGTTTTCATTTAATTTTATTGAATTCACCTGAATTTCTGTGAATTACAGTGAAGTTACGGAAATTCTTAAAAGGTTTTCAAAATTCTTTAGAATTATTTTGAATTATCTGCTAAAGTGGATTTTAAACATAGCTTAGAATGAAAAAAAAATGCGAGACTTGTGAGAGACATATTTGCTTTGTTTGTTGCCGCAGTTTGTGACTATTTGCGGAATGATGAGTCTCGTGATTTGTCTCAGTTTATCATGAGATGAATGTTGGTAAATAAATTCAAACAGACAGATAAACTAACGGACTTTAACCTTAAACACGTGACCTCTTCTCTCGTTAGTCGTGAAATAAATGCTCATGTAGTCGTGAAAATAACATTTGCAAACTTTTGTTTGAATACGTGCCATTGATCAGAGTGACAGTTACAACTTGATTCATTCTTAGTTTTTCTCCCTCGATTCTAAGAACTTTCTCGATAGTGAATGACTTCTTCTAAAGTACTAAAGATACAGAAATACGAGAAAAAGTGAATTAATATTGTAGAAAGAAATTTAATGTCTTTTCAATTATTTTAACATTAAAATTTTCATTATAGTTTTACCTTCAGCGTTAGTCAATATAACGTCACGGTTTTTGTTTTTAAAAAGAAGAAAAATAACACAATTTAGGTGATGAAACTGTCAATCGCTAAAAAAATTAATTTCACTAAACGCAAAAAATTGTTCTTTTCAAATATATGCACTAAATCGAATTAGTATTCGCGCGACTTGTTCTGCTATTGATAAGAAAGTGTTCTTTTTTTGTAGAAGCATGAATTTTGAGAAGGTTTTCTGACATCACGTGAATGATAAAAATTCACGTTAATCAAGAATTATTAGGGAGTTCCTCTAACATTATAAACCCCAAAATATTGATAATATACAAAAATAAAAATTTCTAGTTCAAAATAATTTTAAAAATTAAATATTAAATAATAATTTCACAAAATGAAAAGCAGGAAAAATGGTATTAGACACACGGAAAATCTTAGGTATAAAAATTTCGAAGCAAATCAAATATTAATTGTTCTATTATCTTTATATTCTGTATCTTCTCAGAAGCTCACAAACTTTTATTAACGACTCGAACGTGCTTACTTTGTCACGTACGGATAATTTATTCCCTTATTTGATTACCACTCTTTTCGTCAGTAGACCGTCGGCCTATTTTTAGACAACATTTAACAGTCGAGTGGATTCGCAGAGTGGAAATCGCCGAAGATGATACGGGAATAAAATGAAGATTAGCTTGATTCGAATAAATTAATATAAAACTTGGCTGATGCAAAGTGAATAGAAAAGCGATAACTTCGACGGGTGTGTCGAAATCTAAGACTCGTTTCTCGTCCTATCAGCGACGCTCTTCTGAACTGATATACTGTTAAAGTTAAGATACGCGAATATATTATATATGTGTAAGTGAAACGTGTGACGTGCGTAGGAAGAAATTTGGGTTACTCTTCTCCCGTCTTCAATGCTCGTCAGACGGCGACAGAGAAGAGCGAAAATTCGAGTCTGACGTGTCCTGCACGCGACACTTCTTCGGCGTGCGTAGTGCAAATTTACCTCAAGTGACTCGGGTCGTTGGCCTTGAACGTGATATTGCATAATTGAACTATTTGGCACCTGCTAAGATACCAGCTGGGGTTCAAATTTGGATATTTTCAATAAAAAGTGCCGAATTTGGATTTCAAACTTCCGAAAAGACTCTGGATTGTCTCTAGTATGTATTATAGTGCAAAAACGGTTTTTACGAATTAAAAATTGTTTATAGAATTGGGGTTTTTAAGTTATAAACTGCTCCAAGAAGGAGTTGTATGTACAATATGTGTCCTCACTTTAAAATTCAAAATTTGCAGTATTCGAATAGAAATAGCTTCGTTTTTCAGAAAGATAATTTGGTAACTAAATTTTAAGGTGATTGGTGCCTGAATGAGAGAGTTCAAGGGTAATTTTGGCGCTAATTCAAAATTGACGTAGGTCGTTTTTCTGTAAAGTGGCGAAATTTTGCCATTTTTAGAGTTTTAATTTCAACATTTTCATATTATCTTCTATGTACTAGAATCTTTCGTATTTTAATATTAAAATTCGACGTTTTTCACAATGCTAGGTTTCGATTGAAAAATTCTCAAAATTTTAAGCGCTGAAAATATTTAAATTTTCAATAACGTTACATCCGGATGAATTTTTGAAATATTAAATATGAAAAATGAAAATGAAAGCTGTCATTTGGACCGACTTTTTTGTATATCAGAATTACATGAGATGTAAATTAAGAGAGAAATTCTAAAGGCAAACCTGTTAACTCCAAACACGTTTTAAAGTTGTACGCGTTTTGGTCCAGGACGACCTTAAGTTAAATTTCTTGAATTAATGTCTATAATTGTTTAAATTATTAAATTTTCCGCCGAAGGGTTTAAGCACTTTTAAAGTCGTGTTCAGTTCTTTTTTAAATGCCGTGCTATTTTTTCAAGAGAAAGAAACCTTTCAAAGTCCCTGAAGTCCCATAAGGATCCTTGAAATATTTCGAAACTCCGTTAAATTGATCTGCATTTGATAAATAATTCTTTAATAAAGTAACTCGAACCTTCTTGAAAATAAAGTCATTAAAAGTTGTATATTTTTAATCTTTTATCTGTTTATTGAACTCTTTATCAAGAGAATGTTGTCAGAAGTAACACAAAAATCTGATCTGTCGCAATGTGCATTTTAGATCATAAAGATTTCGAAAATATCCCGAAATAGCTGTGAAAATGATTAAAGCAAATCTTTCTAATTGATTTAAGAGCATGTGATACTTAACATTCTAGTAATTCAGTTTTTCAAACTTTTTTTTATCGCCTTACGTTTGGCGACTATTATTTTTTTGAAAAATTAAAAAAAAAAAAACAATTTCTGTTTTAATAATTTATTTTATAATCGCCAGAAGTAAGTTTTTATGTTCTTTCCTAGTTCCCAAAGTTTCAGCAGAAAATATCCATTATTGTAAAAAAGTTTGTGAAACTTAATTGCTAAAATGGTAAGTATCACATGCCGTTAATATTATATTCAAGTTAGGGCTATTTTTGTTAAGGAGTAGTTAATTTAATTTAATTCTAACATTTTGAATATTTATTTTAAATTTATGATGAACCTTTGTATCACTGATTATCAGTATTTAGTATTTACGTAAGTGTAACTTTCATAAGAGATAAATAGTGTTGATTTAGATATCTATTCAAAAGGTGAATCTAAAAAAGAATAAGCCAATTACTAAAATATATATTCGGCATTTGCAGATACTCAATTTTCTTTTAAACGTTACTTAAATAAATTGCATGTTTCAGATATTGCGTTAATGTTTTTAATTAAAATAGCTGTTTGATTTAATTTAGTAAATGTGACATTTTCTTACGCAAATTAGCTTTAATTGCTAATTTATTCTGAAATTATTCAATTATCATGATTTCGCCATACAAATTATGGCATTTATGAAATTCATGCTGCAGTACTAACATTTTTAAACTAAATCACGGATTTTAAATAACATAATTATATTTTTTTAAATAAATGATTATTTAGCAACTTAATTTGAAAAACATTTTTCGACTGAGAATGCTTCTAATTCAAAAATGTTATTGATCTTGTAAATCTGGAAAAGGCCTCACGGAAAAAACTGTTATGGTTTGTGACAACCACAGAAATAGTAAAATATGATACAACTACAATTTTTGGTTGCCACAACCATAATTGTGATTGTGACAATCAAAAACATGGTCGTGGCAACCACAAATTAGTATTTGTACCATATTTTACTATTTCTGTGGTTGTCACAATCATAGAGTTTTTTCCGAGCATCGAATTTGAATGTGGGACATTATCAACCCTGCAAATCAATTTCCACCCTCAAATATTGGCGGAAAAATAAATATTAATTTCCAGAGTCGGAAATAAAACAGTCTCTTCCTTCTTTGAAGGAAGCTTGTGGCTTTGACACACCAGTCAGTGTCACTCAGTCTAAGTAGTACAACTTTACCTCAAAAACTATGATAAATATCATAATGGTTGCAGAATTGCACTAAGTCAATGACTCATCGGAAATTCTCCTTAAAACCGGAAAGTGTTTATTACATCATATTACTCTCCATCACGAACATTCATGAACGAATGTACGTGCTGCAATTTTATTCCTCCTGATGATCCTTGTGAAATGTTAAAGTTTCACGTCGTGATTATATTGCAATGAAAAAATTTTCCACTGAAATAAATTGCCAAGTATTTCGAGATAAAAGATACTACAAAGACAAACGACGAATCGCATTTCCGTATGTAGGAGAGTCTGCCTTTTGAGGGTGATACATTTTATGAAAGTCCTATTTTATTTTATTGATTTCTTGATAAAATCCCTTTTGAGTCAAGATTTAGAAAGCTTTCTAGCTGTAAAATATATTTTTTTTTCCTGTTTTCCAACGAAGAAAGATTGGCTTTATCGTCTGGACTTTATTTTTTGTTTCTTGTAATTTAATCTTCAGAGAAAAATTTCCATAATTGTGGCGTGGAATAAGGAAAAGGTGGTTAGCGACAAAATTCACTTTCACGGGAAAAAACTATTTAAAACCGGCTCTTCGCACTCGATCGCGCGATGAAGCTCAACTTCGAACTTTAATATCTCCTTCAATTAGGAAAATATTAATTCGGGACAGAGTTTTCTAGAAAAGTTTCTATAAAAAATAAGTTTAGGGGAGTTTCTCCATATAAATCGATCACAAAGAGAAAATCGATTTTTTGGTCACTAAGTGGCCAAAAAATTAAAAATAACGTTCACTCTTATACTTCCAAAAAAATCTTCCAATTTTCGACTGAAGGCTCTTAAAATATCTATAAAATAAATAGTCAAGTGAGAAAAAATTAAAATTAAAATTTGATATATTTTGATTAATATATCTATTTGAAATGAATTTTTTTATAAAGAGCAGAGATTTTGCCTTAGATATAATTAAATTCAAAATCAGTGGAAGATTAAATCAATTGATTAAAAATACAGAAAGCTATTGTCTTTTTGATATTGGTTCTCTTTTTTTTTTACATTGTTAAACCCTAAGAAAATTTCCATATAGGAATACCAGAAAAGCTGGTCAGCAAAGTTTAGAAGATACTAGTTTTTATATCAATTGCTTTAAATTATAATGAACCAGATTTTAATGACTAGAAAGTAGAACACTTTTTAATTAAGATCATTTTAATTTAGATTTAAATTTGAAATGCAAAGTTTATCTACTTTTGAATTAATGAAGCGTTTAACCTTAATTGAACTTCTTTAAAGTAAAAGAAGTCAAGCTTAAATAGTTTCAAATTGGCTTCGAACTTTCGAAGTTTAATCGTTTTAAATGCCTTTGAATTTAAAATACAAAAGAACAAATCGAAAATCTCGAATTTGAAACCGTCTAAAGTGAATTTCTTAATTTCAATTTTATTAGTTTTGTATCAAATTTCAGTTTATTAATTTATTAAATTTAAGTTGGAAAAATTTCTGTATTTAAGCACTTTAAAATCCAAACACTTTTTTTCGAAGACCAGACGGATACATTTACCTTGACTTTCTATTTAGATTCAATTTCAATCGAACTTTCACGTTGACTAGTTATTCCATTCATCTCTTCTTCCTGAATATTATAAATTGAACCCTATGACATAAAAGTGAAGGAATTATCAGTGGGAATACAAATATCATGATTTCACAAGGTCGTTTGAGAATTATTGTATCGAAATCGAAGAAGGTCACTGGCAGTTCAAGGTAGCATAAACACTTATCAAGACTCAAGAATTTAGCAACATTGCTTAAAAAGCGCCTTGATGGAACAGAATGCACATGACGAATTAATTTAAGGAACAAGTTTACCCGAACTTTAATTATTTTCATTATCAGAATCTAGTATAATTTTTTTCTATTGAGAGTCTGACGTAAATCTGACCAATTTGTCGAAAAGTTTTGAGGGACTAATTACTGATTAAAAAATCGTAAAAATAGATTAATCGATTAATGCTGTAAATTGATTATCATTCTGAAATGAGCGATAATAACTGAATTCGTACAAAATTCCCTGATAACGAGAAATAATAATCAAGCTTCTAATTTTGGAGATAAGGTTTGAAGAATTTGCAGAATATAAATCAGGTTTTTCTGACCGATTGGATCAAATTAACATTTTTAGACTAATTATTCTGTGAATGTTAAATAGGTTTGAATTAGAATTGCTCAATATTACAAAATGTTTTTGAAGTGAAAAGTCGATTGAATCTTACAATTTAAATGCGATTTTGAACATTTTTTGAAAATCTCCTGTATTAGAAGATTCATTGCAAATTTTTCCACTTCTGAAGTAAAAAAAGACTAGTAGAAAAATATCAGTAAATCTATTACAAGAAATAATACCCCTGATTTTTTTTTAAACATATTTTTCTCTTCGATAACTGGAGCAAGTGAGTCGATAGCTCTTAATTAATCTCGAGCATTAAATTATGAATTCATTCATAAATAATGAGAATTTTCTCTCGGAAAATTTTCTTGGAATGAATAAGAACTTTCTTTTGCTTATTTGTTTTTTAAGAGGCGAGTATCGTAAGCGATTCTCGTGGTGGGAAGAGTTGCAATGATAAAATGAATGTATTTTTTTCTCGTGATGATAAAAACGTAAAATGTAAGGCGCGACATTAAGGTTGGCGCCACACGCGGCGAAGAGGTTTCAATCTGCCAAAGTGCTTGGCAGCCGATTGTTGAATTGTCTTTCTTGCTGTGAAAAGCTTGCCTCCCTCTCTTTTATTTCTCTCGGCCTAAAGCTAACTAAACTATCGTCTCCTCCCACCTAAACATTTTTTATGTAGCAATTTTCTACTTGTTTCACAGTCGCTTAGCAGCCATGGATCCAACGGAGAGTAACAAAGAAGCTTGTGAGAAATCTGCTTCAAAGCAGAACGGATATGCCATCAATAATGAAGAAGTACCACTTAAAAACTTCAGTGATAACGAAGATGAGGTGAGTGACTTTGTAATTATTTTGAATTTTGGTTCCTTTAACTTCAAAAATTTCATTTTACGAATCAAATTCCTGGACTTGTTGTTCGGCACAGATGGGGTGAATGACTTTGAGCTTTTCTTTCTTAAACTCCGAGGAACAGCTTTTGTGAGTCAGATTTCCTTTTCAGAAAAATTCAGTACCAGGATTTATGGAAGATTTTTTTAAATGAGAAGTTAATTTTGATTTAGATACAATTTGATCTTAAAATTTAGGGATTTTAAATCTCGAATATAAATTACTAGGAAAAAAGAAATTTGAAATTGAAAGGATTGAAATTTAGAAGGATAAAGTTTTGAGATTTATTAAGAATTTCAACAAAAGATTGTCCGTTTGTCCTGGATATTTTCTTTGGAAATAATTGTTGATAAGTTTAGACTCATAAGTTTGATAGTTCTGTAAATACAAATACAAACAGAAGTGCATTTGTAAATGCTTTTGGGTTATCTCCAAATATGATTCTTTAATCTTCTTCGATACTGAGATACACATATTTTAATTCATTTCTTGTCCAAAGATGATGCATTAAAGAAATTACATTTATTTTAACAATTTTGAAATTAGAAAACGATTGATTTTAAATAAATCTGATTGCTTACAATCTTATTTTGTTAGTTGTTAATTTATAACGACCCAAATTAAAATACTTGGAAAATGAAAATGTAATAAACTGTTCAAATCGAAGCAGACAAACTCAAATGATTTAAAAGTTGAAGGTTTTAAATTTCAATTTAAATTGTTTGAATTAGACGCACTTAAAGTTCGACATTTTTAATCTGGAAGATCTTGAAATTAGAATCTTCCATGAATTCTCTTAGATTTTAACAACTTCAGGTAAAAATTAACGAAATTAAAAAATTTTTATGACTAATTTTGAAACATTAAAGTTTAAAGAACTGAAAAGTATTTTTGTGAGACATCTGATGCTGTAAAAGAATTTTGTAAAAATGCAAAAAAAATCTGGAAACGAGCTTGCAAGCTGGAATTTTATTGACATATCCCAACATCTTTTTTCAAAATTATAATATGATTTTAATAAATAATTTTTTGTTCCTCAGGATATCGAAGTGGAAATGGTGGTTCCTCCTGATGGCGGCTGGGGTTGGATGATAGTAGCTGCATCATTCATGTGTAATCTTGTCGTCGACGGAATCATCTTCAGCTTTGGAGTCTTTCTCGACAGGATTGTCAAAGACTTAGGAGTTTCACAAGGCCGAGTCGCCTTGGTAGGCTCCTTACAATCAGGATTTTATTTAATGGCTGGTCAGTATCCAAAAAAATGAAAATCCAGATTTCATTGATTAAATATATGTAATCAGTCAAAGAAATTGTAGGGCACATACATTTTTATTTAAAATATTAAATTTTTTCAGGGCCCTTTGTTTCTGCCCTGGCGAATAGATATGGATTTAGACCTGTTGCTATTTTGGGCAGCGTCATAAGCTGCATTGCATTCGTACTCTCATCTTTGAGTTTTTCTGTTGAGTACTTATACATCACTTACGGTATTTTAGGTAAATATCAATATTTTTAAATCAATCTATCTTTTCCACTATGTTTAATATTTTAAAAATGTAAAAATTAAAGTAAGGTCACGACAGATAAAGAAGGATGTATTTTTAAATGTCTATCTTTGAGAATGTCTGATAAGTCCCATTGTCTTCATATTTATCAAAAGATCTTTTAACTACACGAAAATCACCTTATCTTATGTACTTTTGTTAACTAAGAATCTTTGGACTAGACTTAACAGTGACTTCGATAAAAAACTATTTTCATTACTCTCAAGATGATTTTGATAATCTAAAGGAATTAGATAAGTTAATGAATTGTCATTAAAATCCAATATTATGAAAATTTTGCCAGGAGGCATCGGGGCTGGAATGATTTATGTACCTGCGGTGATAACTACCGGATTTTATTTCGAAAGATGGAGAGCATTGGCTACTGGCATCGCGGTCTGCGGGTCTGGTATAGGGGCCTTCATACTTGCACCATTGTCTGATCTTCTAATCATAAAATATGGCTGGAAACAGGCACTCTTATTTCAAGCTGGTTAGTTTCTATTGAGTACTAAATTTATTTATTCAAGGTCGAAATGTTTCAATTTGATTAAATGCCTTTTTAGGAATGCTGCTGAATTGTGCTGTATTCGGAGCGATGTTTCGACCCGTAAAACCGAGGAGGATCAAAGTGAAACCGACAGAGGAAAACGTGATGATCGAAGCGAAGAGCTCATTGATGGCAAAGGGTTTATCACTCGGATCGTTACATGCAGGACAGCCAATAAGAAGTCGTTTCTTTGGAACTAATAACAACACAGAATATCCGACGGCTGCTCAATTCATCGGTAGCAGCCCCGACATAGTAAAGTAATAAAGATAATTCGTCGGCAAACCATTCACTGATAAATGAAATACTTAAGCCATTAGAGTCTGGTAATGTCTTCCGCTTGAAGAAAATTAATATGATATCGATCGACAAATAGAATAGCATTACGACATTATGAGATTAACGGTCTACTACAGTCATTTATAATACGACAATTCTCACAAATGCTAAACTTATGAGATATTCAAACTCAATCGTCATTATTATTCATTCTGCAATGTAGACTTTTTTTTTGCAGAATTATTAATTGCTTTTATAAATAATCTACCTCAATTACTTATCGAGACTTGTTTTTATTTATACAGACTGAAAATGTCATTTATCAGTGACTCATCACCTACTTTATACATTGTATCATAATTACTATTAATTATACATCTTTTAATACCACTGAATTATTATTAATGAAAAACTTGAAAAATAATACGAAATTTCTTTTCCAGTAGCAGATCAATGTATTCTTTGCATAAGGTGAACGAATTGCAGTTGATGGAACGAAAAATAAGCACATCAGAAAAGAGACTCTCTGTTCCAATTTACCCCGAGCTGGAAATTGTCAATGACGAGGAAATAAAAACCGTCGAGGAGGAAAATAATTTACTCAGTGGTGATTTGGCGAGATTGAACGGCCGCATACCGACGGTTTGTGGGATTTATCATTTTTACTTTTTATTTTTCAACTGCTGATTAACTATAAGTTTATCTCGGTGATTTCGTAATTTTGTTTTCCATTCGATGGATTTAGTAGGATCTTGAGATATTTAAATTAAATTTTCTATACTGACAAACTGATGTGTATAATCGCAGCGCTGATTCGTACTTGACACATCCGGATTTCCTGTACAGATACGCAGACATACGATCAGCGGCCGTCGACGGAGTTCCGATATCAGCCACAAGAGTCTTAAGGTGTGTAATGGACGAAGTCCAGCCGTGAAGGATCACCAGAGACCTTTTTACAGAGATGATATTTTTTATGGAGGGTCCTTGAACAGGCTGCCTCATTACAAATTACAAGTATGTTGTGGAGAATTTGATTTTCACGAGCTTCGCCTTTTTACTTCATTTTTAATCTTGAGATAATTCTATCTTCTCTAAAAAAAAAAA
>JAUESH010000044.1:5949322-5981225 GCA_032275165.1 Synergus magnus | reverse complement strand
ATTTTTACCTGAATCTGCGCTGCGATTATTTGCACTCAAGACCCGAAATGTGCAAATAATCGGTGGATGAGTGTACAAAGTTTTAGCTTTAACGTTTAAAAAACTCGAAGACAGGGTATAGTCTATTTTTTCTATCGATTTTGTGCAAGGATATTTGTGGCCTCTTAGAGAATTATTTTATGTAAATATATAAATTGTTTTGCATTTTCTTTTATAAATAAAGTCCCGCAAAAATGTTTCACGAATTTACAATATATCTCGATGAATTTCTTCCCAAGACTTGGAACGTCTGAGGAAGAGTCTTGTTTTTGTACATTTTTAATCAAGTCGACTTATTTATTTTACTCTGTAAATGTTTTCGAAAGCTTGAAACACTTTTGCGGAAAATCAGTGTTGATAGATAAGAAAAAAGTTTTGTGTACGTGTTTTGTATCCCGAGAGAAACATTTTACTAGGACTTTTGAATACTGAATGATATTAAATGTAAAGATGGCAGAATTTTTGTCGATTTTGTAAATCGAATTTGTACAGATTACGGAAGGCTGTGCTTAGAAATTTCTGAAATTATATGCCCTGAAAATGAATACATGTACAATTGAATAAAAATATATTTTCTTAGAATGTTAGTGTCTATAAAAAGTTAGTAGAAAGACTTTTTAGTTATTTTTTAATTTACAGTAGGATTATTTTAATTTAGAGGAAATTCAGAAAAAGTATTTTTTATTGTTTTTGATAAGTTTTTTAATTTAAATGTAAAGTCGAATAAAAAGTAAACTATTATTTTAAATATGGCTCTCTTTGCACAATGAAGTTGAATCAGAAATGTCAGAATTATTTTTGATGACAGCATAAAAGCTACTGAAACTAAATTTTTAATAATAAAAGTGAAAGAAAAGTGATTCAGAAAATAATTGAGAGTTCTAGAAAAATTTTCAAGGATTATAAATTTTATTACTCTTTTGATTTTTAAGAACTCATGGCCTCACAACCAATATATTGGTTAATTTACCTCTTAGAGGAATGCAGCTAAGATTCCTCAGGTAAACGAATTTTTAAATAATTATTTAAAGTATTAACTTTAATAAAATACAATTTAATAATTAATCAGATTCACCTTAATCATCTCACTACTGATCAGCAATGAAGCAAAGTTAAAAACTAAATCCGGAGATATTTCACCAGAAAATAAAGAAATGAATTTCGAATTTTCGAAATCTCTTCAAAATGTAACTTCATTAAAAAATAAATATTCAAATAGGGAGATTAATTTTCCAAAATCTCGTCATGGTAGGACTACCCACATAAAAGCAATATTATCAAATCCAAAATTATCCGCGACTCAAATCCTGGCTGAAAAATTAGCAAAAGAAGCATTAGAGTCCCCAAAGATGCAGAAAGAATTTAGAAAATTGACAATTATTAAATCAAGAAAAAGGAATTCTCGTGACATTAGGAAAAATCCAAAGAGAAGGGAAAGTGTAATTAGATCTATCAAAGCTACGAAAGGATATTATAAACCAGTTTTTAAAGGTCCTAAGAGGAAGAAAAGGAAGAAACACAAATGTGGTTTTGGTTCTTTCAAGGTAGATATGAATATTTTTAATAAGATCCTAATAATATCCTACTAAATAATTTTATTTTTATATTTACATTTTATATTTCAAGAAACAAATTTCCAACCGATTCTAATATATTGCATTTGGTTAGAAAGTGCCTTCAAAAATTCGAGAGGAAGCAATTTTCAAACTAGAAACGAGAAATCCTTCTTTGGAGCTGAATAAGGCATCAGACGACTCGAGACTTACTAGGAAAACTAGAAAAGCAATTGCTAGAGAAAGTATGTTGGAAAAAGTGATGCAGACGACAACGAAAGATCCCAACAAGAAAAATCCTGGTGATCAGGGGATGGAATACTCTGAATATTACAACGATGACGATGTGGTAAATGATCCAGTTGAGAAAATTCAAACAAATGATGACAATTTTAAGAGTTCTATAACTAGATTCGAAAGAGAAATAGCTGATAAAAAAACTGATATACCTGAAACTCTGCAGAAAGGTTTGGTTTCTTTAAATCAAGATGATGAACTTGAGGATGATGTAGAAAATGAAGATGAGCTTTATGGAAAGGAATCTGATGTTTTGTTGAGTGAAAAGGGCCAAAGTCGACATAAAAATCAAGTTTATCAACAAAATCTGATCAATCAACAAAGAGAGCCAGCACAACGAAATCAAATCTACCCAAATATTTATCAACAAAATCCTTACATATTATCAGATCCTGAAAAATATAGAAAAGTTCAGCAACAAATTGGACTGATACCTAATCCTCAGTTTCTTTATCAAAATCAGTATAGCAATCAATTTCAAAATCGTAATCAAGCTTTATCGCAAATGAAAAATAATCAGAATTTTAAGGGAAGTAATTATAAACGAAATCAGGTTTTGGTTCCAGTCGAAGAACCTCAGCAACTTTATCCTGGGATTGAAATGACATCTTTGAATTCTACCATTTCCGAGTCAACAACAGTTGGTAGTTCTGCAGCATCTTGTTCTACAAATAATCAAATTCTCAGTAATTTGACCCCTTCGAGCCAAAATTCTGGTCAACTTTTTGGAATTCCAGGAACGGAGAATTCGAAGAAGAGATTAGATGAGACATTGGCTATGAAATATAATCTGAAGCCGATGAATTCTTTGGTTCCTCTTATTAAAGGACATGTCGTTGAACGTCAAAATCAACAACTAAATTCTACTGTTTCAAAGGAGGATACCCAAGTGATTGCGAATGAGATTCTCAACAAAATTGTTGATGAGCTGGAAGAATTGAAAGCGGATCGGTCAAAAAAATCACAGAAGGAAGGTAATTAAATTCTAAAATACTGTTTCTTTTTTTGTGTTTCAAAAATCTTCTTTTCTGCTAAAAAGGGTCTATTTTCAGGTAAACCTTGTAGACTTTCAGGTTCCTGGAATTCAACCCAAGCAGGTGTAAAACTAAATATGAAAGTTGTAAACTATACGATAGCAGTAAATATTGAAAAACTGGAACCCCTACCAACTCATGAAGGACTTTTAAACACAAGTTGGAATTTATCAGGACAAGTGCCTTTCAGACATGGTGGCCCATTTTCTCTAACTGGTGTAAATAATAAAACAAAGTCACTCGCTGTTTTCTTAGGTGCGTTATTATCCGGGATCACTGAAGAGGAAATTTTAATTCCAAAATCTCTGCATTTATTTTTTAAACTTTTTTTTAAGGTTCGTGTAGGATTTGTCAAGGAGTCGATACAATAGAAGGAATTTGGACAGTATCTAGAGAACCCCATGATTGTAGGGATTTTCAAATGGCTACTGGAATTTACAATGACATTTTTCGACGAATAAAACTTCACACTGATAAGAGAAAAAAAGAAAAACCAAGCACTGAGTCATCAGCAATTTTAAATTCCACTACGAATAAATCTTGAATATACGAAACTAGGAAATATATATTTCTAGTTGGAAAATAAAGATAGATGTAGGTATAATGTTAATTTAGTCTGGAAGTAAAATATATATTAGACTGAAGAACATTTTTGAATATTAGGTTGAATTTTTTATTATTATTTTAAAAAGACTAGACATCAGAACTTCGCAGAAACGAGCACGAACTGAACTATAAAATAAAAATATGACTCTGGAAAAGATAATATAAAAGTCCTTTTCACTCGAAGGAGGCGGGCTTCGAAGGCTATAAACAATTTTTCATAATTTCAATACCATCCACAGTGATCTGTAATTCGTTTGAATTAATTTGCAAAATTTTAAATGATAGTCACTTATCTCAAAATAGTGGTAGGATTAAATTACCCTCAAGATTCCTAGGCTCTTTTTGTGCTCGGGATTAAATATTGATAGAGACATATTTTTCGAATAACTTCCAGAGATGTAGTCTTTCAAATTTAATTGAGCGAACCTGAAAATTTGAATCTGAAATTTCACTGTTATAGAGTTTAAAAATCTTTTAATTTTCAACTTTAAAAAGACTCAAAAATCATTTGGAGTCCTCGTCCCTGTTCTTTTTAGAAAGAAAATTTTAAAAATTCATATAGTTGAACCAACCCAACTTCTTTGCAATCCTTGTCCTGTTCATCATTTAAAGGTTCACTAACAACAAAAAATTTAATAGTTGGATCAATGACCTCATTCAACATTTGATGCAATAAAAATCTTTGTCGATGATGTGTTGCTTCATCTACTAGAAATTCTGAAAATTAAAGAAGTATTTTTATTTCTAAATAGAATGGATAATTAGAAAATTTTCGAAAGCAAATTTTTACTCTCGTTTTTACCTTTCCTAAAATTGTAAATTAATTCTAAATCTGGAGGTTTTGGCAGAAGCAAAGATTTGGTTTCCATATCTTCACCAGAATAACCCAAAAACGAATATTCGACATAAAGCTGTTTAATATCTGGATCCAGAAATACAAAAGTTCCTTGAAACAAACTTATACTCTTTACTTCGATCACTATTGACTCCAACTTATTCTCCTGCAATAATATTCAAATTTAAAACTTCAAATTTCTACTTAAAACAAAATCTCAGAATTCCACAATCTTTGAAATTTTTAAATCGTACTTATTACCTCGACTACAGAATAAGAACCATCTTCTATAAATTCTTCCTCGTCAGCATTTTCACTCGTATTATATGGAACTGTAAATAATTTTATCCTCAGCGATTAATTTATTTAAATAGAGTAAATAGAATATTTAAAAGAGAATTACACCTTCAAGAGCCTTTTGCCTATATTTATCCCAATTTTCATCTGTAAAAACTGAGTGGATATCGTGCAATGTGCTGTCAGAATCAACTTGAGGCTCAATAAAGCTCTGAGGATTAAAAAAGCTAATGATATTAAATTATAAATGAACAAAAATTCTCATCTAGGTAGAAAAAATTCTTACATTGGAAAGCATTTTTTTAAATTCGACTATGTCTTCCGTTTCGTTCTGATTAGAACTTTCCTTATTAATTTTGGCCTTCATTATCTTCGGCTTTCTAAAAAAAAACTTCTCATTTCAATTTCAAGTTAGAAATAAGGTAGGGTCATTTTTAAAATTTTTAAATCCCAACTTACGAATCTCTTACTACAGGAATTTTTAAATAATTGTTTTCTTCTGAAGCTTCGTTTTCTGTAATTTCACTAGTTGACTTTGATGTGATATTTTTTAAGTTTACCATCGAAACATCTAAATATGACTCTCCAGGAAATTTTTGTTCTCTTTCTTGCTTCGCGTCAATTTCCATATTTTCCATGACTGTCAACAGAGTTGACTTGTCTTTTAAAATCGGTTCCTTATTCTCGAAAACTGTTATTGTAATTATCATAATTTATCGTTTCAATGGTATCAAGCGAATTTGTGGGATATCGAAAGATTTCAAAGATTCCATTTTGAAATCTTTAGAAATCTTTAGAAAACTTTTACTTTACCAATCCCTTCTGACAGGTTCATAATCCTTTCATCATCTTCTCTTGACTGATCCTTTAATTTTTGTTTCTTCCTCTTAATAGATTCTATTGAACTTTTTGTAGAATAGAAACTATCAGATTCATCCTTAACTCGCTTTTTTATTCCCTTCATGACCGATTCTTGATAAATATCTTCTGAAACTATTCCTCGTTGTGCTTTGAAGTTTTTAATTTTGTCCAGATCACAGCTCAGTCGAACCCAGAGAGACAATTGCCCGAAATTTGTTCCTAAACTGCAAGGTATTGTGCTACTCACTGTAGCAATATATTGCATTTTATTATGAGGATAGTCCAGAACTTCCTTCACACAAAGTTTGGTCTGCGCAATTGTGTGAGTAGTTTCGTTGGGATAGAGAACGTGGACTTGAAAAGTGATGTATTCTTCAAAAATGTAATCTAGGAAGTCGAAAAGCTCTGACAAGACGAAGATCGATGAGGAATCAAAGTTCAATTTTGGATATTTCAAAACTGGAGTGAATGCTGTTTTTTGATCTCGAATGTCCCAACTGATGAAGAAGGATGCGTTCGGAAATAAACTCTCTTTAAATAGAAGCCGTACTGCCTAAAAATTTGTAGATGGAATTAAATTTTAAATCTGGGACAAATTTTTGAAATTTGCGCAATTCTGGTTTTTTTCTAAGAAAAGTAAACTTACAGTTTTTGAGAGTTGAAGAGAAACTATATGAACTTCCATGAGTCCTTGATCCTTTGTAATTAACATTGGGGTCGCTAATTTTGACGTCGAATTACATTCGAAGGAACATTTTTTATCGCAATCTTCAATTTCTTCTTCTCTTTTCCTTTGCTCAATGACAGGTTCTTCAGCGATTTTTGTGTGGGATTTTTCTTTGAAGCTTGAGTCCTCTTTGAATGATTTTCCAAAAGTCGATCTATCGGAATGATCTTTTACCTATAGAAAATGCTTCATTTCGACCAAGGATTGTTTTCATTTATTATTGAATAACATTTAGCAAAAAATTGTCAATTATTCAAAAACTTTAATAGATATTGAAATATACTCTTTGTATACATTTAGAAAATTTAAATTATAATTAGTTGAAAGATTAAAACAGATCTTACGTAGTTTTTAACGAGTTGTTCGAAGACAGGTTCCTCACAGATAGTTTTCTCACACTCGTTTCCACATTTCTTTTTAAAGCAGGTTTTCTTTTTCATGCTTGAAAAATTTTCATTTGTGGAAGAATTTCTCTTTCTACAGAGATTGGAAGTCGATCATGAAAATAAGAAAAAGAAAATTAAATGCGGAAAGAGAACATAATATAAAATAAGAATAAATTGGAAAATAAAATAAATGATTCTTTTAAACAGTAAAAACTAATAAATTAAATCTCACCGACTCAAATACATGGTATCGAAAGTTTTTTCAATCGAAGGAATAATGTCCACAACAACATTTTCGATTGGCATCGCAGGTCTTGAACAAGGTTCGCACTTCAAACTTCCAGTTTTTTTACTTCTGTTAATGGATTCTTCAGTACAGTAACAAACATATCGTCCCTTAATCTCTTTAGAATAATTAGGACATCTACCATCACAGATATAAGAGCAATTTTCTGCAAGATCTTTTTGAGAACTTTTGAATTTTGCATCAGAGCTTTCGTTGTTATCATAAGAAATATTATTGTTAATATCTTGTAATTTGAAGTGATGCTTCTTAATTTCTTCAGTTTCATTGTTATTCAAATCGAGACAAACTTGATCTGCCTTCAAAGATGAATTCCAATTTTCCTTTCCAGTTTTCAGAATATTGTATTCTTCAAGAATTTCGGAAAAGAAGCAGAGAATTTGATTGGGGTCATTGGTGGAAAGAGTATTTGGGCAAAGGATTTGATTTCTGTTTTCTGGTGACTTAAAATCTTGCAAAACTTTCATTCTCTTCATTTCCAATCTGCAAATGTATTTTGTGATTGAAGTATTAAATGTACGAATTTTTTTTTATTTTTTACGAACGCTTTTTGATGATACCAAATAATTATTTTAAAGATTCTAAACGACTGAAGGGTCTGAAAAATAATTATTTTCGAAATTAAAGATTTAAGAATTTAGAAAAGACAGAGATTTTTCATCGCCATTCTGCTTATTATTGCTTAAATAGTACAAAAACTCAGTGATGGTTACAAAACAATCCACTGTACAATACACATATTGTCACAATCTTGACTATCAATACTTTCACTTAAGAAAGTAGTCTAGTCACATTTGATTGAATTCACAATCTCAGATCTAAATTCATAAACTGACAGTGTCGTTTCGATAATCAAAATCGAAAGATTTGCCATATTTTACTTATAATAGATTTATCCTCTGATTTATAATTTCTCAGATTATATAAATCTTAGAAATTCTTAAATAATTTCTACAATCCGAGATTTTGGAATTATAACTTAAAATCATTCAAATAATGCTATAATTTTTAATTTCAATCAGTTACCCCTGGAGATTATTCGTCTATTTTAAACATAGAAATGTTTACTTAAATATCTTTGTACCTCCCTTCTGGAAGCGCTGAGATCAAAGCTTAAAACTAATTCCAGGAAACTTGCCAAAGCTTCCTTTACTAACTTCAATTTTTGTGAACCTTCTAAGAAAGAAAATTAAATTTTATCCAAATTTTCCCGACTATGAAAATATTCCTGATCATCCTTATTGTCCTTTGATCCATTTTTTTCCATTATTCAACTAGCAAACTAGTTTTAAAAATTAATCCTTAAAAAATCTTTCCCCTATTTTAGAAACCACCTATCACTTTCTTATTCTATTTACAAATTAACATTCATCTCCTATTCCACTCATAAATTACTTTCACACTTAACATCCATTTCGGAAAGTTTCTCACAGTTTTTAAGAACGATAATAAATACTTGAAAGCAAAAGATCACTAGATTTTCCGACAGCCTTCGTCAGAAACAGTTCGAATCCCCGAAGAGTAAGGTTTCAAGATTCATGACTTGCCTCTGTTTCTGAACAGAATCCGATATAGGTTCAATGTGCTTCAGCCTCGCATTCTGGGTTTCAAAGGGAGTGTTGATTTGAGCCTGCTCCAGTAATTTTAGCATTCTCTCTCTCGAAAGCGGACTTCCGTTTTGAATCATTTTTGCATTTCCATTCATATCCTGTGATTTTCTCCTCTCAGGAACTTCATTTCTAGGAGAATCTCTTTGCAGAATGAGGACTTCTTTTTTTTCTACAAGCCACGAAGACTCCTGTAAATAACTGCTTTCAGTTTGCGACTCTTTTGCTACACCAGGATTACATTCTGGTTTCTGAGTCACCACCTCGCGTAATTTATTACAGGCGTTGGTTAAATCTGCGCAGGAATTTTCGGAAATTGCAGAACTGGACGATGATGTGCTGATTTTTCTCTCTATATGCTTTGATTTTTTCTCTTTAGTGACGAATTCTTTTGGCGTTTTTTCCTTCTCCGGTTTTCCTTGAAATGCCTGAAATGAAATAATTTAATAAAATGATAATTTGCCATATCCGTGAGCATAGGCACTTCCTTTAAAAAAATATAGCTTACCATCAATTGAATTGTTAATGTGTCTATATTTCTTTGGAGTTCGTGTAGTTTTGTCAGCAATTGCGAATTTGCAGATTGAAGAGCTGCGATGTTGGCTTGTTCATTGCTAAAGGCAGTTTTTAAAATTTGATGATCACTCAATTGTTCTGAAATCCTCTTTTTTAGTTCGTTGTTCTCAATCTCGACTTGAGAATATTTAGAACTCAGGGCTATTAGTTCACTGTTGTGTTGCTGAAGAATTTTCATCTCGTTCATCAAATCTCGAATTTGTTCGTCCTTTTCTCGCAAAGATAGCTGGGAATCTTTGGCCTTTGCCATCTGTTTATTCATTTCCGCCATTCTTTTCTTCTCAGTCATCAAGGCTGCTGTGATCTCTTTATTATTCCTAATTTAAAAAAAAAAAATTTTTTTTTAAGTTTTTAAATTTAAAGCTGATACTAGACTTTTGAAAGGAATTTCAGGCTCTTAAAAAATATACTAAAACTCACTTTGTCGTTTCTTGAAGAAGTTGTTTCAAATGATCCACTTCGTTGATCAAAGAATCCTTTTCTTTTTCAACAACAGCGAGTTTTTCACTGTATTCTTTAATTTGCCTCCAGGCCCGAATATGTCCAACATTTTCGGCAATTTTTTCTCTTCGATTTCCTGTCATGCAGTTCGTAAGTTCCATTTCCAGTTCTGATATTCTGGAAGTCATTTCCTTTTTCTGAGCCTCGAGTTCCTTGAAAAAAGTGAAAATTTTTTTTCTAACAATTTATATTCTATGAGAGAGAATTTAAATAATAATTTAAACTGACTTGATTTCAATGAATTAATAATTACTTAATTTGAAGAAAGTACCTGAATTTTGAGCAGATATTTTTTAACTTCGCCAGCATCATGTCCATTTTGAATCAGAGAGTGACACGAGGGAGTTTTTGGTCTTGTTCGTTCGCTTCGGCAAGTCCTAAAATAAAATCAATTAAAAGAGAGGAAACAATAAGGTTTTGTAAAGGATATCATTATTATTTAAGTTTACTTACGTAGCCCCTGAAGGTGTTCCTGTAAGTTTTCGACATCTTGAAGGTGATCTTCCCTGGGTCACGTGACTTAGTAACTGATTTCTTAAAACATTTACCTTATTCTTGAGCTGGGGGAGAAAATCATTGAAAATAAGTCAATTATAAGTATATAAATATTTTAAATAATGAAAATAGTTAAAAATAATACTGAACCTTGTGGTTTTCGCATTCAAGAATGGATATTGTTTCTTTGTCATTGCAAATATCGTGAACATTGATGCAAGCTCTCGGATTTGCAGAGACCCTCATAAATTTAGTAGCTAGCCTCTTGATCTTATCCTCCTGCCTATTTGATAATTTTTTCAAACATTGCATTTCATCCATCAGTCGTAAATACTTGTCCTCAAGTTCGTAACGATCGAGTTTGCTGACAAAGTGGCGTTCCCTAGGATCTATCATTTTTTTTATTTATCTTTATCCTTGCTTATCCTTGACTTTTGTTGTATTAGAATTTAAACTTAAACATTAAATTCAAAATTAAGAGGACATTCAAATTGATTTATTAGTTTTTAATTGTTTGGTCCAGAAAGTGATGATATTTGGATGATATTCAACCTGAAATCAAATTAAAATTAAAATTGAAATTTAATTTTAGTTGATAAAAATAAAAATGAATAGAAAGTGAATGTCTCCTTAAATTTGTAAATTTTACTTTCAATGAAGAACATTTTTATGTGTCAGGTATAATACTATACTTTTAGAGATAAAATGAATCAGTTGAAGATTCAGTGAGCTGACTATTCATTATTTGAAGGTCAACAATATTAAGTTACTTTCAATCTTGAATCTACCATTTACTCATTTTTACTGCAATATTTATAGACCAACAAAAAATTCAAAAAAGAGCCTAGAATAACAGAAATTTGATAAATATATTTATTTTCAGAGTGTCTAGCGGACCGGGAAACCGGGAAAACCCCGGAAATTCATTTCTACTTTTTTTCTACTTTTTCTACTTTTTATATTATGTTAAAATTTCTATTTCTATGTATACATTGACTTTCAAAAATCACAAAAAGACATCTATAAATTGGTCGGAGGAAAAAAAAATTGGCCGGGAAAAACCCGGGAATTTTAAATTGCCTGATCATTAGACACCCTGATTTGTTTTTTTTTTTAGAATCTAGAACACATTCTTTTTTTAAATATAATTCCTTTTCAAAATATTCGTAAAAAATTCTACTATATTCTACTAAAATATTGTGCAACGAATTGAATAATATTTCTTGCCTGTTGATAGGCCATTTAACTTCCTCTGACGTTTCCTCTGACTCATTCCTCTCTTTATACAAATGCAACTGGGATTTGAAAGTAAATTTTCAAACCTATAACACTACTGCGACAGGTGTCTGTACAAGATCCTTCCTTCACTGGAAGGACACATCTGTTTAGATCATCTGCCATTTTTAAAGATGCGCTTCCAAGTCCTGAAAAAATAAATTATATTAAAAAATATTGTATAATGAAATTTTGTTTGAAATTAACTATTTCCTAAAAATTGATCCAGATTTATTTAAAAAATTTTTTTTTTAGAGATAAAGTTCGATATTTATTTTCAAAAGCAGTAAATTCTGGATTTGTTTAAGAAATTTTTGGATAACTGAAAGTAAAACTTTTAATAGAAAAATGAAAATTAGATCTTAGTAGCTCAGCTATCTTGCTTTGGCAAGCAGCCAAAGAAATGTGATAAAATTGAGCGAGGCAAACGTGGAGTCTGCAAAATCAAGAGACTATTTTTACATCAAAATAATTTCAGGCTTCGATGTGGAATAGTCAAAAAAAAAGTTTAACTAATGTTTTAAAAGAAATCTGAATAAAAAAAACTGTCCTCTTCTGATTGAATCAGACATTTCAATATACTGTATCGAATACTAGAGACTGTAGATAACATCAAGATTGCCTTATAAGGACATTTCGTTGGTTTAATAGATTCGAACTCGAATCCACTGTTACCGCTTTCAATAATTCAAAAACTTTTTTCAACAAACGTTGATTACAAAATATTATTTTCAAAAGCTAAGATATTTTCGTGAAAATTTAGATTTTTTATTTCAAAGGCTTAAATGAAAAAGGAAATTGTTCTTTGCATAAAAGGCTAAAAAGAAATTTTTGTGCAGTTTTCTTATCGCGATTGAGAACCACGCCTGGTTCTGAGCCTGCGTCGAGAAATTACGACGGGTTCAGAGAATGTGAAGTTTTCCAAGGTCTGGGAAAAAAAAGTGCTTGTTTAATTTTAATCAACAAAAAAATTAATCAAAAGAAAAGTTGAATCCACTTTGCTTGTTAAATTTGAATTTCGAAGTGAAGGAATCGTAGACTTTTAAAATACGTTGAAGTTTTTTCTTATTTCTGAATCGTCAATTTCAAATGTTTTATATTCAAACTTTTAATCACAAATTATATAATTTAAAAATTTTTTGTTTTAAAATCGTTCAAAATATTTAATTGCAAATGTTTTTCAATTAAAAAATCTTTTATTTTGAGTGCAATCAATTTCAAATCATTCAACTTTGAATGGTTTGAATTCGCCTATCAATGGATAATTAATCAACGATCATTAACATTTCAATTGAAATTATTCTATATGAAATTATTCTCTGACATTATTTTAAAATTATCCCAATTTAAAAGCTCTCAATGCAACATTTTAAAATTCCAATGCTTTAGAATCAAAATAATTCTAAAACAAAAAATAAGCAAAAATCCAAATAAAAAAGCCTTGTTACAAAAAATTTATAAAATGGAAAAAAAGTAAAACACTATAATTTAAAAAAAAATTGTTGAGCAAACCATCTGAGAAGTTTATTATTTCTTTAAAAGTTCCTCATCAAGAAAATAACTTTTTTTTTGTCAAAAATTAAGAGTGCTGGACCAAGTGCCAACCTCAAAATTCTATCTCTTTATTTTACTCAACAAATATTATAATTAGATATATTTTTGCTCTGTAGACATATTCTTTTTGAAAATAGAAGTGTGTCTACAGAGCGAAAAAATATTTACTGCTAATACTTTTTGCGTAAAACGAAGAGTTCGAAATACAATCTCAAAATTCCATAATTTCATTTTACAGAAAAATTGTAAAAGCTAGGAATATTTTCGCTCTGTACGCATATTTATATTTGAAAAGTAAGAAATACTGCAGAGAGAAAAAAATTCTAATGATAAGATTTAATAAGTAAATTGAAGAAATTGAATTTATAGATTAGGATTTAGATCCAACACCCGTAATCATTTCTCATTTATGAAATAAAATTACTGTTGCACTTGTTGTAAAAAATAAAAAATAATGATATTTTATTATATGAATATTCGTTTTACCGGGAAATGATTCACCCGGTGAAGAGCAGTTGAGAGTTGAGAGCTCGGGGAAGAAGGTGGGGCAACCTGCGATGAACAGGCCATGGTTTGACACATCGGTTGAGTGTGCGTGTGCCAGTGTAAAGGTAAGATGGCGGCGGACGGAGATGTCGTGATTCCCGACCAAGAAAAAGTGCGAATAGTTTCGGATTTTATTTTCCATTCGCCCCCGGGCGAGTTCAACGAAGTTTTTAACGATGTGAGGGTTCTGCTAAACAACGACAATCTATTGAAGGAGGGCGCATCTAGTGCATTTGCCCAATACAACAAGGACCAGCTCACGCCTGTTAAGGTACATTTTTCTCAACTCTGACAATCACAATCTTTCCCGATTTTTATGAAGGTATCACAATTTATTCTCAATTTTGTCTGTCAAGGTAACGAGCTTTTCATCCTAAAAATATAAAATCGCACCTGTTCACAGTTCTGTTAGTCATCGCGAATTAAACTTCCGTAAAATCGCGGTTAATGACGTTTGCCTTTTTTCGAAATCGGAGCAATGAACGATCTCGCGTATTTTTCTCACGCTTGAGATACACTTCCGTTTATTCTTGAAGCGAGTAAATCAAGAGAAATTTTATTTTGACTGATTTTATACAAACGGAGGAAGATTTCCAGGTTTTATCGAGAGGATAATGTTAATCGGAATGTGACCTATTTTGAAGCTCAAATGTGGGGTGATAGTTCCTCTTGTTTTTTTTTTAAGTTTTTTTTTCTTTTTTTTTAGAGAAATGTGGTTCATTACTAAAGGATACGTTTTTTGTGATTTAAAAAGATTAGGTAAAATCGGTAAAATCTAAATGATTTAAAAGAAGTGAAGTCCTTTTTCTATTTACGATTTTTTCTTTCTAATTAATTGTTCGCCCGTAACTTTGAATGTAATAATTTTTTAATTTAAAGATGATTAATAGGTGGTAGTTAAATTAAAATTAATTTAAATTTCGTTTACGATTCTTTTTTTTTTTTTGTATTAAAAACCATCTTAATATATATTAATTATTGTCATATTGAATCTGAAAAATGTTCGGCAATTTTAAATTAGTATCTCAGGAACTAAGAGATTTCTTGTACAGATAATAAAAATAAAAAATTATTTATCTCAGAATTAAAATTGTATACCACAATTTAATATAAAAACCTTAAAGATGTTTAATCTAAGTTCTAACCTCGAAATTAGCTTTCTTGATTTTACTTAACAGATATTATCACAAGACATTTTTTTACTCTGTAGCCGTACTCGTTTTTTAAATAGAATTAAGGGTGTAAATTGAAAAAATATCTAATTCTAATGCATTTTGCGTAAAATGCAACGATTAAATTTTGAGATTAGAATTTGAACCCAACTAACCATTGCTTTTTTTTGTTTATTTAGATAGAGGGAAGCGAGTATCCGGCACTTATCACTGAGCACAATGACTTAGGAGGTTCAAGGTTTTATGACGCCCGCAGTAAACAAAGTTTTAAATACGACCACCTGAGAAAAGAAGCTCAGGATTATGAGCCATATGAGCCAGATCCCACTGCCGAACCCTGGAGATCCGCACTTCAAGATGAAATAACGACATACACTCAGAATCACTATAGACATGGAGCCTGCTCAGTCTTTGGAAAAAGCCAGGGAGGTTTGTATTTCCTTTTTAAATTTTTCCTTAAAAATGGAATGAAATAAATGTTACAGATTGTCTTTTTTACGTTACATCTAGGTCCAGGTGCGGTTCAGGTTTCTACATTTGTTCCCTATTAACTACATTTTTGAGTTTATGAAATTCACCTCCAAATTAATTTTTTTTAGAAGAAGCTAATGTAATTTTTTTTCAGGAAATATAACGCTAACCGCCTGCATAGAAGATCACCAGTTTCAACCGAAGAATTTCTGGAACGGTCGCTGGCGTTCTGTGTGGACAGTAAGCTTTAGTACAAGTTCCGGGACTGCTGAATTAAGAGGCAGTCTAAAAGTGCAAGTCCACTATTACGAGGACGGGAATGTACAGTTGGTCAGTAGCAAGGAAGTGAAGGAAAGTTTGCCAATTTCCTCCGAGAAACAAACTGCTAAGGAGTTGATTCGACTTGTTGAGGATTCGGAGAACGAATATCAGACTGCAATTTCTGAAAACTACCAGACAATGTCTGACACGACCTTCAAGGCCCTGCGAAGACAACTTCCCGTCATGCGGACTAAAATCGACTGGAATAAAATTGTGTCGTACAGTATTGGCAAAGAGCTTAAGAGTCAATAGAACTAGATTTTTATATATTATATTAAGAGAATTAATTAAAAAGCGCATTTTGCTACACGGGTGAAGTCTGGAGGTGTGATGTGCATGGGAGCAAACGTATTGACGTTTGAGATTTCAAGTAAAGAAATATTAAAATATAGAAAATAATCATCACACTGCGAATTTAACGATTGTTTTCCACCAAGGGCCAATTGTACACGAACTGTGCAAATATCAGAATAAAATTCGATTAAACTGTTCAAATAGGAGTAATGACTCGGGCACCGTTAATCCTTTGATATTCGCACAGATCTGACTTTGAACGAGTCTGCACAACAATGAAATTCTTACGACACGCAACTAGCACAATGAGATGTTTTCTATTTCCCGAAAAGAATGCATTTATCGCGATTGGAGGATCGTAGGAACTATTCTTTAAACTTTGATAATACTGTAAGGTGCAACTACGTCATCCTACTTGTGCTACTCCAGACACAAAGTGTCTTCGAGTACCGAAGACTAATTCTAAAGACACATCATGGTGGACAGGGCCCACTATTTTTATCAGACTTTATATAACACAAATTATAAATAAATATATACACTTTTGTTAAACTCTATTGTTTTATAATGACTATAACTATAGCTAATATGTTGCGAGGTTTAATTCAAGTGGAAATAAAGTAATTTTTAATTCAGCAACTCGAACATCTATTACTCATTCTATGATAGCCGTATGAATGCGAGTGCCAAGTAGAAATGGAGAAATTTTGGTGCTATTGCTTTCCACAACATTACACAACCAGACTAGTTACGCGGAGGAAAAATGAAAAAAAAAGAAACTAATGGGAGTACATGATGCATTGTACATTGTAAAATGTAGCCTATAGCCTGCTGGAGCCTTAATCCGTTCGTATTTTGCGTTGAGAGGATAATGTGTACATATGTTATTTGAATGGATGAATGCGAGGATACGCACCGGCATTCGATTTTAGTGGTGATTTAAGACAGGTTTTAATTACAGATTCCTTTTACCGGCATCTAGGTTTGTATCCGTGAAAAATCGAGCATATTGCTGTTTTCTAGCAGATGTCGGTAAGAGGAATTTAGGATTAGAGCCAGATTTAAATACCCACTGACTTTCAACATTTGAGGATTCGGAACGCGTCTGTAATATTTCCTGTGTATTGTAAGTTACATCGTAATTTCAAGGTTCGTTTCCAGCTGCAATACTCGTATATAGAAGCGGTATCGATATCGTATCAATCGTTGTATAGGATATACAAATGATATACAGGATGGGATTAAAAAATCGTTTTCCGACCTTCAAGTGGTTTCATTTCATAAAATTCATTAAAAAAAAACATCTTAAGCTTTATTTTGATAATTTTGATAAATATCTCTATCAATATCTTTACACTCTAGATTTTTTAACTTTGTACTGTTTTATAAATTTTAGATTAGGAAATTGTAGATTGGAAGTTTCGATTTTTGCCCATCCTGGATATATAAAACTAAAAAGTTTGTCGCAAATTATATCATTTTTTTGCGATGAATAAATAAGATAAAGCTAATTGCTGAATTTGAATATAGTACAATGCTCACGTTGAAATGTCTCTAGAGAAAGAAAGAAATGTTTGGGTAGAAGGTATCGCGTTAATTAATGTATGAAATATTCGAGGCGTGATCTTGTGTTACGCATGTAAATTACAAACATAATGTTAAAAGTTTCGAATCTTATCAAACTCTACAGAAAATAGTTGCCTATGGTAAATGAATAATAAAATTAGGAATAACTAACAATCGAGTGTATCTTAAAGTAACGCAAGTCCTTATGTAAAAAATTAAACAAAAGAATACGTTTATCGTTTGAATTGTGTATTATTAAATGTTATTATTGAGTGAATAAAGTGATAATTGCACTTTAACAATTGACTCTGTACTTACAAACAGCATTTTCTCAGTTATGGTTCGCATTATTGTATTAGTTTTGATTTAATTAAGTTGTATTAAGGATGCTTGATCAACGAGGTATTTGGATTGTAATCTATGGATTGCCATTATTTGTGGGACTGTTTTTATAATAAAGTTTTTTGAAATCTAGGCCCTTGATTTTATTTCGAGTTGCGGGGTTTCTGAGGGTTAATTGCACCCTAAAAATGTAGTTTTAAATTAAAATGGGCAATTGTTAAATATGGTTTTGGGTAGTTCTGAAAATAATTAATAAATAATGGACAAAAGTGATGAAGTTATTAAATGCTGGATATTATTTCTAAAATAACTTGATCGAAGAAACTTGTGTTGTGTGTTTTACAGTGCAAAGACCTTATTCCTTATTCAAGGAGAATAAATAATTAATGAAGAAGTCGCAGGCAGAAGTGGTTCAAAGGCCTTGCAAGTTATATCGATTTTCACATTACATGAAATGATGTTCAATTTGAGTTGGTATGTACATAGAAAAAAGCCATATTTACTTGAAATATATTAATAACAATCTCAACTTTTAAAAAATAAATGTTTGTTTATATAGGTTCATAATTAATTATTTCCGTTTCATTATATTCATAGAATATTCATAAACAGTTTATTTTATTTATTTCAGAAATTGACCTGCATGAAGAACTTTTCATTACGAAAATATAGGAATACATTCTATTACAAATTAATAAAAAGACTTTTATAATAAACATACCTACATATTTTTGAGAATATCACGATTTATTGCCACTTTTAAAAAATAAAATCTGAAGTCTACGACTGAATTAATTTATCTCTAGAGCCAAATTAATTAATTGAGCTTAATTGAAAAATTTTCACCTTTGTCACCATTTTGACAGGCGAGTTTCAAAGCGGAAATATGAAAAGCTTGTAATTTTCTTACCTGGATAAAGACTTCAGAATTACATCTTTCTCTTATCCTACGTAGAAGAATGAATTTTCACGTGCATAATAGAGAAAATGAGTACATCGGCGTCCAGCTGAATTTTGACATGTGCAGCCATGTTTGTTTACATTTTGCCCGTTGCCGTAACAGCCGGTATGTCACGTGACTCATGACGTCACGATCACCACGTGATCAGCCGTAATTGTCTGATTGGTTGCAAATCTGCAAATGCAGTAATGGCCATCTATTCCATTTACTATTATCAGTGGCACACATCTTGTTATCAGTTAAACCCTTAAAAATTAAATCCCTCCGTTTTACTAATATAATAAACAAGATGAAGAAAAGCAATAAAGACATCGTGACTGAATCTACGCCTTTGATGCCAAGAGACTCTGCAAAACTAATAAGCAGATTGGCGAAGGACGTTTTCATCGAAGAAGAAGGCGTCAAGAATATTTCGTGCGAGGTATCGTTTTTTTTAATATCTATATTTTTCTAAGAATTAAACTCGAAAGTTTTAATTTCCAGCAATATTGATAGAAATTGTCAAGTTGAATTCTTATATTCGTCCTTTGTGCAAACGGTTTTTTTTTATATAGTTTTCAATGTTTTCAATTGTTGTGAATGCGGCTTTGTTGACTTAACCTTAAATTCTAACTGCAGAGTTTACAATTACAATGATTAATGAGTTTAATGGTTTAAAGATGAAGTTTTTTAAATTGCAAAATGTTACTTTGCGGACCAAGAAACTTTCCTTTTCTTGTAATTATTGGCAATTGCAAAATGTCTAAAATGTAATGAAATTTATTCTGACAAGTGATTTTATTTGCAGATTTTGGAAGGTCTGAAAAATCGGAAAATCAGTATTGAAAATTTCTTTAATCACGAACTTCTGCCAAGAGAAGATGATCCGAGAGCAGTGGACTGGATTTTTGTGTTAGATGTTTTGAACTTCTGTTTTTGGACGAAAAAGGAAGATATTAGGTGGAAAGTGAATGGAGAAACGGGATATTTTGCTTTATGTGCAGCTATCAAGAGAGCTTTGGAGGTAAATTACTTGTTTAATTATAAGAAGTTCTTTAATTTTTTATTAAACTGGGAAAAACACCAATTAAAAAAAATTATTATACTCAGGGCTATTCTAAGGAAAATTTTTAACTTTAAACTGCCTACCCAACTTTCTTTTCGGGTAATAAAATTATTTACTTCTATTATTAATTAGAATAGACCTTGACATATTGACGAAAATTTTTTAAACTAGCACTTTTGGAATCTCATATCGCTTAAGGAACTTGATTTTTTCACATTCACATTTGCTTTTACAATCATCCTCAGGAATTATTTCTGTACATGAAATAGTTTCGATTTCTTCAGATTCCACTCCTTCATTATTTTCTATTGTTGACATTGTTTTCTTCTGTTGTAGTTTTTTCTTTGACTTTTTTGTTTTCATTCTTTTCGTACTCGTTTTCAATTTTTTCCCGCGCCTCTTATCACCTGCATTCGTTCTTTCAATGTTTTTTGAACTTACTTGAGAAATTTTGGTGTGGATTGTTGCTGAATCTTTTAATTTAGCATTTGACTCCTGACCTTTCTCCTGCAAGCATTTTTTATATAATAAATTTACATTATGGACAAATTCTAAGATATTTTAAAATGATTTTGAAATTTACTTGACAACATTTCCGGATTTTGCAACAAGTTCGCCTTCGGCCTTCTGAAATATACCTAGCCGAATGACATTTTATGAACTTTCTTGTTTTTTCAAAATGATCTGAAATTAAAATTAATTATTGAATTAATACAAACTTAAGAGAAAATATTTCTTATAAAATGCAATTTTAATTATATTATTCGAATACAATAAACGAAAAAACCATACTTTGCATTCTTCGTCTTTCTTTTTCTATTTTCTTATTATACTCTTGAATAAACATTTGCCGTTCTTCTTCCACACAACGTTTCAAAAATTCTTCTCTCTTCAATTCTTGAATTTGAAGCTGCTCTTTCTTTTTCCATCTGAACATTTTTATATCAAAATTTTAATGATCTACTATTGAAAAAATCTTTATAATTTTAAATTAAATCTCTTCTTTTATAACAAGTTATAAAAAAGTATAAACAAGTATATAAAAAAATAAACCTGTCTTGAATCAATTTTTTTCTTTCTTCCTCTTCTTTGTTCAATCGGATTTGTCTCATTTTCTTACGCATACTTTCCTTCCTTTTCCAATCAGTTAATGTTTTAATTAGTTTCTTACGTTCCAATTTCGCAACCATGTAACGAATTTTTCTACTTTTTTCCATTTTTTCTTTACTTTTTTCTAATCGCTTACGAATATCTTCCCTTCTTGTTTTTTCAATTTGTTCCATTTTATCTTTAAACTTTTGTATTTTAACTTTCAATATTTCTTCTCGCATTTTATTTGCCCTTTCTTCCTTTTCCTTAGGATTTCCTGCACTTCCTATCTTCCTTAATCTAGTTGGTTTAATAAATAAATTTGTATTCAGTTCATATTTTTAAAATATAATTTTCTTCTTATTCTTAATACCTTTCCATATCTTTTTTAGCTTTTTCTTCTGCAAACTTCAATACCTTCTTCTCAATAAATAACTCAGCTTCCTTTCTTAGTTCCTTTTTTACACTATCATTATATAATTTGTTTAAATACTTCCTGTACATATTATAATCATTCAAAGAACACTTTACGTCTAAATTTTCAGTCACAAATCCTAGCTTTATCATTCGTTGAATGTTAATCGGTCTCTTATAAAATTGAGTGAGATATTCGTCATGAAATCCGTCGTATTTAAGTTCCATTTCATAATTGCATGGATCGCTTAAATTAAATTCTGCATCCGATGAACCAATCCACAATTTTTTGCCTAACTTTTGCCGACTGAAGTTGTAAGCACCTTTGGGTCCGGGAACCATGGGAATTTTTGACTCCAGGGGTATTGCTTTCCATTTAGGTAATCCGAAATTTGGGACTGCTCCTTTTGGTTTTGGGACTCTCTCGATTACTTTATCTAAAACACTTGAAAACTCATCTTCTTAAAAGTCTAATTCAACGCTGAATGTAATACTAATTTTAGGTACGACTCATAATAAAACTAATATAATTGAAAGATATAAGTCTCACGTTGGTTTTTTTAGAGAGATTATTTCAGTCCTCGCAGATTTATTTTGAAAAGACATGTTTCGCTCAGAACATTGTACTCGATATACAAAATTTCTTATTTCGTTATTTTAAACTACGAATTTTTCAATTCGAAACGGCTTTATAAAATGATTAATTCACAATAATTTTGTACATGTCATAACAAGTTGTCTTTTAAACTGACAACTGACATTAAATTTGTTTTGAAGTTGAGCACATTTCTCGAAAAAAAAAATGAAACCGCAAGTTTTATGTTTAAATCAATAGAATTTTTGAAATTTTGAAAAAATTTTAGGAAGGAATACCAATACTGGATGCAAATTTCTGCTCAAAGATAACGAAAAGTGAAGTTGAAAATATTTTCCGAGGTGATTCTGGCAATGCTGAAATTCCTCTGATTAATGAGAGAGTACAGAATTTGCAAGAAGCCGGCCGAGTTCTCTTGGAAAAATATAATGGTAGGCACTTGTATCAGCGTTTAAAAATCAAGTTTCGAACTGGAAAAATTTTTTTTTTCATTTTTGAAATTCTCTTTAGCACCTAAAAAAATTATAAATCTTGAACTTGAATTACTAAAGTTTATTGTATCGCAGGCACTTTTCAAGAATGTGTTAAGCGATGCAATGGTTCTGCTGAGAAGTTGTTAAAACTCATTGTTCAAGATTTTGAGTGTTTTCGGGATGAAGCTGTTTTTAAAGGTCACAAAGGTACGTGGAGATTGGAATAGTGTATTTTTTCCGCTTTCAAACAATTATTTTGCTTTTAGAGAAGCTTGACACAGAGTTTGGAAAATCTGAAAAAGTTGGAGAATTTTTAATAAGTTCTTTAAGAAGTTTTTTTTTAACAATTCTTAAAATTTATTCTCGAAATTTACAACGATTATCTCGTAAGTTTGTAAAAGTCACGTTTGAATTCGAACTTCTGTAGCAATCCTCTAATTAAAATAAATACAAGATTTTGTTTTTTACACACGTTTTAATTTGCAGTTTCCTTCTACAAAAGAGCTCAAATAATAGTTGCTGACATTTGGGCTTGTTTCAAAGGAAAAGGTCTTGGTAAATTTCATGACATCGATACGCTTACCATGTTTGCTGACTACAGAGTTCCTCAAGTTCTTGTTCATTTTGGTGCCATGCGATACAGCAATTCTCTGCTCAGCAAACTTCAGTCTGGTATGCATTTCTCTATTAAAAAAGAAATTCCTTAAAAATGTTTTTGACCCTAAAAAACAATTTGCCAAATAAGTTCAAGAACACTTGAATTAAATAAGAATGTACTAATGAGAATGCATATTGGAAATTTTCAGAGTCAGAATTGAAGCCCGGATGTGATGAAGAAATCGAGATACGAGGCTGCTCGATAGAAACTGTTGAACGAGTCGTGAAGGAAGTCCGATCGCTAATCGTACAATATCCTTTACTGGAACTTAAGGAATCAGATTGTGGAGCCATTCAAATAGATTTTTTTCTTTGGTATTATCGACGGCAACACAACGACGAATTAGAGAAAGTGCCTTATCACAAAGTTAGGACAATTTATTATTGAAAATGTTTCCGTTATTGATACTTTAAGCAAGGAACATTCTCCAGATACTTGAAAGTACAAAAATTAAGAGCTTCAATTGAATTGAAGGGCTCTTCTCTTTCCATTTGAGATTATTAGGTACCTTTCTAAATATTATCAAACTAAAAATCTGAAACTAGAGTTGCTTGTCACTTTTATAATTGTCATAATGAAAGACATTTGCATTTTGAAACTTATATTATAAGATCGGTTAGATACTTGTTATCTTTTGTACTTTTCTGAGGTCTTTAAACTTGTGATCATTTCTTTAAAATAAAGTCTTTGTAGAATTTACAATATTCTGTGATCATTCTTGATTGAATTAAGTTTTTAAAGACTTAATTTATAAATAATGAATAGGATTTTAATTGTTTTGATATTATTTTATTTATTCACACTCTTTGGATAATGACATTTTCGCTTGTCTCCTTTGGCACGAACGAATAACTTATTTCCATATATGTACTCTAAGGAAGTAAACGAAGTGTCTCCATCCACCTTTTAACAGAAATTTATGATAAATAAGTAGTTCTATTTTTATTTGCAACAGTGTTACACAATCTTGCTGGTCACAAGAATGGAAACCGGAATCTATTGTAAAAAACGTTATGCAAAGATAGTGTGTAAATTGTTTTACACAACTTTGATTCAGTAAAGAAAACAATAACAAGAAAACGTAAAAAATCTAAAAGTACGAATATGTTTATAAAGTACTCAATATACAATCTTATCTCTTTATTACAGACGTATATGGCAGATAGTTTCACTGCGAACGGTTCGCTGTTCGGTTTTCCTCGACCGGTTTTAAAAGCAAATTCGAGGTAAAGTTTATCCTTTAGTTAAATAAAGCTGTTAAAAAGACAATCTTAAATAAAAAGACAGGTTTTTATAAAAAGAGACTACTTTTTATCTCTAGGAATGGCATTAAACTAGAATTTTACAAGTTTTACAAATGTAGGAATAGGATAGAAAAATATTTTAGAATACTATAAAAACCTTCATATTTGATATTCTATCTACACTTTTATATAAAAATTTAAGAACGACTTGAAAATTTAAGAACGTGTTTAGGTTCGCCTCTGGAGTTGCTCCCAAAATTGAATATTGTTTTTTAATTTTCCAGGAGAGATAATACTGATATCGCCGGATGAACTTCTTTTATCACTCTCGATGATGCTCGTTTGATTTTCGCAAGATTTTGGTTCGATTTTGCCGGGATTGGCTGGAGGTGAACTCATTTTGTGTGGAATTTGACGAAGACCGTCTCGGAATTCTTTTGAAAGTGATCTTGCAGTCAAACTATGCATTTGCCTTGGTGTTTCGACGAGGTGGATTTCTGGAGTTGTCGGTCTTTCTTTCTCCGCTTTATTCGTCGATCTGCAAATCTGAGTGAAAAAAAAAATTAGATAATAAAGTATTTCAATTTAACTGAATTGAGAAGGAATTCGAAATAGGAATCGAAAAGAATTTCAATGTTTTCTACTTTAAAACTAGCTAATGCAAAGAAAACTTTCTGAGTTTTAGATATTTTTAAAAGCCTTACCCTTGGAGGATTTAATTTTTCAGTTGATTTGCTGAAGGCTTGAGCCAATCTTCTCACTGAAGGCAGAGGCAGTTCCTTTTCCATAAAATTATCAGAGCTTCCTTCTTCAGAAGACCTTTCAGTTTCACTTTGAACTGAAAGATTTTCCACCGAATTTTCAAAAACTTGTCCTTCACTTTCTCCTTTACTTTGATTCCTAATTTCAATTCCTTTTCTTCTTTCTTCTTCAGTCTCTTCTTTTTGAGGACTATATTTACACGTCCTTTCGTATTTACATTTCATCATATTTACATTGATACTGCTTTCATAATGCTGACTATCTGCAATATTCGGAACTGACTTTGCAGAAAACATACCTCGAATTGCAAAATAATTTCCAGGTTGTAAAGATTCTCGATTTAATTCTTCTGTGCTTTTAGTTAAATCATAACTATCATCCCTCTGATTTTTAATTTCTTTTCTCTGAGTCAAATTAGATTTGCTTTTAGCTCTGATAATCTTTGGTTTCTTATCTTCACTGTGATTTCTGCTGTCTAGTTGAATAGATTGAGTTCTTCGAAGTCCACTTTCATATCCAAAGGATTTTAAATCCAATTTATTTACAACCCTCTTTTGCGATGGCTTCGGCATTTCGAAATTTTTATTTCTAAAATCATTCGCAAATCCATAGGCTCTTAAATCAAGTCGGCGAATCTTTTTATTCTTCTCGTCTGTAATTGGTTCAGCATTTGTAATGAGACTCTCTTGGTTATTCAATCTCGCATTTATTTCATTTTTATTGTTCTTCCTTTCTTTTTCTAATAATTTTTCAACCTCGGAGTTTTCCCAATTTGTGGAAGGCACTATCACTTCGCTATTGAAACAATGAGTAACTTCGTTTGTAGGTTTCAATTCAAGCGATTTTTCTAATTTCTGTTTTCTGGGATCCAAAGATTGGAATTCGCTCGTCTCGTCGTTAAATTCGTTATTTTTCTGCCATCTGGAGATTTTTGTTTCGTTTTCTGGACTTGAGAGTCTCTTTGAATCATTACAATGGATTTGATCCTAGAACAAAAAAGTCGTTGAGGATTTGTTAGTCTGGTTTCTTTGATTAAGTTTAGTTTATAGTTTTCAATATTTAAATCTAAATGATTTCTTCGAGATTTAGAGAGAAGGGAATATGTCAAGTAGTCTTAGAGAATATGATATTTTGGATGAAAATTTTGGCAGGTTGTTAATTTGAAGCACCAACAAAAAAATTATTTTTGAAAATGTTTGCTATCTAATATCCCCAAGCACTGTCAATGTTACAAAATCATTACATATTTTATAATAATTTTAGACATTCAATGTTTAATTTTAAAAATTGTAGTTTTTCTAAATTGAAGATTTCAAATTTGCAATACAAGTTTTTAAGATTCGGTACAATTTTAAACAATTTTATTGTCTATTTTAGAAATTTCCGATTTTTCACTTTTATTAAAGTTAGAATTAAACACGATAACTAAAATCTACAAACTTTTTCCAAAAACAATGGCATGCTGCGTTAGTCAACAGAAAATTCAACATTCAACGAAAATACTTACCCTGTTTATTTCTTGTACAAAAGAAGGCAGAATCTCATGCAAGGCCAGTGCTCAGGATATAGATTGCAGAACAAATTTTAAAATTTTTAATTGTAAAATACTGAATACTCCTGTTATTGTAATTAATCAGCTTCAAATACAATTAATTTTTTACTGTTCAGATATTTACAATTATAATGTAAATTGAAGCTTTTTTTGTTGCATGCTTAGTAGATATTAGGAAAAGTAAAAAAAGAATGTGAAAGATGTATATTTAAAATACTTATAGGAAATTTAATTTCAGCCTTCACCCTTCTAGTGTACATTTATACAAAATTTTTAGAAAAGATCTTTTTCCTGAAAATTACTTCGAGACCTACTTTTCTTATCATCGATCGACCTCAAATCTTTCAAGGTCTCAAAATTTCTTTCTATAAATTCTGGAACTACCGGAGGTTCTAATCTGAGACTATCAGTTTCGTCATTTTTACTTCTCAGAAAATTTCGATAAATCGGTCTTTTTTTCTTTCCGCTTTGGGAGCAAACTGATTCGTTATCAGTCGACAATCGAGATTTCGGTCTCGCCGAAGCATCTTTCAAAAATTTGCTCATTATTTCCTCATCAACGAAGCACTCATTTTCTGAAATTTTCCTTAATTTCTTCTCCCTCAAAGATTTCCTCCGCCTGATTGTATCACCTTGATCACTTACAACAGTTTTTGCTCTCTTAAAAATATTCTGGTGTCTTCTTTGAAATTCGAAATCTATTAAAGTTTCAGTTTCAAGATTTCTTTGCTTCATATTCGATAGTTTTCTGGATTTAGTTTTCCTATGAGGGTTCAACTTTTGGGGGTCGATTTTATCTCTCTTAATCCCTCCAAAAGTTTGAAACTTTAAAGCAGCGAAATCATAATCATTATCGTTAACAAGAAATTCTTGAAGATCTCGTTTCTCATAAGTATCTTCGTTATCACTTTTATCTTCGTTTAATCTGCGGCTTTTAATTCCTCCGAAAGTATGGTACTTTCCAACTCCAAAGTCCCAGTACCTTTTGCCATGAATAGAAACTAATTGATTTTCTCTAGCTTTCTTGAAATTATTTTTCGAGTCGTCGTGACTTTGGAAGACTTTTGTAAAATCCGAGTCACTTGATTCAATTGAATACATTCCGGAATCTTGATCAAGGGGATTTGGTTCTTGATTTATTTCTGGAGTTAATAGATTCCGATTTTCCAATTCGAATAAAGGATTTGTAACTATATTTTCTTCTTGAAAATTTATTAGTTGGTTAAGAAATTCTTTTTTTCTTTCTGAGAGATTCAGAAACTTATTAAGATTTTTTTGATGTTCTTGCAAAATTAACTGTCGTTTATGTATTTCCTCATCTTCTGTATTTTCCACAGCTTCCGTATTTTTATTATCTTTACTTAATTTTGAATTTTCTGTTTCAGGAGTAATTTCGATATTTTCAATTGTATTGAATTTTTCCTCGATGCTTAGGTGAATCAAAGGATTAATAACAAATTGAGAACTGGAATTTGGACCGCGATAGCTGCACCTACGAAGGCTGCCCCTAAGTGAAGCCTCTTCGAATTTTTCAAGGCCGAAACTCACCTGAGGTTCAAAATCGCTTCCAGAATTTGAATGTTGAGATAATGAACTAGTTGGTCTGCTTCTATTTCCTCCTGATTTTGCCTGTTTATCTCCACGTGGTGTCTTGGCATCATTGATATAGTAATCTCTCCCAAACCTAGAGAATTATTTTTAATATTTAAATTTTTCATTTAGAGATAGCATTAATTTAAAGCTCGTTAAATTTACTTTTACCTCTTCACATCGAGTTGCTTCGCTCCCAATAAAATTTGAAGAGGCTTTCCTGTCGTTTTAGGAATTTCAGCATTGTTCCTAAAAAATATATGATTTTGTTTTGCTTCTACTTTTAAAACGTTTCATATTTAATATTAAAGAAGTAATTACCCTGAAATTTCTGATCTTCTGGAATATTGTCGTTCCAGAAGTCGTTTTTGAATATTTTCCTCACTGTAGGGATTGTTTTCAATTGGTGCTGCATTTTCCCACTTTTTGTGCTCGCGTTCTGCGATAGTTCCTGGAAAATTTATTTGGAAACCATTATTTTAGTGTTAGAAATACTATTTATTCATACTTAATATGACCATGAACAGGTTTTTTTTTAATGTCAGATGAGTAATAAATAAAGTAGGCGTTTAAAAATAAATCAATGACTTCTATACTAGTTAATTGCAGAAAAATTAGACGAGGTTACCTGGTCGAGGTGGAGTGGCCAATTCAACTTCCCCGTCGACTTTTTTCTCTTCTACGTTAGTCTGATGAGAAGTCTTTTCACCTTCAACAAACGCCGCAGCCTCGCGGCACTTCCTGCAAAGTGGAATCTTGAAATTAATTATGTTCCTGACATCCAAGACAAGCTCATTAAAGGTCAAACTTTAGTATAAATTAAAGTAAGAATCAAAAGACAACACTGAAATGAACTTCCAATTAAATTGGTAAGAAAATAGGTTGGGAAGAAAAACTATAATAATTCCCTTGACATTTGTCAAGATTAAACAATTGAAAGAGACCTCGCTTAATAAAATATATAATCCTATATGAACATTTTTATTTAATATTTAAATAATTTAATATCTATATTTTATAACTTAATCTAGTATTTATTTGAAATATATTTCAAACTTTAAAAGATTCATTAACGAAATATTTTTTTTAGTCGACGCCAATGCAGTTTTCATTGTAAGATTGTCGTTCCTGATATACCTTTTAATTACCGTTTACGTATAGATACCATCGTTTTAAATTGTGACCTTCTATTTCAGTCTTTGCTAATTGTACTTTTCGCAAAAACAATCATTTACTTTTAAAAGATCCCTTCAAATATTAGCATTGAATGATTTCCTGAGACAAACATTTTTCTCTGATCATATAAAATTAAAGTTGAAATTTGATTCTATATTTTTGAAAATCCTACCTGAGACTTTCTGTAGGTGGAGGGTTTTTTGGAATTGGAGGTGGCTTTTCATTTACGTGATCTGTTTCATCAACTCCCATTGGCCCATAAGCGATTGTTAAACTATCCATGTGTTTTTGAGTTGCTGTATCATAATGTTCAGTATATTCACTTTCTTGCTGAATTCCATCTTCACCTAAAAAAAATACCACTAAAGTTCATTTTTATAGGAATTTATATTCTAAGATCCAATATTTTTAGAAGAATAGAGAGATATTTTATAATATTTAGAAATATAAAGATTTATTTTTTACAGTTTTAAAATCCTTGATTTTAAAACTGTAAATTATCTTCTCAATAGGAATTCATTTATGTCAGTTACCATCGACTTTATGATGTCCATTCGTCATCGGCAATTTTGATTTACTGACGTCTTCTTCGAGGATTTTTTCTTTACAATTCTTGTTTTCAGATCCACCAACCGATTTATTTATTTCCTTTCTTTCTTCTATGAGAGAATTTTCAGAAATGATCAAATTTGTTTTTGAATTTACTTTCAATTTTTCGTTAAGAGATTCTGATTTTTTAATTGTTTCATAAATTTCAGATGACGATTTTTGGATAGATTCCTGTATTTGACAACCATTAGAAACTTCTTGGACTGCTTCAACTTTATCTTTTTCTTTCTGAGAGGAAACTGTCTTTGATATTTTTTCAGCTTCATCCCTTTTAATTAGACCTCTTTCAGAAGTCTCTCGTAATTTTATAGACTCTTTCTTTTTTGTAATTGAACTTCCAGTTTCCTGCTCTTCTTCCTTTACCTTCTGCTTTCGATTTTGCAAAATGGCATCAGGCTTTTGAGAATTTTCTAAAATCTCAAAATCTTTTCTAATATCTAAATTTTCCAATTGAGTGGCTTCTAAATCTTTTTCGAACTCTGAAGTTTTAGGAACGACATTGCTAATTACGACTCTAATTTCCTGTTCAATTTCCTCATCAGATTGAACAGAACATTCGGAGAGGTCTGAAGTATCCTCGGCATCTTGATCGCCAATCAAGGCTCGGAATTCTGAACTTGCATTTGGAACCAACATGGAGACAGGTTCTGATCTAGCTTGTATTTTTCTTTTTTGGAAAAGCCAATTTTCCTCCCAGGATTCGACAGGAGTCACGAGATCCTGAAATGAATCTTCCAGGCTTTCATCTGATGAATCTTGAGATGCTGGACAAATGAAAATAATTAATATTCTATTTTTTGAATTGAATGAATTACTGAAATTGAAAATACTTACGATCGACGATGTCCATCCCGAATTCTGGAAATGGAACTCGTCGACTGTTTCGAAAATCGAGACCATTTTCGCCTTCGTGATTCAGCTCTTCATCAGATGTGTAGGTCGTTGTCACTTCTTCTATTCGCTCTTCTATCTGAAATTATTATTACAAAAAATCAGCTTGTAATATAATTCTAAAGTTCGAATTTTGAGAATAAAATCTATAAGAACTTAATTGTGGAGGCTCGTGACTTAAATTGACTAATATTTTTATATTTTTTAGATGACATGGGTGGACGAGAGGAAAAACGGAAAAACGTAAGGAATTATGGGACGCTCCAGATCGAGGTTGCAGAGTCTTCAAGGACCTCCACTTTTTCTAGTCAATCTAGTCTAGAGTCGTCAAGCATTTCCTTCTCGAGAACGAGTCGAGCTTCTTCGGAAGAAAATTTAATTGCGGTAAGTCAGTACAGTTAAAAGAACGTTACTTTACTAATGCAACAATGTAACTTTCATTCCCAGGACTTGTTATCAGCATGTCTGATTTCCAGTTTCTAACAATTCTTGCGTGGCTTTAAACCACGAGTTCCATAAAAAAATTAGACTTGGAAATACGAGAAAAACTCTAAGAAACGTCAGAGGACAAAAAATTGGAATCGTTCAAAGTCGAGTGTAATTATAAATTCTTGACATTCTATAAAATCAATTTGAAGACAACTGAACTCCATCTGAAATCTCTGAAATTAATTATTATAATTACCGTGAGAGACAGAGGTTGCGAGTGATTAAGATTTTGTTTGGGTTGATTGGCACTGCAGTCACTGCTGTATTCGTCCTGAGAAAGTGGTTCCAAACTACTACCATCTTCTTGTCCTTTCTTGTGGCCAGTTTCGATTTCGCCTTCAATCAAGGAAAGAAAGTCGTTTAATTCACCTATTGTGTTACACTATCAGGATCAACTTATTCGTGTTTATGGAAATTCGATTAGCATTGCTAAATTCAACTACTAACTGTATATCTATATGATCAGGTATGATTTACATTTGCCAGGCTGCCACACAGTCACTTAAGTCACTTTTAGTCACTTTTTTCAGAAAAAGTCACTATAAGTCACTTTTTTAAGAAACAGTCACTATAAGTTACTTTTTTAAAGGAAAAAGTCATTTTAGAGTTTTTAAACCTAATTAGACTCCGATTTTTTCTCAAAAATATGAAAATCTCTTAAAATCCTTTAAAATTCCGCGAAAAACTTTAAAAGCA
>JAUESH010000044.1:5920346-5931125 GCA_032275165.1 Synergus magnus | reverse complement strand
GATACAAATTCCGGAATGATTCGGAAAATTTCGGATTGGTTCAGAATGAATTTCAATCCGAAGCTTTCGCTAGGGGAGTAAAAAAAACAGAGAAGGACCAAACGTAGGAAAATTTTTAAAAATATATTGTTAGTATCTTTCTGTATTGAGCCGGATCAAAAATGTCACATTTATATTTCTTGTAGAAGAATTATACTTTTTTTGCAAAATTGTTGATTGTGGAAGTTTTAGATTTTTTTTTTTAACTCTAAAGTGCCATTAGTAAATAAAAACGAAACGGTATTTGGTTCTATTTTTAGGGCATTATAAGCTAAAAAAAATTAAAAAGAAAAATCGTCCGAAGAGACGATTGAAACTTCAATGGATTTTAATCGATTTTCGTGGGTTTTTAAGTTTTTCATTTTAAGGGATTTCAAGTAATATATGGACGACCCTACAAGCTTAATCAAAGTAAAGATGTTTAAAAGTAAAGTTTATCTGTAAAATTAAATAACTTCTTGAACAATTGTATACTTTTAGATTGGAAAATAGGAAGGACTTGAAAAAATCAACTTTAATTCATTAGCATAACGAGAAGACTACTTTGAAAAGCAAGTCTCGAAATTTAAACTATTATCTTTACCAACTCGGGAGAAAAACGAGAGACTTGAAAATCCACCCTTATTCCTAGAAGAACCACCGAGGATGGACGCTTCGGAATGAAAAAAAAAATGTTAAGGACTCGGTCGAGATGCACCAGTCTGGCCTTATTTGGCGAAGAAGAGAGTGAAGAACAGGGGCCCTTGAAATAGCTTCTGTGGTCGGAGAATGTGAAACCTCGAAAGAACCCTACATAGTATATGCCCCCTAACTTCCCTTTCATTACTTCAATGCCGAACAATGTTTTATTTCATTTTTACATTAATCACAGATTTAACTCACAATTAGAAAAATAATCTTAGAAAAATAATTTTAACTCTCTACTTAAAAATCGAATAAGAGAACTGGGTTTCTCTTTAAATTAAAGAAATGGGTACAGTGATTGGCCATTTTTGACAATGATTGGCCACTTCAAAATTATTATATATTAAGAAATATTGACAATTAAAACTAACATTTCTTAATTACGTATATTTAACACAAATGGCCAATAATTGGTGGCCAACCATTGTACTCATTACCCTACTCTCTTGCAATTAAAATCTCTTATGAATTATTTACTAAACCAATTTTATTTTTTGCTCCATCCGTGCTGTTTGCTTGTCTTTTATTTTTGTTTACATGCGTGGATCCTATAAAAAAGGCGAATAATCAGAAGTAACCAGGAGACTCGATTAAAATGCCAAGAAGGATTTATCTTGGTTTTAATAGCCTATCTTTTCTTCGCATGCCATCTAAATAACTTGACTTTTGCCATCAAGGCTCAATAACTGAGCTGCAGGCGGTGAATCTCATCGGAATTTAAACCTATTGTCATGAAGAGTGTTCGAGGAGACGTGCTATAATCTATCAGGCAAAAGAAAGTTATAAGTATAACTATAACTGCGGTAGTAAAATTGTATTGAAACGACGGTTCATTGTCGTTGTTCTCGTGAAAGCCAAATATAACGGGTTGGATAATCATGCGGCGTGGCTTTCAACGATTTTTTGTCAATTTCAAGTCACGAATCATACCGCTACATTAAAAGTATGGGATTTCGTTCAGATTATATATTATAACGGTGCAAATCTGTTGGAGGAATTTCCTCTCTGCTAAACTGCTTTTTTTTCGTTTTCAAAGTCTTAGAATGTGTTTATAATATAATGTAACATAATATAACATTTCTTTTGCAAGTTTTTACTCGAAAAATGTAGAGATATGACATCACAGATTTAATGCGTTTTAATTGCAAAAGACTGTATCGCGACAGTAATTTGTAATTGAAATCGTGTGCACTCTGTACCTACACTGAGAATCATGTTAACACAAAGTTGACTAAGAATAGAATTTAAACGAATGCCGCTAGCGCTTTAAAGTGCATCGTGTTTGTTCTCGATCGTGAGACAATCTGTAATTTTATTATAAGAACAGACTGTTAGCGAACGCATTGAAAACAATGAGCATTAACGGAGGCCACGACAAGGTGAGATCACCATCTCCCTTTTGTATTCCCAACTATAATTCCTTGTTCTATTTTGAACAGAGATTGTTTTACCGGTTCTTAAAACCCACCAACACTCTCAAAATCTCTTGACATGGTAACATCCGATCTTCTGGGTAGATTTTACCCACCTGAGTTATTTTTCTTGCAGATAGATTTCATTTCAGACTCGAATCTGGGTATAAACGACAATATCTTTTCTGTCCCACTCATGTTTCTTCTTTCAATTCACAAATTCCTATTCTTTATGACGAATGCGAACTTTATGCGAACCGCATAATCGCATTATGCTTCAGAATCCTGTTTTAAAAAAGTGATGTTACCATATATCTAACACATTGTTGTCGAATATCTCAAAAATATCGAACACATTGTTGTGGAAAACCTGATTGTTTTGGAAATTGCGCGAATTGTATGAATATACCGAATTTGAAAACTTATCTTTAGATTATTTTTGTTACCAAAACGATTTCTGTCACAAAAGTTTCATTGGATTTTTTTTAGGTATTTCAAGGGATTTTATGGGATATTAATTAATTTTAAGGACTTTTGAGGGATTTTATGAAATTGCATGTTTTAAGTAATTTTAAGAGATTTTACGATATTTCAAGAGATATTACAAGGGATTTACGAGATTTCATTGGATTTTTAGGAAATTCAGGGGATTTCATGGGATTTTAATGTATTTATTTAACGAAATTTCATGGAATTTTGAATAATTTAAAGTGATTTAATGAGATTTCATGAAATTTTGAATGCTTTTTAGTAATTTAAAAGGATTTTACGAAATTTATTGAGATTTTAGAGATATTAAGTGATTTCATGGTATTTCGAGGAATTTTATGAAATTTTAAGGGATTTTAAGATATTTTATGGGATATTAAATAATTTTAAGAGATTTTACGATATTTCATGAGATATTACAAGGGATTTACGAGATTTCATTGGATTTTCAAGAATTTTAAAGTATTTAACGAGATTTCATGGAATTTTGAGTAATTTTAAAAGATTTAATGAGAATTCATGGGGTTTTCAGTAATTTTAAGTAATTTAAGGATATTAAGTAATTTTTTGAATTTTGAAGGGATTCAAGGAATTTTATGAAATTTCAGTTGATTGTTAGGAATTTTAAGAGTTTTAATGAGACTTTATGGTATCTTGAGTAATTTTCAGTAATGTTAAGGAACATTAGGGAATGTCAAGTAATTTTACAAAATTTAAGGAATTTTACCAGTTTTTGTAGGATGTTAAAGGGATTTTAAGCAATTTTATGAAACTTATGGAGATTCCTGAAATTAGACAAGGAATTACAAGTTTCTATATTTTAAAAATTATAAATTCTCAATTATTTTATATACTTTTGAAACCCTTTAAAAATGTTTAAATCCTTTGATTTGAAAGTGTTTAGAATCCTCTGAATCTTTTTAGCAAAACGTGTGGAAAAACGAAAAATTAATTGCGCGCAGACTGCGCGAATCATAGTTGCTAATCGAATAATGAATTGACATGTTGGCGATTTATGAAGTTTGCATACAAAAAATACCCAATTCTCTCTTTCTTTATCCTACGTATATTATTTCTAATCACCAATATTAAATGTTCTCTATTTTTGACATTTTTTGTTGAAGAATATTTGAAAATAATTATTGTAGAGAACTTTATGAATAACAGGATTGTGTTTTATCCCTTTTGGGAGAGTGTGCTTTAAAAAAAAACGAGTTAGAGCAATTGTTATGGTAATTGCAGCAGTTTGTACCTGTCGAGTGATAACAGACTAGTCACTCGTTATTATCATTCTTCCTGATAATTAAATTTTTTGCTGCTGATAAAAATTTATTTCCTGATATTTTATAAACTAAACATATTTCCCGGTCATTTTTCCTCTGAAATTTTGCTATAAGCTTGGAACACTTTGGAATGCATTCCTGAAGACTGGTCTTATTCAAAATGCATTATTCATACCTCGCCTTTTCCTCTCGATTAGCCAATCATCGATTTTCTCTCCGACACCGCAATCCTTTCCTCTCAAAAGTTTAATATAAATTCTTAACATATTTGAGTAAATAAATAATTAGTTGGAAATTATCTACATCCAAACAAAGTCTTTTATTTATTTTTCAAAAATTTTTTTTACCTGTTCTTGAATTTTGAGATCTTGCCGTATTGAACTCGGTCTCTGACTCCAAAATCCCGGAAACCCCGTCAAATGTCTCGATCCAGTTCTTGTTTTTTATCAACCACGTTCTGCAAGATGAAATTATAAAAAACATTCATTTTTTGATTTTGTTCGATTTGATAAGACTAGAGTGAGAAATACAGTTAATCCTGTACCTAATTATTTGCTATAAAAGATAAAATGTTAATATAACTTGATAACTTTATTAATACTACTTTTTTCCATCCATAATCTAGGAAATTATGATAAATAGTCGTTCGATGCTGTAAGGAATTTTAAATATATGTAATGCAACGTTACTTTATATATTCTTTAAAGCCGGTTATGCTCTTATAATTCTTTGGTACCTACAAATGAATGCGATAGAAATTACACTTCACGCATGGGTGAATTACACATGACAGATGCTTGACCGCTTTTAACAACCTATGGCATTTTCAGTTAATCCCTGAGATAATATTGTGTGACCTATATATAGATGCTCATTAATTTACTATTTAAAAATTTTTTCAGATTTAAAAAATCAATTTGCAGAAAATTTATATGAAAATTTACGAGATTTCCGTGACATTTATTTGAAAATTTCTCTTATTGAATTGAATATTGGAATTTATAGCAAAACTGCATCCGAATATTCTGAAATAAATTTGATACAGTTGGTAATAATTGTTACCTTCGTTGATGGCAAAAAAGACAGTACCAAGCCTCCTTTTCCTGATTCCAACGTGAGCAGCTTTTCCGACAAGATTTTACCCCGCAATCACTGCAATCTACTCCGCGATCAATCAAGAATGGTTTCAGGCAACAGGCGCAACGACTGTCGTCCACTATAGGATTTTTTTTTCGTTTTTTATCGGATTCTGCAGCTCGTCTGCAAATTTAAAAATATAACTTGTATCGTTAATTATAGCAAATCATATTTTTATCAATTATTTGACATAAAACATGTTCCAGAATTATATTTTCATTGGAAACTAGGGGAATTAAGCATCCCGAGTAAAAGATTCTATATAGACAGCTTTTTTGACCAATTTTATATAAAATTCGAAAATTTAGGGACGACTGAAAATTCCCGAAAAATAAAATTCCCGAATAAATAATTAACGAAAAATAAAAATCCCGACAATATAAAATTCCCAACATTTTAAATTCCCGACCGAAAATTGCATTTTAAAAATATTTTTCAAAACATTTTTAGAGATTCTTTCAGGAATTTTCCACTGTCGGGAATTTTCTAGTGTCGGAAATTTTACAGTTTCGGGAATTTTACATTGTCGACAATTATTTTCGGTCGGTAATTTTCCAGTGTCGGGAATTTTTAATTTTGGGAATTTTATATTGTCGGCAATTTCATAATGTCGGGATTTTTAGTTTTCGGTATAATTATTTATTCAGGAATTTTATTTTTCGGGAATTTTCAGTCGTCCCAAAATTTAAACCAGATTTTCGGAGGATATTCTACTTGTAATTGAAATCACATGTAATTGAAATAATTATGAAATATCTCGAAGCTATGTTAGTGGATAGGAATCGTTCATATGAAAGCACAAAAAAGTATGCAATGAAATTTATTTAAAAATCATTCAATCATTTATTACAATTTTCATAATATCTGCCTACTTTTCATTCAGTTCACATTAAACGAGTCATATAAGTCTCAGAAAAAGAGATATGGCCTTCATTTTTAATTTTTTGTGTACAACATTGTATGGATATTCTATTCTATTCAAGACACGCATACGTATTGTAACTACTTCTTTCCAAGTATGGAAGCCTATTACTACACGTACTATTCACATTGAAAAAAAATACAATAAGACGATTCGACTTAAGTGCAATGGAACGAATTCTTTTTTTTTCATGATTCACACAATATTCTTTTGTTTCGAATGAAAATGAGACGTTGAGTTATTTTCTTCTGTTTGTTGTTTTCTTTATGTATTTCAATTGCTTACACGAAGGACGTTTTCCGTTACATCGGTATGTAAAAAAATGATGATCTTCATGTTTCCTCAATTATTTATAAAAATATTCTTTCTTTCGAAATTGTAAGACATTCAAGGAAATTAATTGTTTTTCCATTTTCATGAATGGTTTCAACACAATATGAAATGCGTAATACTTTCATCAAATTTACGTTGAAATTTCACAAACAATATTGCATAATTTCTCTTCAAAACACCAAACATAATAGACTAAATACAATGACGCTTTTTCATAAATTCCATCACAATTCCAAAAACTTGTTGGTACAATATTTATTCCTTCGAATAAATTTCAAAGGAATTCTACAGTTTTATGAAATGAATCCGTAATAATTTACGCCTAAATTACACGCAAATTTGTTTAGACGTGACAAATTTATTCCAGACATGTTTTCGTCCATTCAAAAAATTCCATTGACAAATATGGAGCCATAGGGTTAGGCATACAAATCGATTACATTATATATTATCAGCAATATCACTTAAACAACTTCCGTCTAATTTTGATATCTATTTCTAAATTCCAGTCACCAAGCGTACAAAAGTTTGTGTCTCGCGTCAGTCACCGAAATCAAATAATCTGTTCCCTGAAGGGCTTTCGCCTTCAAATTCTTGCTCGGAGGTGACGACCTTGACCAAGACAACTTCGATCGTGATGAGGAAAAAGAGCATCATGAACGTGGCCATATTGTACTTTTCCTGTCCAGGGACCACTTTGTCTCCTTCCAACAACAAAGTGGAAACCATTCCCGAGACGAAAGTTATCATTGTTTCGAAAAATCACACTTGACCTTACTCAATTCTCGCATATCAATCAAAACTCCTTTCCTAACTTTTAGCACTGCATATATCACCAATCACTATAATTTCACGGAGAGAGTGGGTCACTAGACTCTGGTTGCGCTGACATAATCCAATAATTCAATCCTTTCTGGGCTGCGCGAATTAAACCACAACTCCAACTTCACAGATTTATTCTGATTCAATTTCCTCCTTGTTTCCCATATTCCCTGATTTACTCCGTGTTTGAATTTGATTTTCCTTTCAGCATTTTGGAACAGAGTTTTGAATAGTTTAATTGTTCCGAAAAAGGTCCCGAACAAGTTTCAACACTTGTTAAAACGGTCTCGAGCATCTTTTGTTTGAAACGGGTTTGAATCCGTTTCTATGTCTCTATTTTCGTGGATTGGTTTCGAAATTAATTGTAGTTTAGAGACTTGGGTACACTTTACACGAAGACTGAGTGCAGAATGAAGCCGGCTGTAGTCGCTATTGCGTAACACCAACACGCAAAATGATGCAATGCATTCAACGATCAAATTATCGCATACTGATACCAACCCTTTCCAGTTTACTTTCCCATTCCCTCAAACTGGTGACCTAGTTTCGGTCCCATTGATGAAGAAAGAACCGATTGGGTCTGTTAAGCCCATCCTAAAATTGTTCACACTTTGGGTCGCATATTTTTAAATCCTGGATGAAGTGTATATTAAGTGCATTTTCACTCGTAAGTTTTTTTTTAACCCATTGAAAGAATGGGGTAAATGTTAATGTCGATTCTTTGACATAAAAATGGATCTCAGCTTTTTGTGAAGAATCCAAAATCTCGTTTCCACATCCTTGTATTTTCACACTTCAGGTCACAATTTTCTTCTCTTAAGTTCTATTTCCACACTGGTTTATCTTTTCACTCGTTATAAAGGCCTATTGTCTCTGGGTTTATATTATTTTTTAAATGCTACACAATGCAATTAGAGAACACAACTATAGAAGTATTGCTGCGTTGCTTTGTACTGGACTGTTGGTTTGAAAGTGACAGTGCTTCAGGTAACTCGTGGGCTTTCGATGGTAGGAGCATGCAATACAAGGATTATTTCATAACATAAGTACGACCAAGTGGTGTTGTGCTGTGAATCCCGGAGGACGCTCTAATGTGTACTTTCACTGAATCAAGTACAATCGGGCCAACTTGTGAAAAAACGGTGTCTGCAAGTCCAATGACCGAGTCACCTATACACGCAGAAAAAAAATCTGTTACTATTACAGAAGCCCTATGTTGAAATAGTGACAGCATAGCTTTTTATGTAGAACTTACAGAATTTTCTGTAATCTTTACGGAATTTTCCAGTATCTTACAAATTTATATGCATAAGTGAGGACAGCATAGTTTTTTCTGTAAATCTTACAAGATTTTTCGGTAAATCATACATAAAATTTCGTAAAGATTACAGGATTTCTGTAAAAATTACAGAAAAATGCATACTGTCACCATTCCGTAAGATTAGTAGACTCTTTTTTCTCCGTGTATCACAATTCCTTTCTGACACTAATAGTGATTGCAAAATTTCAAATTGTCCTTACAGTGCATTTATTGTTGCCATTTTTATTTTACTTGTTAAAATCACGTGAAGTATACCGTTTTTTCCAAGGCTTATAATATTATACTTAATTATACTTGGAAGTATAATTGATTATGGAATTCCAGAAAATATTTCTGTTTATAATCCTTTCTGCAATGTTTACAGTTAAATCATAAAAGCGTAATTATTGCCATATTTTTAAACTGTAAAACAGAGGAAAATGCACTCTATTATTAAAATCCCTTCATTATTTACAGAAGCCTCTGGAGTTTGGAACGATACGTTTGCTTATTTTTAAATTTCAAGGAAGGTCGATATATATTCACTTGACTGTATGTTAAATTGATGGGAAATTTGATTTATTATCTGGATCGAAAATAGTCGCTGATCTTGACTGATGACCTTTTGCAATTAATGATAATGACGCAGAGTCGGCGACAAGTGGAAAAATTTCACTATTATCGACCTGAACGATGACATAGACACTCAGGTGCATATATATGTATATATATAAATTCAAAGCTGAGAATCGAATGTCATTTTATGTATGTATTAAAATTCCATAACATAATAATGTAAGCAAAGTAATTCGACAACTATAACACATTCAAATTAAAAATGTTTACAGTGATTAATTCTTAAATTGAGACTTAAATGCTCATTAACTTATTCGATAATTCGCTATGCAATACTTGATTATACTCTGCTGTAACACAGCTTCGTTCTATACTAGATATTTCGCTCATTTCCTCATTTCTCCCTGTACGTTAGCAGCAAAATTTCATAATCCGCGCGATCCTGTAATCCGGTTACATAACAGATTACAAATAACAATTATTTCGAATCTGACTCTGAACTTTTATATTATAATAAAAAAAAAATGATATGCATAATCCAAAATGTCAGTGGGTAGACTGCTGAATATTAATTACGTATATTTACAATTTTGCAAAGAAATGACCTTGCAACCTTACTAGTTTTTTCTTATTTAAGTATTGGATTATTTACAAAAATTCTTTTTACATGATGTAAAAGTGTTGCAAAATATTTCAGTAAACAATTTAAATGCTGTCTATAGTTCGGATTTTGCGTCAAATAGTTATAGGATTACTTTTCTGAATGTTTTGCATAATTTTTTATTTATCCTGCAATTGTAATGGATATTTTCATTTATATAAAAACCGTAAATTATTCTCCAAACGCTCTTGTTCCACATAAATTAAAAAATACCTTTTTTCTTGAATCCGTCTGCACAGAATCGTCCTTAGAAGAAAAATTTTAATCAACTTTCTCACTTCGCCCGATTTCATGAATGAAACTTCAGAAAAAACACTTTTTCACACTTTAATTACAAATGATGTACCAGAATTGATTTTTTTTTCACGAACAATGAGACATTCTAAATATATGTTTTTTTATAAAAGAAATTGTTATTGAAAATAGCTTGTGCGTGATTTTGCTACTTTCATAGGAATTTTTATAGAGTTATTTCTATAGTTTTTATGGTTAGTATGTGACTAGTCAGGACAAAAACCATTTCAACAATGAATGCCGTTCTACGTGGTTATGCCCCTTTGCCAGTATAGTCACTTCATTTCCGGACCCTCTTCCTCCTTTTCGCCCCTCTTCCCCCATTTGAACGGAACAAAACGGAAAGCATTGTTTTAAATATGGTTTGATATCATACATCGAGGAATCACGTTTTGCCTTTAATGTCTTGGGAGTACCTCGAGTGCATCCTAATTCTAAAAGTTATTGAACTGTAGTTTATCGCTCGCATGACCAATTCATGCGTACATAGGTACTTCCGTTCGACCCTGAGCTCAGAGTGCACAATCGCGATCACTATGAACATAAAGTATAAAGTATTACAGGGCTGCCACGCAGTCACTTAAGTCATTTTTAGTCACTTTTTTCTTGCAAGTCACTTTTTAAAGAAAAAGTCACTATAAGTCATTTTTTTAAAGAAACAGTTACTATAAGTTACTTTTTTAAAGGAAAAGGTCATTTTAGAGTTTTTAAACCTATCAGACTCCGATTTTTTCTCAAAAATATGACAACCTCTTAAAATCCTTTAAAATTCCGCGAAAAACTTTAAAAGCACTTAAAATTCGTAAAAAATCTCTACAATTAATAGA
>JAUESH010000044.1:5904832-5920246 GCA_032275165.1 Synergus magnus | reverse complement strand
ATCCGAACTTTCAATCCGAATGATTCCGGTCAATCCGAATCAATCCGAACTTTCAATCCGAATGAATCCGGTCAATCCGATCAATCAGAACTTTCAATTCAAATGAATCCGAATTAATCCGCTCTATCCAAATCAATCCGAATGATTCCGAAAAATTCGGATTCATTCGTATTGACTGGATTCATTCGGATTGAAAGTTCGGATTAATTCTGATTAATTCGGATTGATCGGATTCATTCGGATTAAAGATTCGGATTGATTATGAATGTGCCTCGAATTAATTCGGATTGAAAACTTCCTTCGGATTAGATCGGAATGAAACTATTTGGTTTGGACACAAATTCCGGAATGATTCGGACAATTTCAGATTGGTTCGGAATGAATTTCAATCCGAAGCTCGCTGGGGTTGATATAAAAATTACAAATATCAGGAGACCCACGCACCTGATGAGATGCAACTCACATGATATTGTAGCATTTCGATTGCCTATCACCAGGCGTAAACATGTAAACAGATGTACGTGCACTGAAATGAAAACATTGTCACGAAACGAAGTTTGCCATTCGAAAGGAAAATAGACACGTGTGAATTCGTTCGGTAAGCATTATTTTCCTCGCGACAGTTCTCAGTGCATATTAGAGTATTTTTAACAAGATATGGCTGATTCTTCTGATCCTTCTCTAAACAGTTCTGCGGTGAGTTTTAAATGAATTTAGAATTGTAAATTAAAAACTTTTTATAAAACTCATACATAGATGCTTTGCAATTTTTAGTGACTTTTTGGAAATTCTTTGAATTCTTAGAAAATTTTTTTAAAAATATGCATAAGCATTCATTAAATCTCTCAAAATTAATGAAAAGTACGTGAAAATTCATTAAAACTTCATTGGAAGTTTCCACTAAATAAATTCCAGTAACATTCCATCACATATCCTTGAAAAAGTATCCTGTTGATTGATAGCAATCGATTAGATTTAAATGTTTAGAGAAGATAATATTTTCTGTCTAAATTTTGATTTATTTTTATACATGAGGCTTTTCTTCTAAAATTAGATTTTTTCAATGTCATTTAAAAATGAAGTGTTTAATGCAAACTGTAATTAGTTCTATATTGTATTGGTGCGATACTTTAAATTGTAAACTGAAAAATGCAGGTTCTCACTGTCGTAGACATTGAGTGATAAGAGAGGGAGACAAGAAAACATGACTTACTTACACTTGGTTATATTCATTGTTTTATCATATTTTATTTTACAATTTTATTTACAAAATGTAGAATTTTAATTATTGAAAAAACTCTTCTACATTTTCTACGTAATACAGCACACGGATAATTGCAAATAATCATTTTTAAGAATCGCACAAGGAAATTGTGTCATTTTTTAAAATTCCTTACTAACATATTTACTTGCATATTTTTTATTATTTGTTTCACATTCGCAGTAGACAATGAACGTATAAAATATTTATAATTTATATGGCTTTATGGTTCGCAGGATTCTCAGCATTGAAGTCAATTTTACTTTACGTCATTAATTTGCAATTATAGTTGTGATAATTATTATGTTACGCGTTGTTTACTATTATTATTTAAATGATTTATGTGTTTCTTAACAATGAGAAACTGAGAAAGTATAGGAATAAATTTGAATGAATTTGCTTCAACTTTTGTCAATAATTTTAGAGAATCGCACGAAAGACAATGATAATTTTTATAATGTTGATTACCGTACCAACAATATATTCATTATCATAACATTATTGTTGTAATATTTTCGAGTAACGACTTTTTATATAGGGTCGACTAAAAATTACCGAAAAATAAAATTCCCGACACTGTAAAATTCACCGATAAATATTTACCGAAAAATAAAATTCCCGGCATTATAAAAATTGCCGAAAATATAAAAATTCCAATACTTGAAAGTTCCCGACACTAGAAAATTCCCGACAGTTTATAAAATTCCCGAAATTAAAAATTCCCGACCTAGAATTGACTAGGATATAAAATTCCCGACACTAAAAAATTTCCGAAAAGATCTCTAAAAATGTTTGAAAAATATTTTAAAAATACAGAATAATTAAATTTTATTTTAATTTATTTTTAAAATTATTTATTTATTAAAATAATTTTTTTTCGGTAAATTTCCAATGTCGGGAATTGTCTAATGTCGGGAAATTTTAATTTCGGGAGTTTTATCAACTGTCAGGAATTTTCTAGAGTCGGGAATTTTCAGTCATCGCTTTATATATAAAACCAGTTTGAATGGCAAAACGGTTAATAATCATTTCTCAATGAGATACCGTAAAAATTCTAGATCTTCTCTTTTCCATTTTTTTAAAACAATTGTACAAATCCTTTATTGATCTTTTCTATTCACATAAAGTCCAGACTCAAGAACATCATTACTCAATAAATATTTTACCAGAGAAAATAAATTCACCAACTAATTGTTATTTTTTTATTATAAAATTTATTTATGTGTTTATAATTTTCTTTATGTATTTTGAATTTCTTTATTTGAATTTTATGTTAACTTTTTAACTATACGTTCTCTGACATCAGAGTTCATACACCTGAACTCTACAATCAAGAATATATTTCATGCGTGAATTCAAACAGTTGATTCAGACAGTGAAATCTGGAGAATGCGATTCTCTCAGTAAGAAAGAAGAAGAGAGTGAGGTGCACTGGTACACGTGTTTTAAAGGTGATAATGAGCCATAGAAAGAGAGAAATTACGAAATGTAGGAGAAAAATATATAAATTGTAGAGAAAGAGTTGAGATCTAAGATACCAGATGTCAGATAATTCATATAATAAATGATAAATAAGAAATAATTCTATTAATATAAAAATGATAGATATTCATCAAATAGGAATTTAACTTAGAGGAATTTAACATAGATTCAAGATGCTGATGCTTCTGGCGTTCATGCCTAAGGTCTCAGGGGCCAAAAAAATTCATAAAGTAAATTCTTAAAACATCTTTGGACTACTTTTGCCTCGAGACTTAACGAGGTTGAAACCTCGTTTTCCTGACAGTGCAATTATCGAACGAGTTAAGGAATTTGCTTCTCGGTTTTCGGTTTCGGCCAAAATTACATGCTTCGGACTTCCAGAAAGTTATTTTTTAAAGAAAGTTATTTTAATCGATTTAATGAACCTTTAATTGTTCATTCAATCCTAAACGAGAAATTGAAATTCTGATTTAAAATCAGTGATCCAGATTCTATTGAATCATTTTCTTCCTATTTGCAAAAAAAAAAAAACTTCCTACTTTCAATCTTTACTTTTACGTAATGCAATTTTAGAGTAATTTTTTCTAAAGAAAATAGGTGAGTGACATTAGTATGTATTTATTCAAATAAAATTTGACGAAATTGTCTTAGCTGTAAGGTATTTCTTTAGAAATATTTTATTATAGGTATACAATTTTTCCGCGAAGAGTGTAATTTACATGCATAAAAGTATTTCGCAGCAGTTGAATGACACGGGTAATCTTGAAAGTCCCTTGAAATAAGCACGTGGGCAAACTTTCGAGAGACTTTTAAGGAAAGTTTTATATTTCATGACTCCGTGGAGAGCAGCTTCTACCTTTGAAGGTACCTGTTATGTGTAGCATATTTTTATGCTTGAAAATACGATAATAAACTTACTATAGCTTTTGTGATGTATGTATGCTAATTGGGATAATTATGCAGACATTCCGGAAGAATTGGACCACCTTTCAACCTAGATATCACGGAAGCCAATCAAACAGACACATATTGTTATTTTTTTAAGTACTTACTGTGCATGTGAAATACAGCTATTTTTATACATGTTTTACATATAATATACTTAGTTCTGTGTTATTTCATATGTTTATTATACACTCTCAATCTGAATTAGTAAGAAGAATTCACTTTAGTAAGCATTTTTACTATTAATTAGTTAAAAACTACTAATTCATTTAGTAAAGCTTACTAATTGATTTAGTTACCCTAACTAAATGAATTAATAGTTTTTAACTAATTGATAGTAAAAATGCTTACTAAAGTGAATTAGTAAAAGAATCAGCATTATTCATTAGTAACTTCTTACTAATTTAGATTGAACAAGTAATAAAACTCAATTATCTAATGTTGCACTATCCACATATTCTTTTGCTAAAACATACATACTTTTTTTACTCATTTTACAAAAACAATCGTTAAATACGTAAGCATGTACTTTTTTACCAGATTCATTAAATGCGTTTAAGCATATTTTTATTATGAAATCAAGGAAGCATCTAAATACATACTAATTTAATAACATCTATATTGCAAAAGAATATAAAATTCACTCTATAGTGTCAAAAGTGATAATTAAAATTTCGAACATACCCTTTTCTGAGACTGTTTATGAGTAGAAAACAAATGCAGGAAGCAACACCAGCGACAACAATCCCCATGCATGGTGTCACATACATTTTGACCATTATAATCTTTTGTTTTTAAATTCACTGATCACTACACAATTTAATCTAGCAATAAACAAATATTTATTAATGAAGAAAGTCCGAGAAGTGAAGTTTGCATTTCTCTGTTTGATTATTGAGTTTTGTGTATAACCTGCTTGGTCTCGATTTTAAAATATCTGGGCACTTTTTTTTTGTGTTCTTAATGTTTTATTCGATTCAGGAAATATCACTTTGTAAAGTAGTGGCAAGTATAAGAAACACCTGTTGCCGGTGGCGCGATCGTTGAACGACTGCCATGAGATCAGTTTCTCATTGCGAGGGAACGATACCTGCGAGATATCAGAGTAACTAGATTCTGTGATAACGCAATCATCTAAAAAGAAAATATAACGACTGAATCTAGCCAAGCATGTTAATTTTTCAAGGGAACTACTGAATTACGTAAATTTAAAGGCCAGAAGATATGATATTTGATGCAGTTTTCTTAAAGTTCCTGTTGAAAGTTGTGAGTTACGGAGATTTTTGTGTATATCGGATGTAAGGGGTTTTCACAACAGGAATTATAAATTAAAATTTGGAAAATAGGAAAAGGCTTGCTTAAAACTTGAACCGTTAGAAAAATATTCGACTTACTAAATATTGACTGAATTCCTAATTAAACGATATTTTAAAGTATGAATAATATCATATTTGTAAAATTCTATTCATGAGACGCTTTTTCTAAATAAAAGCTGCGTAACTGATAAAATAGATCGCTTAATAATCCCCGATATCGATTTCCTGATAGATACTGGATTAGGTAATTCGTGAAAATACTCTGTTGACAAGTGCACTCAAATATTTTGTTCGCAGAACAAATATTAAACGCTAAATATCATTTTTATCAAGAGAATTCAAAATATTTCAGTTACATAAAATGTATAAAGTTGAAGTTGAATATTAATTTAAGCTTTACACTTCCCGATTAGTTTACGAGTAAGAGGCAATAAGGTCCACTGTTGCATAAGATTCCAGATGTGAAGAGAAAAAATGTCTTTTTTTGGCACAAGTTTCGTGTGTAAGAATCTAGTTTTAGAAATAAATTGTCGCGCCTCTTATATGAAATTGTTACATGGGCTGATAACTAGTTTTTGAATGCGTTAAATTTCCTACCTAATAAGTATATGCACAAACTATCAGGCATGTCGTTTCCTGCCCGCGAGAATAATCTATGACCTGACATTAAGAACAAGCGCCACACCGACAGACTATTCATTCAGTTCGTTTTAATTAAGTGCTGGTTGCCAAACGTCTGCTTCCAGCAAGTGCCACATGAGATGTGAATTGTGTTGCAATTTCAAATATGCATGTACGATTGTACGCACAATGGTGCAATATTTGATGGCATCTTGATGCAATGGATCTGATACGATATCTACTTGCAGATACGAGTAAATTAATATTTAGCAATGAATTAACGACTTTAAAATAGAAACACGGCCGAGTTATACCTTCAGTTCTACATCGAAATATTGTAAACTTGAAATATTTATTTATTTTCAGGTAAAAATATTGTTACGCTATTTTTTGATTGACAATATAATTGACAGCAAAATCTTTTTTTTCTCAAAGGCGCAGTCAAAGTGTCTAGCGTGTGGGAAAAGCGGGAATTGTACGGGACTTTTATTGGTGCGGGAAATGTACAGAAAATGTACGGGATTTTTTATTTGATTTCATACTTTTGTAAAAAATATCCTATGCGTAGGTCTTGGACCAAAAAAAATTCGGGGACATTGATAGGGTCGGATTATAATTATTAATTTGAGAGTGAAAACAGCTCAAAAGCTGGTAAATAATACATCCCATCTAGTACACCGGCACCCATCCATAAAAATCGAGCCAAGCGTTGCTTAACTTCGGTGATCGAACGAGAAGCCTTAAATCATTCCATATGTCCAACTGGACATAAATATGGAAATTAAATTTGAGTAATTCAAGAAATTGAGAGAATAAATAGTAATAGAAAATTTCATCAATTATTATGATCGGCATAATAAAAAAGAAAATTAAAAAAAAATTCATTTTCAATTCAAAATTGAACACTTTAGCTGAGACAACAACCAACATTACAAGAATACTATTTATCCAAGCGCAAACCGTCCACGCAAATTTGATTGCCTACACGACAGGCGTTAGCTACAGATCAGTTTATTTTATTGATTATCTTATAAGATCTTTAGCAGGATGATTAAATTTGAAATAATAGCGTTTGATCATTAAGGCTTTCTTTTAATTGTACAATTTTAAATATTGCAATAAAATATTTCAGAAATAAAAATATTTCGAATGCTGTCAATTTGAAGATATTCCATTTTGAATCTGCAGAATGATTATATTGAAAATCGTTCAGTTTTAAAAGTTTTACTTCTCTAAAAAAATTGTATTATTAAAAGCGTTTGAAATTGTGAATTAAAACTTTTATAATTGAACGATTTTCAATACAAAAATTGTGCAGATTCAAAATGGAATTTTTAAAAGCGTGACCACAATGCTTTGAAATTACTGAAATTTTTGACCGAATCTATTGAAATTTTTTCAAATATTCACCTAGATAACCTGGAATTTGAAAACCAGATTCCTGTAGCAACGAATTACGTTGATCTGATAAGTACGTCATTAAATAGATTATATCCTCAAAGATTACAAAATCTGATCGATTCAAGTACGTACGTACGATTACAAGTACGTCATTAAATAGATTATATCCTCAAAGATTACAAAATCTGATCGATTCCAGTGACCTGAGATAACTTTCATAATCATCTATTATTTCCCAATCTTTTTTAAACTGAAAATTTCGAATTATCATCTTATTTTCGATCAACTGTTGCCAAAATTTATATTCTAAGTAACGCGGGAAATGTGTTTTGAACGATCTCTGATCTTAAATTCAGGAAAATGCAACAAGGTGCTTTTTGCAGGTGAATCATCAATAAAGTGACTAAACTCTTTTAAGCGTATTTATATTGACACATGTTTTTACACAAAATATATACATAGGAAATTCCAGCCATGTATATAAAATCCCTTCCGATGTCATATCTTTACCATTACGAATACATTCTTTCGCGATTATATATATTAGGAGCACTTAAGATCCGTACTTTTGTCTGAACTGACTATAATTCCGTTATCTTAAGAAACTCAATGTAATCAAGTTGCAAATAGTTGAATATGTGACTGACTTCGCTGTCAATATAAAGACGAACGCTCGATGCAGGTTCACTCGAGTTTAAGCGAACCGCGTTATCGAGATGTCTACCACTCATTTTGAACCAGTAAGCTCAACACAAAAACGATTAAAATATATTTTTAATAAAAAAAAACTCATACCTTTTTTTTTCTCTTATTTTACAGCACAGAACTAGGGAATTATCTTTCTTTCTTTGGATTAAAAGAAACTGTCTTTGAAACGATGAAATTTTCTTTCTATATAAAAATTTTCTATTTCTATATAAAAATCCGTTTCTTCAATTTAAGAAAATTATATCCTTGTCTACTAGGATTCCAAAACATTTCCCTGGAAATGGCAACACTCTCTGAATCCGAACCCACTTTTCACTGATTTCAATTTAAAGAACTGCATCTTCGAAAATAGGCTCGTTAAAATCTTTAAAAATACATATAAAACGCAGGTACTTTTGTTCCGAAATGTGACTTAAATTTTAATGGAATTTGAGAGCTTTAATTGAAAATTACTTCAATACTTTTTATGAAATTTACACAAAAGTCTCTTATCTTCAAATTCATCATAGGAGAAATTACTATCGAATTTTTATTTTATCATAATTTATATTTTATCATAATTTATATTTTAATACTGTTAGCATATTGACTAATATGACATTTTAACAAATATTTGTAGAGGATAAAGCGTTTGTATCTGATATTTTATCTTAGTGCATTTTTTCACAGGACTCTCAAAAAACGATCTCCCCGAGGCAGGATGAAGTACCTACGATTACAAAGAATGAAAAGGTAATCTCTCCTTAATTTATTAGTTTCCTAATTTTATTCATTCAATTTCAATTTGGTCATGTATGCCAAATGAGTTTGAATCTTCTTGACCCAAATTGATTTCCCTTGTCTGATAGAGATACCTTTTACCTCGAGTTGTTCTAATCTACATTAAGGACCGATTTCATTTAAGATCAGGTCCACAACTTTGAAAACGAAACTATTCAAAACTCCGTATTATTTCTTTACGCGAAGATATTTATTTAAATGAATATTTTTATGAAAATCGATTATAGCAAAATGGCATGAAATATATACATAGGTTTGTCTCTATAAACGAATAATAAAAGTATAATGTATAAATCACGCACGTGGTTACAGTTCTGTAAAGATCAGTATGTCAATTCTCCTACGTAATTCATTAAGTCTTATGTAACCCACTATTGAGAATATTGACATAGATAAGAATACTATCGGCAAATCTATTATTTGATATAGTTCTATAGAATCCAGAATCTTCGATATTTTGATATTTGACTTCATTTTAGGAAAGACGTTCACAGATATAAAAGTGCGTGACGTATTGCAGTTGATGAAAGTTTTTCAAGGGATGCGATTAAGATAGAATCTTCAGACGATATTCTTCAAAACACTTGAAAACTGCTGTAAACAATTAAATTAATAAACACCTTCAAGATTCTAGATCGTTGAAAATTAACGTTATATTTGATCAATGATAATTTTGGTAAATAACGTGATACCGATAAATTAATTAATGCCTACCAGAATTATTGAATATTTTCTGACTTAAAATTCTGACTTTTACTTTGAATTCTAAAGCGACGTTTGACAAAGACACATAGGAAACTGTCGAGAAAAAATACCTATTCTAATTTACTGAAAAGAATGGTTTAGCTGTCCCGACTAGACGTATCGCTGGATTTCGTAATTCCAAGATAATATAGCTGTGTTACCTAAATTTTTAGCTGTGTTGCCTAAAATATCTAGCTTTCCATCTAAAAATTATCTAGCTAATTTACCTAGATAATTTCTAGGTGGCAAATTTAGATAAAACAGCTAGATATTTAGGCAACACAACTAGACATTTAGGTGACAGCTATATTTTCTTGGAATTACGAAAGCCAGCGATACATCTAGCTGGGACGGCTAAACCATTTTTGTCAGTGAATGGTCCAAAAGTCCAAAACTTTTCAAAGCGTCTACTATACATTTTCTCTTTTTCCTTGTGTCAGTTTTTCAACCCTCCAGAAATAATTGTACTGGAAGAAATATTACTTTCATCAGCTTACTGCTATTTAATAATATTTTGAAACATAAATTACGCTAATTATGCATAAAAGTAGATTTTACCTTCAATGTAATGTAATTCTAATTTTATACCTGATATCAGATATCAAAGGAATAGATCAGGTGATTATTATCAGCTAACTCACAAAACCTTTTGATTATTCTTTCTATTACAATATTTACTACATTTTCCTCATATTTCGCGACCTGGCTTTCTTCTTTCTTTGAATAATTTTGAAACATATCAAAATATTTTTAGAAAATTGGAAAAAAAGACGCAAAATAAGATGTATTAATACTGAAGTGACTCATTTTTATTAGTTTGGAAAGAAAGTGACATCAGTTTTTATTGTCACATGTGTCATGTGTCTATTGTGCGTAGTTCGTAAGCAAACATTTTTTTCGACTTATGAATTTTATAAATGGTGCCAAAAGGTGTAATTCATTGTACGGAATACATAAAATGTAGAGCCAATGAAAAGTTGATTTTTCGGGAAAAATAAAACGTGTCGTAAATGTAAATCAGAAGGCCACATTCGGTGTGGATTTTTATAGACTACAGCTGCAGCAATTTCAATTCTATACTATTTTTAAGTCGTATTGACCTAATTTTCATCTTTTTATAATAGATCTACTTTCAATTACAATGCGATTTTGTGAATCTTATCAATGAATTCATAATGAAAAAAAAAATGAATGACAAAATCCGCGAAACTCATCAACTCATCATTTTTATTTATAATATACAATTTATATATAGTCATGACAACACTTCAACATCGATTTTGTTGATTAATTGTATTTTTAACTTGATGTAGTTTACAGTCGAGAGCTACTTCCAAAAATCTTTTTAAGGACCTAAAAAAAATTATGCAAACCTTTTTTGACCAAATATCACAAGATGAGCGGTTGGGGCTTATAAAAATGTTAATTTTTGATTCGTCTGAATATAAAACCCATTGGACGGGTTATTTGCGTTTTAGGGGTTTCCCTCGCGGTTTTTTCTTTTTATGATAAAACAATTTCTTGTCCGTAGTTCTGAATGCTATTAACAATAAATTCGAGTGTGAGAATTGAGAATTGAGAAGGTAGTAGGTAATACATGCACGCGTAAGATACCCCGTAGAATCATTCGCGCAGAAGCACTGCGGATGGTTCAGTCAGCACTTGATAGTCAACTCGCTGACGGAATCGGAATCTCGGATTTAGTCGAGCTTCACTACTCGTAGAGAACGGGTCTTTGATAAGAATTTGGTCCTGGGGATCGTACAGCTGGTCCATTTCGCAGCCTCTCGAAACCGGAAGTTATCAGCTCGCGATCAAGGGTTCATGAAAAAGGAGCAATACAACGACCCTGACCTATGACCAGCTGGCTCCTTCTTCACTTTTACCCACTGATCGATATACTCACCGCCAAAATACCAACTTCGCTCGAAGACAATCTTATCTAAAAGAGTTTCACGCGAGCAATACGCTTTTTTCACTACATTTTTGTCTATCGGAAAAAAAGAACAAAAGTGAAATTGACCTTTTCTTTCAATCATGATTTACCGAAGAAGATACATAGGCAAATTTTAAAAGGATCTATAAAGAAGTCTCTAAAGAAAATGTTTGAGACATTATAGAAAGTTTTTCAAAGAAAGATAAGACAATTTTGGAAAGATTTATGAAAAAAATCTGAATGATTTATAATGAAAGGATTGATGGATATTTATCTGTGAGAAGAGACTTTTGAATCAAGTCTGAGCAGTAAATATAGGCCTAGAACCACGTGGACTTTCTGTCAACGAAACACAGCGACAATAAATCGAGGTCTTAATAATCTTTGGGAGCAATAAAGTATACGTTGAAGGAGAATATTTAATTTCAAAAAGTATTCAGAGTGATTAAAGGATTGTGATAGGAAGGCCAACAGAGATTAGAAGTATTCTTGTGTTGTAAACAGAAAGTGTTTGGGAGTCAAGGAACTTTAGTGCCGCTCATTAGTAGGTCTTTCAAGGACATAATTGTAAGTAAGGCATTACTTTATCTTGATTTTTTATCATTAATCATTAATCAGTAATTAATCGAGATTTTAATCAAAGACGTAGTCAGAAATTTTTTTTAGTAATGGTTAGAATTTTGTACTATTTATTTTTTTAAACAATATCTTGATTCTAATTTGCATTTATTATTATTTGAGCAGACAAAAGTTTTTTAAAATGAAAAGTAACATCAGAGGATTTTTCTGGAAAACCTGGAATTGTTAGAGAATTTTTTTATACCTGGAAAAACCTGGGTCAGGGAATTTTTCCAAAGTCAGGGAATTTATTCGAGCGTACTTAATTTTTTTTTTCTTGTTACAAAATTAAATAACGATTTTTAGAAGTACTGAAAAAATATTATTCTCGATAAAATAAGCAAGGCGTAGGAAAATTTTGGAAAAAGCACAAAATGAAGCCATCGTACTAAAAAAAAAATTTCAGTTTTGTAACGAACGTTATTTACTTATAAACGTTTTTTCTTTCATAAACGAAGAGAATTTATTTAATAATAATTTGACCGTGTTAGGTATTAGTACTCTTAGAGTATAACGTATTAAATAAACATTATTTTGAAATACATCTGCGATTTCACGGTTTTATCATCCGTTATATTTTTTTCTAAATTTAAATAATTATAATTCAAACATTAAAATGTGTACCTGGAAAAATGTAGAAATACCTGGCAAAGTCAGGGAATTTTTTTTCAGGAATTGAGCAGACACCCTGAATAATGATCTATATTCCTAGAATTGATTATTAGATATTAAAGATTGTTAATCAATTTCAGAATACGGAAAGAAGAATGATAAAATAATTTTAATTAGAAGTATTTTATGTCTATTTTATTGTCTGATTTTATATTCAATTTTCAAATAATGTACAGTCTAAATAGATAACCGTTGCAACCGACGGAAAATTTATTAAGCCATTCTAGAGATATTTCCGCCCCTACTTAAAATTTATTGTGCTGATAAATTTCAAGTCTAGAAATTCCATCACAAGACTCGCTTCATGAACACAGAAGTAAATGAAGTAGAAGAAAATGGAAAGAAATGTATGTAGTGAGAATAATATCCCTTTTTTATATCTTTGGAACATTTGATGAAATATTTCATAAGTGTCACTTCTTGACGTTTGATAAAAATGTAGATCTATTATGGCAATTTATTTTATTGCATGGCGTTGCGACCTTCAACAAAACTCGTTCAATTTTCCGAAGCCACGTTTCTAATCGATTTCCGATACAATCTCGGAATGCTCCCGAGCGTTTTCAGCAGTTTCCAGCACTTCCAAAAAAGCGAGAACAAAACGTTTCATTTTGGACGTTTCTGGTCCAGCGCGGATGTGGAGCTCTGAATTGTGTGAAGATTCTTTTCCTGTAATTATCTGGATCTTTTTCTGAAATAAGAGGACGAAACTTTCCCGCGGAAAGATACAATGCCGCTCTTTAATGTTACTTTTTGAAACTTAAAACAGTAAAAAGATATTAGAACAATATAAAGATTAATAATTATTAAGAGTTTATTGTTAATTATTCAAACAGATTTAAAAGTACCAATTTCAGTTTTTTGATATGTTTAGAATTTCCTTGAAGATTAACTAATTATAAAATGTCTATGACAACAAGTGATAAGAAACTGGGTCATTATGCGGAGTCTATTACGTCTCAATTCCGAGATTCTTGTTCCCTAAAGAGACTTATTGTCTTCAAATTGCTTCATGTTTAATTTCACGTGTCCCACTTTTCTTATCTATTTTTTTTAATGTTCTTTGTGCTGAATATTTTTCAAATTTTTGTTTATTAATATGCAGAGATTGGTTATTGGATAATTTATTGACAAATTTTAATAAAAATGCCGCGTGGACTGTTACGAAGGGTATAAGTTATATTCAGAAAAATTTAAAGCTCAGAAAAATTATTTTAATTAAACTCTACTTTAATGGAATGCTCTACATCTCTAAAAAAAATTTCCTGCTTCTTATTTCGATTAAAATTAAAATCCAAGAATTAAAACGAAGAAATTCTAGATGGAAGAATTCTAGATGGAAGAAAGCTGGATTGGATTTGTGATTCTTTGGTTGCAAAGAAGTCATTATGAAAAAGCAAGGTCTAATTAGAGTTCAGAAGTAGTTGGAACTCGTAGGGAAACTTAATGGCCCTCTTAACTTGGTCTCCTTGTTCACCTTTATCATTATTTTATGAGGAGTAAAATATATTTCTCACGTGGGACTATTTGACATTTTGCAAGCTTCTATAAATAAAAATCCAATTTACTTGCTAATGAGTGTCCATTCCTACTAAAAAGCTGGGAGTAGAATAAGTTGATTAAAATAATTATGATTCACAATTTTTAATGCTGCAGTTTATGCATATAAAAAAATCCTCTGTTTCGATACTAGTAAATCTAAATCATATCATTTCTCATATCATTTGTTACTTAATTATTCAACTTATAATTTATAAGGACAAAAAACTTCTTGATTTTGAATTATTATTATTTACAATTATTATTTTAGGAATTGTAGTAACTCTTTTAAACGAATGCAATTTGAAAATGACGAAATCAACACCAGATTACGTTAAGGCTATCGAGGGAGGTATCCCACCAACGCAGGTAATTTTATTTTATATCTGGAAAAGATTTTACTTTCTAGTGAGATGATTTTATCTATGTTATAAGTTTCTTAATCATAAGTACGTCAAACCGAATAAAATTGGTAAGGATCTTTTAATAAAATTTGAGAACGATTTGATTGTTGTTATTTTTCAATTTAGGTATACAAGGTTTCAAAGATGGTTTATAAAGTGTGTTTCCTATTTATCTAGCAAATATATTTTTTGGAAATTTCAGATGAAATTTTTTATAAAGTAAGATTCTAAAGGTAAATTTTTGGATTTTTGTGTTACAGGCAGTAGAAACCAAAGTCTACAAACGAAGATGGCTGATTTTGGCGATTTTCGTCCTTTACAGTACCAGCAATGCAATGCAATGGATTCAGTACAGTATTATTGCAACTACAGCAGCAAATTACTACAATGTTTCCACCTTCGCAATCGATATGACAAGCATGATTTACATGATAATGTACATCCCATTCATTTTTCCAGCAAGCTATCTTCTAGACAAATTTGTAAGTGAAACTCATATGATGTATAATTATTATATTTATCTTTACATTTTCAGTATAAACAAATTGATTTTTGGGCCCTTAAAAGTATTTCGTAATTATTGTTTTTAATTTGAAAATGAATTGAGGTTGAATTTAAGGTTGATAAGTAATTTAATTACGCCACTAAAATCGTCCAAATTAATTATTAAGTGCCTTTATATCTTGAAATAGCTTATGCGTATAAGCAGTCTGTAATTGCAATTATGTGATACACTTTATCACTTCATGACACTCGATCTTTGGTCCAATCGAAATTTCACGTTATTTATTTTTAACAACTTCAGTGGAACGTCATTTACCAATAAGAAATTATTCAATATTCACTTTAACAGGATGTCCAGCACACAGGATGTGTGGGAAAAGCGGGAATTGTACGGGAATTTTATTGTTGCGGGAAATGTACGGGATTTTTTATTTGATGCGGGAATTTTTTATTTCCCTTGACTGATTTAATTATGTAGACAGG
>JAUESH010000044.1:5886968-5898556 GCA_032275165.1 Synergus magnus | reverse complement strand
AAAAGCTCTTTACAATATAGTATTCGTCAATTTCAATTTGGTTTCGTCGTGATTGAGAAGAGGATGTAATCCTGGCTTTAATAGACGATTAGATTCAGAGGCAGAGCTATAAATTTATCTCAAGCTGAGGGCATATCACAAAATTGCTACTAGAGAGTCAGGAAACATTTTGAATTATAGACTCTTTCTACATTTAGATTTTAAATTGGCGCTGGTAAATTATTTTATATTTTGCAGGGCTAATCAATTTGACTTTATTTTTTCAGTTGGGAGTTGCAATCGGATTTTTATTTCCGCCGATGTTAGTCCCAGAAAGTGAGGATCCTGAAATTGTTGGACAAGGATTTCAGCTTATGTTTTACATAGTCGCAGCTTTTACAACGATAATTTTAGTCCTTATATTATTGTGTAAGTCAAAAATTGCACTTTAATTATAATTATAATTATATTTTTAATTTCCCAGCTTTTCAGTTAACATTCTGGGTTTTAAATATTAAAGCAGCTGCAGTTGTAATTCCCTCGAATTTTAAACAAGATCTTCTTGAAATTTGAATATTCATGAATATAAAATTTTAGTTTTTAAGGCTGAACCACCTCTACCTCCGAGTCCAGCTCAGGCTGTTCAACGAGATGCAGAAGCTACTGAAAGTTTCTTCCAATCAGTCAAGAGGCTTGCCACTAATTTCGGTTATCTCTTACTTTTGCTGAGCTATGCAATTAACGTTGGCATTTTCTACGCCATAAGCACCCTCCTCAGTCAAATCCTTGAAAATCATTACCCAGTAAGTATTATCTAAAAAAAATGTTAATTCTTAACTCTCAAATTCATCGCACACCGAGAAAAATATATTCGAGGAAAATTCCTTTCTAGAATCCTCTCACATTTTCCTCTTAAAATGGGAATATTCCTTTATAAATTAGTATTATCCTCTGTTTTTAAGAAGATGAGCCTTTTCATTTGAGAGGAATCTTCTCTAGAAGACAACAATCCTCTCAAATTAAGAGAATAATTTACATACCATATTGTAGAGGAAAAATTGCATCAGAATAAGAGGAATCGTCTTAAACGAAGAATATATTTTCCTCGGTGCGGGAAATAAATTAAAACGCTTGATAAAACGAAAAAATCTATAAACAATTTAAAATTTAAAATAATTTCAGCATTCGAGTATTCACGCAGGGAGAATTGGATTAACGATAGTCTGTGCAGGAATGTTGGGATCTGTTATGTGTGGAGTAGTTTTGGACAAAACCCACAAATTTAAGTGAGTTCTAATTTTTGAAATAAGTTTATTAAAATAGTTTAATTACATTTTTTTTAACTTATATTCAAAATAATTATTTCAAATTAGACTCTATTTGCCAATTATTTTTATTTTCTTAATATGGTAACTTCATTTTAACTTATTTTTGGATTGGGCTGGTTTCAGGCTCAGAATATTCAGAATACTCAGAATATTTTTTTTTTTCTTCAAAGATTCTCATTAAAAAAATTGTTTTATTTACAATAATTTGTTTATTGAAACATAAAGCATGGGAAATGTTTTTTCAAACAATATTTTTAATTGTTGATGAGAAATCTATGATGAAAAGAAAATTTGTCTGGGTAGTCTGAAACTTCCGCGCAATTATTTTTGGTTTGAAGTCTAAATTGTAATAGAAATGGGAATCGAAAACGGTATTAAATTAAATATAGTATTTACTGCGTTCGTTTGTCGCACCATACTATTTATAAGGCGTGCTAATTCTGCTAACATCCACAGGGAAACGACTCTTGGCGTCTACCTGTTTTCGTTAGTGGGCATGATCATCTTTACTTTTACATTGGACTGTGGAAAAATTTACGTTGTCTATTTCACTGCCGGATTACTAGGGTAAGATTAAAAATTCTTTAATGTCACTCAAAATATTGAAAAGTCCCTTGAAATCTATTGAAATTCCTAGAAATTCTTTAAACCCCTAAGAAATCTCGTGAAATTTGATGAAACCTTCGAAATCGAGTAATTTTCATTTGTGAAAAAATTGTACAGATTCTTCATGACCGGTTATTTGCCAGTGGGTTTCGAATTCGCAGCAGAATTAACATATCCAGAGCCAGAAGGAACATCAGCAGGTTTGCTAAATGCAATGACCCAGGTATTTGGAATAGCCTTCACTTCAATTTCCGGATATTTGATTACTCAATGGGGTGATTTTTGGTCAAATATAACTCTCTGCATTACACTCGGCCTGGGAACAATTCTCACCATGATCATTCCCAACGATCTCAGACGACAAAATGCCAAATTTTAAATGAAAAACTGAATTATATTGAAAAAAAAGCGGACGCTTAATAGTTACTGGAACATGTAACGAAATATGAAATTCGAGACAATAGCACGCAGGTGCAAATACTTGCCAAATGTGCCAATTTTTTGAGAAGAGAGGAAAAAAGATGCATCGCTGAAAACGATGTTTTAAAACATTTAGGGTAGTCCCTAAATAACAATTCTCTTGGAGAATTTCCCAGAAAAAGAAGACAATAATATATTACGGCGAATTTAAAAGTGCAAGGCCTTGCTTGTGAGGCATTTTGAGAAGAAGAATTTTAAGAGCGACACTCATTTTTAAAAATGGAATCCCTTCTCGTATCTAAATGTGATGATCCATATTTTACAGTAGGATCTACTTTAAATGATTTTTTGAAAGAGATACAGAAGACAATTATTTTTTCTACGAAATTTAGTATCGATAAAAAAATAATTTCTCTTTCGTATAGAAAGTTTCATCCAGAAAAGCTTCCTATGTAAGAATTGCATTTGCAGAAATGTTTAGACAACTAGGTAAATGTCTTTAAACTTTACAGATCTAGTTTTGATAGGATAGATTTTAATCTAAAAAATTGTAGTCTGATCTTTAGTTCCATATAGTTTAGTGTAGGAAAGACTTCGAGACCTAAGGATATTCTGAAAGTCGTTTTGTAGAAAGACAAAGAATATTTTTACAATTACACTCACGAGATGTGATAAATTCTAAAGATTCGTGGTTCCCTCCACATGACCTCTACATATTTTAATAAACCAGCATAATTTTTTTCTGACTCCTTTGAATCAGGGAAATAAAAAGCAAGCCTGATCTTTTTAAATTAAAGCTTATTTAAACATATTTAAAACTACTGCTACTTATTTCCTTGATTCTTATGGTTTCAATAGAATGAAGCAAGTACAAGTTTAGTTAGCAAAAGTTCAAATATCAGAAAGAGACCCTGTATATATGTATATTTTGTATTCCCGTGTTGCAATTAATTAAGCAGGATTTCAATCCGTTGTATATTTTTTAATGCATGAATTTGTCGAAATAATGTGTACTATAGAAAATGTGAATGTTAGATAAAAAATCAAAGTAAAATCTTACAATTAGAATAAATGTGCGTCGACGGCTCGTATTATATGGAACCATCTGTTGAATCGAGAATCCTGCTGTCGAGATTATTGAATTGATCGATTCGCCAAATTGAACGAAATTGAAACGATCAGAACAATGAGTGACGATACAAGAATATTTTTATTGATGCGACGTAGTTTTGTCTTGAAAAATTATACTCCAGACCGGATCCATTTCGCAGAGAAAAGAAATCGATCAGGTTCAAAATTATTGGAAAATTAAATTTTTCCTGGACAGGATTCTCGATGCTGTTACTATATTAATATTTTTGATAGGCTATTTTATAGGTCACTGAGCGATGTTGACGTTGATTTAATTATAAAACGTACCTGCGCCACGGCCGTGATAAATTATAATTGATTGCCTAGTCTGTCAGTCAGTTCATAATTAATTTAAGTAATTAGTTATAATCTAGTTACCTTCCTAAAATTCTCCGAGTTCTTCCAACTTTATGAAATATTTTTTCACCTTCCTTCCTTCTAAGTAGATATTTTTTTTTGAAATGTGAAAAACATATTTTAGTAAAAAAAACGTTTCTGAGAAATTCTTCCATTGGGAAGTTTAGAATTTTCCTAGCCATTTTTTAGTGTTAAGAAAATCTCTCTTCAAAACTCAAATAATGTTGCTGCTTGTAAATGTTAAATTTAAAAAAAATTACACGCTATAATTATAGTACTATTTTGTTAAGATGACATGAAAATTAGTATTTTTGGAAATTCTACAATGTCGAAGGATAAAATCCTTGAGAGAAATTTTGCGTGTCATCTTAATATGTAAGTATTTATAATTTTAAAAAATATTTATGTAAAGTTTCGATCAAGACTCTATTACGAACTGTTAAGCATTCCTCGTTGTTATAGTATTTTTTAAATTAAGGGAATACAGTAGGAAAAGTGGATTCAATGGAAAATAGGTGCTAATTTTTAGATGATGGATTATTTTTTATCGTAAGACTTATTTTGTAATTCTTTAAAAAGGCTGAATTTCAAAGAAAGGAATGTCCAGAAAAGTATATTTTATATTGCGACTTTTGAAAATGTAGAATATAATCATATCTGATTACTATATCAAGAATTATTTTGTATCAAAAATTTATTATTTCTAGTTTTGATTCCTGTATCAGAATCTTGCATATCAAATTTTTATATACGGCGACAATTGTCGTATCTTTAAAAAAATGATTTGTCTTCTAAAAAATCGATTGAACGAAATGTGTTTCTATGAGAAGAAGAAAGATTTGTAAGAAGTAACAACTATTAAGGAATTTCATTCAATTTGTAGAAAATAAAGTTGACGTTTACCTCTCCCTAAAAATCCCACAAAATAAAATCGTGATGTTACAATGATACATGTTAAAGTTGAAACTAGTCGCCATATTTTTAGATAGTACAGATCGTTGTTACAAATTGAATGTTTATTAAAATAAATGCGAATTCTATTCCAGCATTGTTATTACTTTAGAGCTAGCAAAGTAATAAAATGATAAGTAAATCTCGTTTTTTTATAAATACCTAAATTAAAATGTACATTTTTATTTTATAATAACAGAATGTACATTGCTTCAGTTCCTGTTCAGATATTATTTCAGGATCTGGATTATACTATCAAATAGAGTAACTTCTCAACAAATCCACTGAGTGGCAGACGAACGAGTGGAATATACAAAATTCAAATATTTATCTTAATATATTATACAAAACCGAATAAGCGATACGAAGATAGAAGTAAACACTTTCATCGAAGCTTAGTCAAAAGGAAAAAGTAATATCACTAAATCACTTCCAGTGAAAGTTTTCTCGTTTTGCACTAGCACCGTCACTGTTTTCTTGTTTTTCCAGCAAAAAGTTTCAAGAGCTTTAAATTCAAGTCTCTTGAGATATAGTTATTGGCACTCAACCAGATTTTTGAAATCTGTAGTCAGTTCATCAAAAACCTGTCACTTTATCCAAATGATTCATTTCCAAATTGTAGCTATTTTTTTAATAAAAAAATATTTTTTAGGTGAGCTACGATCTCGAAAGAGTACTGGGATGATAAAGGGTTGTATCTGCTCCCCATTCATAAGGACTTTCGTGATGTCCTATTGTAACAACAGTTCCTGGTCCAATTGACGTGTGAGATGTTGCACTGGCCATTCCAGGTCCAGAAGAAATGTAGCTTAAAGTTGGTCTCGGCTGATCTCTCAAACGTGCGTGTTTTGCCTGCTTCTTATATCTGGAAAAAGTGTGGAGTTAATTGAAGAATGTTAGAGAATTGATGGGCATTAAAGTGGCATCAATAGAGCAATCAGGTGAGTCCTAGAGGAAAAAAATGTCACTTACTTCGAATGCATACAGCATAAGGTGCAACTCGAAACAATAGTAGCAATTCCAACCAAAATTGCAATAGCCAGAACCCACATCTGGGTTTTGGAAGCATCAGCACGAGCAACAGTGTTGGCACAATTAGCAACCTTCTCCACATTAAAAGTCTTATAAACTTTCTTCAGTTCCTCGTTGTTCGAATCAGTGAGCAAAGCCTTCATCTCTCTAAGATCATAAACTTCCTTTCCTACCATCTGAAAACATGAACTAGTGGAAGAAAAGTCCAGGGAATTATCATCCTTGGAATAAAACTGAGTGTCATAAACATTGACACTGATTGGCAAGGACAAGGCCTGTTGGACAGCTTTTTCAAAGTTCTCCAATTTCTTCCTTACTTCAGCTGGAGGCTTCGAAAAGACAAATTTCAACATGTCTCTATCTCTGAGTAAAAATATCCTCAGAGTTATATTCGTCTGTCTTCCAAATTGTACTGAATTATTAGCAGAAACTGGTATTTCCATGTAGCCATCAGAAAAGCTTGCAAGTGATCCAGTAGTCCGAAGTTCACCAGTTTCAGAATTTAAAGCCAAATGTGAAGGAATTTCCTTCTGAGACATTGCTGGATCAACTAGAGAAATGAAGGAAATATTCCCCATGATGTAATTAATTGGAAGAGCATCAGAGTCTGGATCATGAGCATCAAGGGTTATCAAACTCGTGTCAATTGGTACGTTCAATCGGACTCCAATGGTTATATTTTCTTTTTTAAATTGTGGTTTGTTATCATCTATATCCAAAACCTTGATCAAAATCTGCCTCTCCGATGGATCCTGTCGATTGTAAGGTTTCAGTGCTTGTAAAGCTTCTGATTTTTTCGAAGAATACTTAAAACACTTTATAGTTAACAAATGTTTATCAGCAGTTTCTCTATCCAGTCTTTTCACAGACTTTATGATTGCAGAATTGTTCTCTAGACGTTCTACAGAGAAAATCCCTTCTTCATTTCCATAAATTATCGCATAATCAATCATTCCATTTTCTCCAATGTCTTCATCAATTGCTTCAATGATTCCAACTTTGGAACCAACTGGTAATTCTTCCACTACGTTCAACTCTACTGGTGGACTGTAAAGACTTCTTTTAAAGTGAGGCTTGTGATCATCAATGTCAATGATCATGACTTGAAGAACTCGAGTTGCTTGTTGAGGAGGATCGCCCAAATCTTGAGCAACGAGGATCAAGGTATAGGAGTCTTTTGACTCTCTGTCTAAAAGTTTTCTAGTTGTTATTAATCCAGTTTCACTGTTGATTTTAAAAGCACTTGAGTCACTGCCGAAGTTACCATCTTCTAAAAATTTGAAGGTGATTTTTCCATTTGGTAGATTTGGATCATCGGGATCGGAAGCTACAACTTGGAAGACTGGACTTCCAACTGTTGAATTTTCTGCTATGGAAGCAACTTCTTCAAGAGTTGGTCTGATAAAAAGAGGAACTCCGTCATTACTAACAACATCACCTATGTACAATGTTAGAAGAACGTCTGAAAACATCACTGGATCTCCACTGTCTTGGGCTCTTATTCTCATGATGTAGGGTTCAGTTCTTCCTTTTCCAGTTAGTTCCCTAGCTGATGATATTTCTCCTGTTGTGTGGTTTATCTTTAGAAGGCCACTAGCTTCTCCCTCGTCGATGATCTCAAAATGAACATGTCCACCTAGACCCTCATCAGGATCAACAGCTGTGATGTTCACAATGCTAACTCCTTTGGCAGCATTTTCTGGAATAACTGCTGTGTAAGACTCTTGGGGGAAACTTGGTGCATTGTCATTGACATCTAGGATGTCAACTGTCACTAAAGATCTCGTCGTTTTTTGTTCGACTCCACCTTCTGGCATGTCGGACGCAACAACGTAGAATCGAAGGACTGACTGTCTTTCTCTATCAAGGGATGTATTCTGAGCAATCTATAACAAAAATAGGTAATTAGGAAATGTAGTTAAATGATTTTAATAAAGAAGCGACCCAAATCTTACCTGGATATTTCCATTGACAGGATCAACCTCAAACATATTAGCATTTTCTCCAGTCAGTACATATCTGATTTCCCCATATCCTCTCTTCTTCTCCTCTTCGGTATTTGAACTATCCATATCAGTAGCTTTTACATTGAGAATAATTTTGGAAGGTTTGGTTGATTCAAGAATAGCAATTTTGTAATCTTTGTGAGTGAAAATTGGACTGTTGTCATTAATATCTTGAACTTCAATAATCACATTGGCTTCAGACATGTGCCGAGTGATTTCGTAATCCCTCGCGAGAGCTTTGACTTTAAATTTGATGAACTTTTGATTAAGAGTTTCATAATCAAGTCTCTTGCTCAAAACGACATTTCCACTTTGCACTCCAACGTTAACAAAACCTTCATCATCTTCTGCTCTAATCAATTCAAACCTTTGAACAGGGTATCCAGTCATTGGTTCTTTGGCTGAGAGCATCAATAAAGTCGTTCCCAGTGGTTGTTCTTCAGGAACTGTAATTTTAATTGTTGGATTGTTTGGTGACCAACCAGGATTTGTGAAAGTTGGATTGTCATCACTATAAGCTTGGATGTAAATAGTAACTTCGACTGTAGCAACTTGATTCTCTTTGTTTTCCATTGCATTCAAGTCTCTTGCTTGAACTGTCAATATAACAACAGCAGCTACTTGATAATCAAGACCTCTGTTGACTGTTATCATTCCTGTTGTGGAATTTATTCGAAAAGCTGTTTTGTAGTCGTAGGGTATTGTACTTTTGAGAGCTACACCAGTTTTATCGACAGCGTTGATTGGTTCTATGATAGTGTATTCTATATTTGCATCTGAGTCTGGATCTGAAGCTGTTACTTTCAAAACAGATTCACCTAAGGCTGCTCTTTCCGAAACATAGACAAGATAAGTCGAATTTTTGAAAGTAGGTGGCTTGTTGTTTACATCAATGATGCTGACAGTGACTGTCGTACTTGCAGTTTCTCTAACAGGAGTTCCTGAGTCAATTGCATAAACAATTACTTCATACTTATCACCTCCAGTTTCCAGATCCAATCTAGCATCTGGTGAAACTGTTATAATACCAGAGCTAGAAGAAAATATCTTCTGTTAAGAAACTAACCATAATTGTTGAATCTTGTTTGTTGAAATATTTTTTTATTTATATTATTTAATGTAACTAACATCCTGATTACCTCGAGTTGATGACAAAGTTGTCCTTGGCGCCAGAAGCAATCTGATACTGTAATAAACTATCCCTTCCATCCGGATCATTAGCAATCACTCTTATGACTTCTGTTCCAGGAGAAGCATTTTCCAAAAGCCTGGCTCTATAGCTGTTTGGTCCTGGGGTTCCAGCTTTATAATTTCCTCGGAAAACTGGCTTTTGGTTTCCAGGGACGCCCACTCGAATGAAGATTTTGGTCTCTGAATATAAAGGCGGCTTCCCGGCATCCGTTCCACGAATTGTTAGTTCGTAAATTCCCCGTTCAGTGTCACCTGAACGAGCTGGTTTTATCATTGTTAGTTCTCCCGATTCCGGATTGATCTGGAATGTTAGGAATGTTAAAAATACGAATTTATTTTTAGGCAAGATTTCTTTAACAAATTATCAAAAACATGGTAGATTTAGACTATGGATAGACACCTTGAAGACATTTTCAGTCATGCTGTTGTGACTACTGATAGAATAAGTGATTTTCCCATTGCCATGCATAGGACCATCAACATCAGTTGCTCTGACAAACATCTGAGGATCAAAACTGTTTGCCCCTTCTCTCACAGTTCTGGAATACTCGTTTTGTTCAAAAATTGGATTGTTGTCATTGACATCTTCCAACTCGATAAGGATATTAACCGTTGATACTCTTCCGCCTCCATCCTTGGCCTCCATTGTTAAAGAATAGGATTTCTGAGTTTCATAATCCAGTGGTTTTGCTACTGAAACTCCTCCTTCTTTCGGATCTGCTCTGAACTTGTCTGCTCCGAATCCTCGTAGGCTGTAAGTCAAATCACCAAAGGATCCACTATCTCTATCTGTTGCAAAAACGTCTGCAAAGTGAGTTCCTGGTTCTGCGTCTTCTCGAACCGAGAGTTTGTAGACTGATTGTAAAAACTGTGGACTGTGGTCGTTGGCATCTAGGAGTTTTATATGAACTCTGGAAGTTGCAACCTGAAAGAAGAAATTACAGTGAAGCACAGATTAATTGTAATACTAATAATAATTTTATTTCTGATCCACAGAACCTACCACTTCTCCAGCTACTGAGGCAGTCACTTCGAATTCCAAATCTCGTAATGAAGGGTCAGGAACATCATAATCTAGGACACTTTCATCTCGGGCTCTTATCACTACTGGAACTCTTCCTTGAGCTTCTTCAGGACTGACTATAAAAGCTTCACTGACTCCTGGGTAATTAGGAACATCTTGTAAAGCCAGTGTGTATTTTGCATTGTCACCAACATCCCCATCACTTACAACCATATTGAGACCTGGAAATAATTAACAAAACTTTACAACTTGATTTCAAAAATTTCTTAAAAGTTCAAGTTAATTACTCTCTTTACCCGGAAGAGGTGTGTCCATGCCAATATCTTCAGAGATCTTGAGACTGAAGTAATCTTCATTAAAGGTCGGTGTCAAGTCATCAACATCTGTAACGACGATTGTTACGACCGAAATGGCTGAATCGGCTGGAATCTCATTGTTAATGAGCTCTGTCGCCCTGACTTGGAAAGTATATATCCCACCATTTTGCAAAATATTAGGATCTTCTCGATCCAAGGAGACATTTGTAGTTATTAATTTGCCCAGTGCTATGTCACCTTTTCGAGACACTTCCAATCGAAAGTGACCAAAATCCTCATTTTCTAAAGTCAGAAGAAGAGGCCTTGGTTCTCCAGTGTCGCCGTCTCTTGCTTTAACTGTTAAAATTGTGTAACCTTCTGGTGTATTTTCAGGAAGAGCTGCACTGTAGGGTGCATTTAGAAAAGTCGGCGGCTGATCCTATCATTAATAAAAAAAAAAAAAAACAAGTGAGTTAGTTCAATCTGATTTTCAAATTTAACATCATATCTTAAAAAAGTGATGTTACCAATATATGGAACACATTGTGGTCGAAAATCTGATTGGTTGAAAACTATGTTCAGATTATTTTCGTTGTCAAAACGATTACTGCTGTTAAAAACGGTATATAATGATACAAATAATTTAAAGTGATAAAAATAATTATTTTGAAGTGAAAAATAAAGTATTATCAGTGAAACAAAAAAATATTTTAAAATATATAAGGTTAGTGAACATTATTTGAGAAATTAAACAGATTATTTATAGTAAACTTTTCGTGCATTTTTTTATATCAGTTTTTATATATTAATATTTAATATATATGTATTCGTATATTTACAGATCAGTTATCATCAGAATCATCAGATTTTATGGGATTATAAAGTAAGTTTAAGGGATTTGACGATATTTTATGGAATTTTAAGTAATCAGAAATTTTTAAGAGATTTTAAGCCATTTTACAAAATTTCATTAGATTTTAAGGTATTTTAAGAGATTTAATGAGATCTCATGGAATCTTGAATAATGTTAAGTAATTGAAAAGGGTTTTATGAAATTTTAAGGGATTTTACGAAATTGCATGAAATTTTAAGTAATTTTAAGAGATTCGCGATATTTCATATAGGATATTAAGTTATTTTAAGGACTTAAGGGATTTCAAGGAATTTACGAGATTTCATGGGATTTTAAATAATTTTATGGGATTTGATGATATTTTGGGAGATTCTAAGTAATTTTAAGCGACTTTAAGATATTTTATGAGATATT
>JAUESH010000044.1:5820965-5886868 GCA_032275165.1 Synergus magnus | reverse complement strand
AGTGTCACTTTTACTACGGCAAATAATATTTTACGAAGATCAGCCAAAGTCTGGCCCAGTAATGGCACATTACTGGATCAATATTGGTATCGGTAGCCAGTGTTGGGCCGACAATGACTGCCAAGCCTTGGCTGCCAAGAGGAGGCCATAGTTATATTCGCATTCCGTCATTGGCGCGATACAGCAGCCGAGCTTCGGCAATTCATTCTTAACTCTAGTAGGGAATTTATTTTAAATTTTAGGGATTTTTTAAGGAATTTACTTTGAATTCGAAGATTTTTTTCCAATTCTGATTCTGTGGATTGTGTTATGAATTCTATGAATTTTACTTTTCATTTTAGGAAATTTATTTTGAATTCATTAAAATCTAGCGATTTTTTAATTTTTTCAATTCAAGGGAATCCCTGAAAATTTTTATTTCCTTAGATTAAACTTTAGTATATTTTTGTAATTTGTATAACAGTAGAAAAGACTGTTATTTTTGGAAATACTCTTATTGTCAAAGTAAAATTTTTATGAATGAAGGAGAATTGAAGAGTGTTGAGGCATGAATAAGTTTTTAAGGGAGGTTCATCTGATGTTTTCTGAAGTTTATTTTAAGCAGACGGGTTTATGCGATCCGGATTAGTCGAAAGTATGCGAATACAGAACCCTCAAGATTTGAAGAAGAATAATTAAAGATTGTACTCGGGGGGCTCAGCAAGCGAGATTACTTACCGCCTAACGGCACTTATCCACCTGCGAGTTTATCTTATTGATTTTTATGCTCACCTAGTTGCACCTAAACCCGACAGGTGGTAGGAACTGTCCACTTGTACAGGTAGAAAGTTGTAAGTGGTCAGAAGTGGCTGTAAGTCTCCTAATGGAATTCTGATAAGGTCGAGGATATATCTTCAGATTTATCTTTCCTTTCAAAACCGAACTCCATTGTTCGCGCCCATTCGCAAAATATTTGTGTAGGCTATTATTTTAGAGGTCATTTTCAGTTTAGATTCAATTTGCCAACCATACTACCAATTTCCACACGCAACAACATACATTAACAACACACTCAAAAAATACACAAAAGCTACACACATCAATAACACATGCAAACAACGCATTTATATACAAAAATACAAAAAAAAAAAAAAAAAAAAAAACAAGAACAAAGAAGGACATTCTGAAATATTATATAAGTGAGATAGCATTTGTTTTAAAGATCAAGACGTAAAATATATCAAAATAAATAGTATTATAAATCTATGATACTATTTGTTTTGATATTTTCATTTGTCTCAGATATATTGTGGTTATTTAAAATAAACTGCAATTAAACAATTTATGAATTAATAATATTTTTTCAAGAAGAACCTGTTTCCACTTGATAAAAGTTACAAGTCATTTTTTGCAAGTGCAATCATTTAGGTCTAATATTCATCAGGAGATTCCCCTAAAATTTTGTTACTCGCGCCCCTGAATTTTTGTATCAGAAAGCGGCTCCCTTATGGAAAAGTGGAAACGTGCTGAAATCATCGACAATAGTGACATTTTAATGGCTTGGTATTCTTTGCAATTTGACAGACGGTGACGAATCGTCGTATTCATTAACAGCGCTTGAGAGTTTAAGCGAGAAATTCTGAGGGCTATGAGAATTGTGCTGAAAATATTATGTCCCATGATGGAAGATGGAAAATTGTACACACAAGGAGCTGCAAATTATTTTTTAAGCATCGCACATCTACACATACACTTACACACACACGCACGCGCGCGCGAAAAACAATAACAATGACAATTATACACATAACCGACACAGACACACCAAAATGACATAGAAGAAACTCAAAATAACAAATACAAAGAACAAAAAAACAAACAATCTCTCAAAAACAACACACATTAACAACACAAACAACAAATATGGTCAACAAAAAATTTTAAAAATGGTCGTGAAATTTTTTAGATTTCAAAATAATTTTAAGAATTTCAAGAAATTTTAAATATTTCGAATGATTTCTGGAGATTTCAAAATATTTCATTTTATTTCATTTCATTACACCAGATTGCAAAACTGATTAATATTTGATTATATAAAAAAATGATTAATTACAATAACTATTGAAAGGTTTTGAACTTGATCTTTAGTGAAATGCTTGTTCAGTGTATTTGAGACGTATAGTTGGTGTATCTCAGAGTGGGTTACTCCCAATTAAGCAAGACCGAGGAAGTCCATTAAAATCATGATCGTCGGTCAACGAAGCGGCAGCAAGTGCAAAGTATACGTGGGGGCGCGAGGATAACGATGAAATTCGATGATCGTTGTACAGAGGGTTAAGGGGAGATTAGGAAAACTACGAAGTGTGGTCCTGAGGGTATATCAGGGTGTATCAGGGTGAAACGCATGGTCAGCCATGCGTCGCGAAACCGTGTGCAGCAAGACAATTGGAAAAATCACTTGACTCGCCCTAAAAGTGCGTATAGGGACTCGCGGTAGCCGGATGAAAGTGAAGCACAACGAATACATAAGAGGAGGGTGAGAAGAAAAGCAGCAGTCCGTTAAACCCAATGTTCAGCTCTAAAGGCTAAAGAATCTAAATCTAGAGAATGTAAACTCGATTTTTAAAAACTTAGTTTAAGAATTCAGCAGCCACAGTTCTTCATAAATCATAAATTCATAACTATATCCATACTTTCTTGAATTATTATTGATTGAGATATGAATGAGTAATAAGCAGAAAAATGGTATTATCTGTTAAAGGTTCGAGTTCCAGGAAGTGGAGCAAGGGGATGGTTTGATGCCTCCCATGAATCGAGTAATTGGCTCAAGTACATTCGAAGCACAGCGAGTCCGCATACAGTCAACATGCGACATGTTCTCATCGGAGGAGAGGTAATTAGAATTTTGATGTTCGATGAACTGACCTATTTTGTTAACTATATTAGGGAGCGAATTGAGTCGGAAATGTAAGAATCTATAGCAATTTACCGGTAATCGATAAACCTATCATAATAACCTGGTAATTATATGATGAACTCGTGGCCCCTGATAAGTGAAACATTTATGTTAGAGTTTATGTGTTTAACTGTTTATGAAAACAACTGACGCTTTGTTCACCGCCAGTTGCTGCTAGTTTCCCTAATTAGAGAATGGGAGAAGTTCACGGGATTTTAACTTGGCACCAGCCATCACGAATAATTTTCAGTGACATATGCTCTGGAATTGTTTACTTTATGATGCAAAGGAATACGTGGAATTGATTAAATTATGTGGATGATTGATGACTTCCGGTGATTATTAGATATTGAAGTATTTATTATTCGTGTAAGAATTTCGATGGACTTTTAAGTTGGGTTACGATTCTCGAAATTATCCACATCGCCAGTACTTTCCACAGACCCAATAAATGTCTAGAATTTTATTTTGAAATCTAAGGAATTTATTAAATTTTAATCTTTACTTTAAATTTTATTTCCTAGAAATTTAATTAAAATTCTGAAGATTTTATTTTTAAGTACTAGGGAATTTATTTAGTCCCTAGTGAGTTAATGTCCTATGCATTCAACGTGATTGATACAAGATTATATATTTATCTTCAAACTATCGTTACGACCCCTCTCGGTTCATTATGATGACTTTGGGCACTGATAGAGCGTCCTGACTCCTGCCCCATTCCCAGAACATTTTCAGGGGCGTCAGCGAGTGAGGAAACTACCCTATCTGTATAGTCCCGGGGGTGACTTAATAACTAAACAGCCTGTATACAAGTAGCTTAGAGCACACCCACACACCCTGCCAGTATAGTAGCCACCATGTGGCTTCTTTCACAGCGTGACGGATTCACGCTTCTTCCAGTGCAGTTGACTCCATAACCGTAAATTAACATTGCGACCTTCGTTTTTTTAATAATATATGTATATGTATCTTTCAAGAAGCGAGAGGGCAGAGGAGCTTCTTCCCACATTTTAAATAATTTTTTTATTCATTTGCATACGTCCTTGTTAGTATACTATATCCCCTATTACTATAAATACTTATGGACCATTTAGAATTAAACATATTTTCCCTAGAACGAAAAAAACACTAGACATAAAAAATAAATTCCCTAAAACTTAAGTTTTTCCTAGAATTCAAAATGAATTCCCCAATATACCCTATAATTCGAAATAAATCCCCTAGAATTCAACACAAGTTGCCTATAGTATTTAAGTTAAATTTCCTCGAATTAAAAATTAACTATCCTAAATTCCTTAGAATTCCACATAAAAATAAAATTCTTATAATACAACGCAAATTCCCTAAAATTCAACATACATTACCTACAACTTAAAATTTAACTTTAAATTAATTCAACTTCCTAGAATTTAACATAAATTCCTTATAAATCAATACAACTTAGAATTTAAAATAAAAATCCTAAGATTTAACGCAAATTCCCTGGAATTAAACATTTTCTGAACTTAAAAATCACCTCTGAAAATGTTTAAAATCACTTTAAGTCTTTCGAAACCTGTTTGAAACCTTTTGACATTGTTTGTATTATTCTTTAAAGTTAATTTTTAAATTATAAAGTTCTCGAATATTCGCGAGAATATTTTTGTATGAGAATGTTCTCGAGTAAGAAGTTCTTCCTCGTTTTGAAATCATTTTATAAAAATTAGTTTAATCATTTTTTGCAGGTCTTGTACGAGACAGTGCGAGAAGTGGCAGCCGGTGAAGAGTTATTGTTAGGACTTCGAGAACCTCTTCAGCTTCCAGACTTGTTGGGAGAAAACACGACCGAGGACAGGAGCGACCGAGAGACCGGTGAGTTAAAAAACCGTTCTTGGCTCTATTTATGACTTTGCGTGCCGATAGGAATCGACATTGCCCCAGCTCGTGTGCATACGATTAGCCCCGGGGCAGGTGCTACATTTAGAGTGACGATGAGGGCCCGCAGAGGGTAAATCCCAAATCGTGAATCGTGAAAAGCACGGCTTGCACTATACTTTTGCTATGGTCTATATTCTCAATTGTGTACGTTGTGAACGTGAGCGTACCTACATGACATGCTACACTTGTACGAAATATGTGTAACGACGGCGTCGGCGACGCTCGTCATGCCCCGTGACTTTGGCGTGATTCACCTGGTGGCCATGGCGGCCGCGGCCGTTGAGTATTAACCCCTGTGCAATGTGCATTACGCCCCGATTATCTATAAGTATAGCACGAGCTCACAATTATTTTCCACTCATGTTACCTCCTCTCCAATCTTTGGATACAATAGCGGTGCCTAATACACGTCTTTCAATTTAGTAATTAGCTTTTTACTAATTTAATATCTTGATGTGAAAAGATTGCTAATTGATGTGGAATAAGGTGGTCCAAACATAGAATGCTTTTGTTTAATTGCTAAGTTTAACCCCCTTTCCTTGTGTTTTTCTTCTTCCGTTTTTTTTTTTTTTTTTTTTTTTTTGAATAAAATTTAATCTGTTAAGTTCAATTTGCTTTGTTAAAAGACTTGTTTGCTGCAAATGGGAACTTCATCAATTGCATTGAAATTATATTTGGAGATGGAATTCATTATAAAAACACATACACACACATTTTGAAATCCTTTAAAATCTCTCGAATTTCTTGAAATCCTTTGAAATCCCAAAACTACATAAAAAATCATTTCATCATTTTATCATTTCATCAATCGCTAAACTTGTCGTGATGAAACGACCCTAACAGAATAAAGGTGTATAAATCTGCTGCATTATAAATGTACAATGTACATTAAGCCCGGCGATACAAAGACACGTGTGACAATGTTCATCGAAATATTATATCTGAGGTTGAGCTGCCATTTGAATGTGCCTGTAGGTATATAACGACACACAATCCACGTAGGCGTGTTAGAGCCATTTCGTCTGCCACCCCCCCCCCCCTCCCTCCCACAGTGCGAAAAAAAGGAAAAATTATCCTGAAGCTGAGCGCAGATGCCTCGCGTTGCAAGGGTTGGACGGGGGTAGAAATCCCGCCCTTGCCGTTTGTTTGACATCATTATTCCCATTATGACATATCTCACCCGTTTAGCCAGATTCATTTTAAAAGAACCCTCTCACGCCTTGCTATAAAATATAAATCGAACATTCTAGATAAATTGGGTTAATTTTGACAATTTTCTATTTAATTTTCAAATACCTACGACTTTGCATTCTCATTACGGATTAAATATACATATATAATATCGAGTGACCCATGCAACAGGCATGAATAAAATTAAATGAAAATAAGTTCAAAACTTCAAAAAGTAGAATTTAGTGTCTATTAATGTTTTCACAAGAAAGTCGGCAAATTATACTATAATATTTTTGAAGTATCCATCAGCACCAGTATCAAGTAGTTATACATTTTCAAGGAATTTCAAAGGATTTTGAAAGTTTTTACAAATTGTTCTAAGTTTTTTAAGAATTTGTAGGAATATTCCAAGAATTTCAAATTTGTACTGGTTTTTAAAGGATTTTCATGAATCTTTATGAATTATAAATATTTTAAAGAGGATTTCAACAAATTTTAACAAATTTGAAAGATTTCAGACTATTCCAACGATTTTCAGAGAATTCAAAATATTTAAAGGGATTTCTACATTATTCAAAGGATTTGAACATGTTTTGAAAGATTTTTTAAAAATTCAAAAAGATTTTTAGTTATTTCCAAATATTTCAAAGAATTTCAGAAGAAAAATAGCCATAAATAAGCCATTAAATAATTGTGAAAATTATTTAAACAAGGACAAAAATAGAACCTTGATCAAAATAATCAAATGATAATAATTTTTCGAGGGATAAAAAAATTTTTCTGCGACGAGAGGTCGTTTAAAAAAGAGCTCTTTCTTGATTCCTCCTACCCTTTTAAACGGAACGGGTACTTTAGTGTCTTAATTAATTTTCAGAAATTAACATCGCTCCCAGGGTCGCTTAATTGCTTTGGTAAGTTGCTCCACTAAAATTGTCCCATAAAAATGTGCTCCTTCGTTAAGATTTTATAATCGGCATTCCGAGCACGCGGTATCATTAGGAGGATAAATATTTTAATTGCTGCGACGAAAGGGCGGTAATTTTAATGAACAAATTTTCAGAATTGACAAGTTTATTTTTTAAATGAAAAACATGTTTTGAATTGAAGAAAATGAGTATTTTTTGCAAATAAAAAACTAACAGAAATACCTGAAAGTCCTCAAAGTGACCTAAGTATACCTGAAAGTATCTTGAAGTAACAGAAAGTCTCTTGAAGTAACATAAGTACCTGAAAGTCCATCGAATCAATATAAACTAGATAAAGAAAATAGAATAAAAAAATCTTTTAAATTGTAAAACTAAATAAAAATTTTTCGTTGAATCGAATAGACAACAGTTGAGGTAATAATGGGCAAACATTTGTCCGGAACTGGCTGATGTGACCGTTTCCGGACCAGCTTGAGTCATGACTTTTAGCCACAGGGGATGGTAATTTTACCTAATCCTGCTCGTCAAAAAATCAGGATTCGTAAATTTAATTTCAATCTTCTCTTTCTAAATAAATCTGACATATGATATAAAAATATTTTACAATCTCTTTTACAAAAAAAAAAAAAAAAAATCATTTAAAAATGAAAAACACGTGCTTGGGTTCCTTGGGGGAAATATTTGAAGCAGCGAAGAGAAACTTAAATTCTATTCGGGATAAATAACATACTAAGGGTAAGGGGGGGAATTAAATCTGTTTTAATATTCTCTTTGAAGTTGCAATAATTAGCAAACGAAGCTATCGTCCAAGTTTGACAATAAATAAGCTTCGTTTTAATTGTCGCGACATCTGGATCTCGCATAACGTTTTCCCCTTTCCAAACCAGGTACCATCGTGCGAGACAATTGTCGAGTATAGAGGAAATCATAAACCTTCAAGTTTGAAGCACTCAATTAACGAGATCGTAAAAATTTAGCCAACTTCATAAACAAATTTCGGAATCGTTAAAATCAGTCCGTAAGGTTTGATATTATATTTCACGATCCTGACAAACATTTCTCAAAATATTTTTTTAAGGGGGCAATTACAAAGTTTTATTTTCGAAATTCTTTAATTATTTTTTTTAAATTACGGAAATTATGCTTCCGATTTTAATGAAACTTAGTGAAATTATATTTTCATAGAAGAGCCATTAATATTTCTTTGAAATTTTTTTAAATTCTTTAAAATCTGTTGAATCTTTTGAAATCTATTGATTTCTATAAAATTATTAATAAAAGCATGACATTCTAGTTAATAAAAACTGTAGTGTCATAATTGTGGTAATTTGAAGGGGATGCCACCTTTACTTGAACACTAACCAAAAAGGGGTGTGTCTGCAACTGGCAGAGGCTGTTAATATGAATTATGGCTTTGATTTTCCGCCATAGTTTTTTTTTATTGATATACACGCGTAATTCGTGTTTCTTGCCTCCTCTCCCTATCTTTCGTCTCACTTTCTCGACGTCTCTATTAGGGCAGAGAGATAATTTATGACTCTCATTGTCGATTAACACGCGCGTAACCGGGGTCACACAGAGTTGAGGGAAAAACATACGCGGATCAAAAAGGGGTACCACACAAAAGGCGCACGCGACACTTTTTTTTCAAGGGGGTGGGAGGGAGGGAAGAAGCTTTTTGCATCATACCCGAAATCAACCCTATATCTGATTCATGCTATCAGCCTAATGACGCGTCTATTTGACGTTGGGATCAATTTTATAATGCAGTTTTCGGGGAATCATACCTCCCTCTGAATATCCATTTTATTTAAAAACATCCAGTTGCGATTAAGTCGACCCCACCTTACTTTCGATCGCTTACTAGTATTTTTTCATCATTAATTTATTCCAGTTAAATATTCATTCGAGAATATATTCTCAATACCCTTAAAAATGATTCCTATCATGGATGTTCCATTTCTTCGAGAAGATAATTAAATGTAGTTGTCTTTGATATTTTTTCTCATTTTTGAAATGGTGCAGGTTGACGTTACAAAATTTAAAGAACATTGATTTCCGTTACTTTTTCCCATGCAGCGGCGTGCAACCGACTTGGCTGGGGGTATCGTTGGTGGATCCCACCTGTTGACTTTCCGCAGCATGCCTTCGACATTCTTATTAAACTTCGAATTAGCATTATTTATCAAGCCATGATCAGATGCCTGCGTTGGCAAGAATTAAGCAGAGTCGGGCTTTTCACTTCCGATCACTTAATTTCTTTAAAATCGGAAGATGACTTGCACGTCCTGAAATTTTTGGTGTCTACTGGCAAAAATTTAAGATGACGTAACTTTCGTAAAGGAACTAGTAACTTTAGGAAAGGAACTAGTGATAGTAAAATTGCATGTAATGATGTACTGTGAGAAAAAAATGATCATTTCCTTAATAGTATTGAAAGATAAGAAGGTGAAGGTAGGTTAGAGTAGAAGTGATCGTTCAACGGTTATTTAAATCTCCCAGTACACTTGTTCCACCATATGGCTCAACGATGTGCCCCCAACGGACCTTCATGGGAACTGGGCACGACCCCACGCCACTGTATATGCGCCCCAGGATCGACCAACCCCCTGCTGAACGTTAATCGTCCTCTATCCTCGACTAATTTGAAGCGGCACGCCGTGAATTTAGACAATGAGGATGCGGTCGACCTCGAAACATTCGGAGTTACAAGTCAGTTGAACAATCGAATGAAAACCAAAAAAATGGATTCAAAGAAGTTTGAATCTCCAGCCAAAATTAATATATTGTAATTTAGAATTTCAAGACAAAAAGCAAAAATCCTTTCGGGAACTTTCTTCTATTTCTACGACTTTCTAATTCTGCTGGGTTCATTGATAGTCAATGAAAAAAACTGTAAATGTCACTTTCTTTTTATTTTTCGAAATCTGTTCAGTTTAGAGAAAAATATATGTATTGAATGAAAAAGATAGGTTTTTGAAAGATGTACAACTTTCCTTTAGAGAAATCTATTTTGTGGCAAAGAAGAAATATTACTCAGCTAAAAAATGCCTTCAAATTTGGTATAAAACGAGTTTTAAGAAAAATGTATCATGTAATTTTTGAAGATGGAAAAAATTGAAAAAATCATGAAATAAGAAATGCGAGAAGAAATGTAAAAATGTTGATATCAAGAGTAGAGCAATATTGTACTAAATAATAATATTTATTTAATAACAAATTTTTTCAAGAACCTTTGGTGGGGGCGATCACCCCTATCGCCCCACCGTGGATCCGCGCTTGCTCTATCTAAATATCGTTCTTTTATTCATGTTTTTCTATAGAATCCGGTTATCTCTGTAATAGAAAAAAGTATCCTACAAAAAAGATGTTTTTTTCGAAGTTCTACAACTTTGTCTTCAAACATTTTCTCCTAAAACCAAAAACAATTAAACTTATTAAAAAAATTTTCTATTGATTTCGCGTAAAAATCCTTTTACAGTTTTTCTATAGGAAAGGAAGGTTTTTCCGAAAGGAAGGTCAGAAATAGTAGCAACTCCAAGTTACGAGGTGACGTTTTAATGGAAGGCAGATATCTTTTTAAACCGGAAACTGGAATAGGTGGTGGTGGTGGTGGTGGTGGTGGTGGTGGAACGCAGTTGGGAAGGTGGTATATGTCGCGATTTATAAGCGATGCCCCCCTGCAGTTTTGACGTATCCTTCCTTCCTGATTTCACTTGCACCACGACATTTTACATTTGGGGTGAATGTTGCGGGGGTGAGTTCCCATTCTCACCTGCTATTGGTCGACGAGCCACTCCTCTTTTACCAATAGGAAGCGGTTCCGGTCACCCCGTATATATTTACGGTATTACCTTATGGAATAGAGTACACACTGCGCAAACTGGAGCATCACTGTAGCTATTGTCTTCGTGAAGGGTTGTGTGTCGGATCGCGTTTGATGAACAATCATAAGTAAAGTACTTTTTTCCTGATTTGTTGGAGGCAGTGTTTATCAAATTGTTTCACTCAAACTTGGTCAAAGAAGTGTTTTGTAAGTGTGTGCTTTGTGTTTTCATTTAAAATTTAAAAACATTTTTCATAAAACCAATATTTTTACCGAGATACAAAAAAAGTATAAAAAATGTAAATTAAGCTTATTCTTTCTTTTTCTCGAAATCGGTTAAGTTTAAAGAAAAGTGTATAACGTATGAAAAAGATTTAGTTTTTGAAGATGTACAACTTTTTCCCTAAAACTAATATTTGTTAAGATACTAAAACAAAGTTTTTTTCAAAGCAAACTTATATATCAATATATAGTTCTTGCATTTTTTCTCTAATCCGGTGTCGACGAATTTTACGATTTTTATAGTGTCGAGTCGGCAACTCGAAAACTGCAAATCTATTTTACTTGTGCTAATATTAACTGAAAGGGTAGACCTTATCGTCCAAATTTAAAAAAACAAGTCTCGAGTAAAAAAAATTCTCCCCCACCCTCAGTACTGTGAGAGCCAATTTTTGTATTAAGTAAAAAATTGGATTTTTATTCACATTTAGTCAATATCTAACATTTTTTTGATAATTACTATTGATTTCTTACGAATCCTTTTCTATTTGGTTTCAGCTTCTCAACATAGTGAAACAATAGATGAAGACAGAGAAGAAGAAGATGGGGATATAAAATGTACAGTTTGTGACAAACCGTTCCAGGATATCGACGTGTAAGTATAAAAATTCATAAATATTTTCTAAATACAAATCTTACCTCCGATTTACCTCCCTAAAACCAATATTTTTCGTGACATTGAAAAAAAAAGAGTTTAAAAAAAAGTGAATTTATTATTTTTTTTTTTCTTGAAACCGGTTGAGTTTAGAGAAGAATATATCGTTAAAAAAACGTGAGTTTTAAAAATTTTAATGAATTTACTGTTACATATATTGACTACATATACTGAAAAATAATAGAATAACCTCTCATGTAATAAATAATTGAAATCGATCTTTCATGAAGCAAAATATGAAAATGACACCATTGCTCAGTTGCATTTTTCTGCAATAGACTAAGCTCTCTTAATTCATAAAAAATTTACGCTACTTCGTCATAAGCTAAATCAGATTATTGACGATTATAAGCATTGTAACACGAAGCTTTCAAATTGAAAACATTGTTTCCAAACCGTCGCGTCGCGTCGCCATCGAGATGGTGAGATATGTGCCTCAAAGTCCGTGTCGCTGATATTAGAACGTCAATTAATAATTAACTGTGCGAATTCAAGGGTCGGGTGCGTTATCCACTCAAAATCTGAATGGAGGCTACGTGCGAGGTCACGCAAGCTTTTCGGTCACTATGATACGCATAATGCATGTATATATATATATATATATATATATATATATATATATATATATATAGTGTAATGGTGTAAGCTCGAAACATAAGCCATGTACACGTGGCATGCCAAAGTTCGTGAACACCATTATGCACCCTCAAAAAGTCAAATGTTCCTCATCGATCCCCCTTAATTATGCCTTTGATTTCACTACTCATCGGCTTTAAATTTTTTTCCTTCTCACGATATATTTACCTGATATGTATGTAATTCATTTCTTTTGCGTGTCAACTCCATTTTTTTGTCATTTTGAACTCCAGCTTTTTTTCATTTTCTTTTACTTACTTTCTTAAGAGCATGTGGTAATTATCAAGTGAGCAAATTCAGTTTTCTGAACTTTACGTCTGCAATAATAAATATTTTTCACTAAAACTAGACCGTTTACCTGCGTTTCATGAAGACGGAGGTAGATCACTTAGTTTCTCAAACTGAAATTGCTCATATACGGTAAATAACATATGCCTTTAAAGAAAATAAAGGGAACGTGACACCTTCCATCTGATTTCGATTAAAATTAAAGTAGCTGTGATAATTTGGTGTTACTCTTGCTTAAGAGAAAGATGGAAATTGACAGAGAGAAATAAATAAAGTGGAATCACCTGTTGTAAAGCGTGAAATGTTAAGCGTTTTGGTACACTAATGCCCCTTTATATCATCAGCCTTGCGTGCTCACAGCTCATATGGCACGTTACATCGCCCCTAGAGAGTTACTATCTCACTGCGAATAGTGAATTTCACTTTACACTTTTTGAGGTTGACAAAATCTATGTCTCCTTAAGATGTCCCTTGAGTACTTTGTATAAGTCTCGCACTCATTTTTTACAACTTTCTTGAACTAGAATGAAAAAGAAAATAAAGATTAGCTTTAAGTTCCTTAAAATGTTATTCCTTTTTCTTAAAAAATATTAGGTTTAGAATTTAGAGATTGTAAATTGTAAATACAGAGAAGACGTATTTAGAAAAGATGAATTTTCGTCTTTTTATTGTATAAATTGATCATTGTCATGAATAAAATATTATTTTCTTACAGATTGGACAACCACCTTGTAACCTGTCATCGCTACCCAGCAGAGCAGCATCCCTGTGAAAGTTGTGCAAGTGGCTACGCCTGGCGACCATTACTCGTCCGTCATCGTGCAATCGTCCACGGAGACTTTCGAAAATACCTCTGCGAAAATTGTCCAAAGGTAAGGTGTCTTCACTCGTACCTCAGCAATCGCAAATCGAGTCCCTCTAAACAGGGCTGATTTTCAAGTGTCGCTAATAGGTTGCAACTTCGCAGGTTTTCACCGATCCATCGAATCTTCAGCGGCACATCAGGTCCCATCACGTTGGAGCCAGAAGCCACGCTTGCACCGAGTGCGGAAAAACCTTCGCAACAAGTTCTGGACTCAAACAACATACTCACATCCACAGCAGCGTAAAGCCTTTCACGTGTGAAGTTTGTCTAAAGTCTTACACCCAGTTTTCGAATCTATGTCGTCACAAACGGATGCACGCGGTTTGCCGCACTCCAACCAAATGCCCTAAGTGTGGCCAGTCCTTCAACACTTCCACATCCCTCTCCAAACACAAGAGATTTTGCGACTCGGCACCACCTAGACCAGGAGCGATGCCTCAGCTCCCAACATCCACGACAAGTTCGTTTTTGGTCTATCCAAGAACACCAGTTTCTCTACCTGGGGGACTTCCATTTTATCCACCAAGTCTCATGAGCCACTATCCTGGAATGTTTCCCAGTGCGCCCAACTTCCTCAACTCGCAACTTCTCTTTCATCAGAAAGTCGAGGAAGCCGAGAAACGGAGTGAAAGTCCAAAGAAGGAACGATTCACACCACCCACAGTTCCTCAACAGAGTAAGATCTCTCCCTACACTGCCGAAGAAGCAACCTCGACTTTCAGACCTTCACCAGCAAGACCTCTTCAGCCGACTCCCGAACCTCTGGAGGAGAGACTCGATCTCTCGAGAACCGAGAACAAGGAAAAGAGACTGAAAGAAGAGAAACTTGAAGAAGCAGATCAACCCCTGGATCTCAGTCTACAAAAAAGGGAGAGGACCACTTCTAATGACTTCAGAGTCTCCACACCTAAAAAGACTTCCCCTCCCCCGATTCCCGTCAAAGAAGAACCTCTGAAAACCAGAAAAAGGGAAAGGACCGACTCTGGTGACTCTAGAGATTCTACACCTAAAATAAAAGGACCCTCCCCACCAATAGCTCTTGAAGAACCACATATTGATCTCGAGAAAGAAGTAATAACTCCTCCTCTGAGAACTCCTCTCGTTTCCGATCAGCCGAATCCGCCACATATGGCTTACCACAGACCAATTCATCCCATGTTTCTAGAAGCGATGTACCGCCAACCAGCTGGAAATTTCGCGGGGTTTTCGGGGGCGCCTCCAAATGGTGCGGAATCTCGACTCATGCCTCCACTTCCTCCTTTTGGTCCTCCGCGTGGGTTTCCTTTTTTAAGACCACTCATGAACGGTTTCAATAGTGTTCGACCAAGTTATGACCTCCTACCGACACCCTCCTTGGGACCCTTTCCTGGAGTGAAGCCCTATCAAGATGCTGTCATGCCTCATCATCATAATCATCATCACGGGAAGATGAAGGATCGCTACACCTGCAAATTCTGTGGGAAAGTCTTTCCAAGATCAGCGAATCTTACGAGACACTTGAGAACTCACACTGGAGAACAACCCTACAAATGCAAATACTGCGAAAGGTCTTTCAGTATATCTAGCAATCTTCAAAGACATGTCAGGAATATTCACGACAAGCAAAGACCTTTCAAGTGTCCTCTATGTGATCGCTGCTTCGGACAACAGACGAATTTGGACCGGCATTTGAAGAAGCATGAAGCTGATGACGGAAGTGGTGTTGTTGCTGTGGCTGACTCGCCAGGAAGTAGCAATGAAAACGAAAGGGAGGACACTTGTTTTGACGAGATTAGATCTTTTATGGGGAAAATTACTTATGGAGGGGAAGGTTATGGACTTCCTTATCATCCCGCATATTTGCCAGGGAGGCTGCATGAAATGCACGAACCAAAGGGTGAATTTGACGATGAGGAGGACAGCGAGGGAGCAGTTTCTCCAGTTGAAGAAGGCGATGCTTTGTCTCCAATTCCGAAGGAAATTGTTGCACCTGAATTTGATCTTAAGTTAAGAAACAAGCAAAAGATGCTCAATAATAACACGGCTGAGCCGGTGATCGAGGTTTCCACGTAGCCAAAAGGTCATCGTCTTCCGCGACGTTGATTCTAGGTCGAGATTAGCTAATGTAAAGCTTAAGGGATCCAAATTCTAACCTCATCGTTAGGTTAGGGCCATAGATTTTTAACCCAGCAAAAGAAAGCATTGATATCCTGTTTTGTGATGCGTTAAAACAAATTAAGACGCATTGGGGCGTATCGTAGAAAATGAATTGAATTTAAGGGCAAATGGTAAACTATTACAACTATGACATCACTATTTATCGACCGTACCATATATATTTTCTCCGGATTTTTATTTTTAAACTAAAGAAGATATTTCGTTGAAATTTCGGGAAATGACACAAAATATGTATATCAATGCGCTTCGATCTTCTCATTTAAGTTTGTATTTTGCTTAAATAGTGTAATTTTAATTACTTTTAAAATTGATAATGTAAGTGGGAACAACAAGGGCAACAACAACAAGGCTTTGGTACCTTCGTTTCGTTATTAGTCAGGGCACGCACTAATGCCCTGTTCCCACTTACATTATAAATTTTAAAAGTAATTAAAATTACTGGTTGGGTCGAGAAAAAAAAATTTTAGAAATCAATAACGAAACTGTGCAGAAAAGTGTAGCACATTTTAATAATTTTGGAGTCAAATGGGAAGATTTAATTTTGAGGTTAGAACTTGAACCCAGTAAGACTTAAGAATGTTAAGAATTTTAGAACCCAGTAAAAAAAGGTAAATAGAGTTGTTAGCCCGAAATCGAATTCAGGTTCGCTATTCTGAATTCTCATAAATTATTTTCAATTCTTTTTAATTTGTTCGAATAAATCGAGCAGACCAGCTTTTTTTACTGGGAATAAAATTACATGAAGGTTATTCTACGAAAGCAAAAATCAAAGCTTGGATCTTAATGTACTTAAGAATTTGTAAATTTTAGATTACTAGTCGATTAATTTGTTTAGAAATTGATTAAAATGGATTCCACGACGTAAAATTATTGCGCCAAAACTTATTCGAGAGTTAGTTCCTATAATACTTGTTTTATATATACCACGTAATTTTCCTCTTTACTCCTTCCGTATAAGATTGGCGTGCTCGATTTTTATATTATTTATTGAAAAAAATTACGACAATTACGAGAATCAAATTAATGTTAACTAGTTAAGAGAAAATGGAATTTAAGAAAGTACATTTTGGATGAAAAGTGAGACATTTCGTGTAACAAAATTTATAGTCCAAAATTGTTTAAATCTATATAGTCCAGAAGCCAAAGTGTGAGGAAGGGAAAAATGTTGAGAGTGTATTTAATGAAATTCTATGAAGCTGTGTACAAATTTCCATTAGGTGATAAAAACATTGTAAAAAATTAAGATGAAGAAAGGTTTCTGTAATTTGTATTGATATAAATATGGACTAAATATATAAATATAAGAATCGTAGCGAGAAAGGCGTTACTCGAAACTTTTAAATGGAAATATAATAATTATTTACGATTTCACGGTACTTGATAGCGAATTCAGCGATCCGACACGCGCGTCCCATCGGATTAAAAAAAAATGATACGCACACTGAACACATGCAAACACTTTTATTCCTTCATCCAGGTTCACAAATATACTAAGAAGAGACGTTTTTATCCGCATAATAATTGCAACGTTCTTTTGTAATTACACGACACTAGGATGGGGCTCTGCTTTTTTTTTTCATCGATTTTTTAAAACTAGATAGTCTACATATCTCTGTCACTATAAGCGATAAAAAATCTTACTGATTGATTAAGAATATTTACTTCGCTCGAATACTTAAGAACGATTATAATAACAATTCTGTCTATCTATACATACTGTATAAAAGCATCTGTACTTCATCATTATTGCAATTAAAATATTATACTTGAATTTGTTATCTTTGCGTTTATTCGTTTACTATCATGTGTTCAAACCATTACCTCCAGGTGAAAAAAGAACTAATTTATTACGATCGAAAAATATATAAACAATAAATAAAAATAAATTTCACCGTCCAAATTGAAGAGTCATGTAAAATTATTAAAAAATTCTACAATCATATAAGTATTGGGTGTTTTAATAATTGATAATGTACAATTTGAGAATTGATTCGTCTAGTTATGCATTAAGGGATTAGGCACAATTTTATACCTTATGAAGGAGCACGATCACTGTTGTCCACGATTTTCACTAGAGTGATATAACGATAACATGACAGAAAATGTCTGTCTCCTCACAATGCAACAATAAAATTAGTTAAAGTAGCCTAATTATACTGCCACAAATTAATGAATATGTTTTGAGTCTATATGCAATAACTGCAGTAAAAACTGGTAAATCACTTTTTTTTTTCGTTTCAAAAGTAAAAATTCAATTACGAGAAACATACGATGAAAAATTGCTACATGATTCAGGTTGACTAATTTCCTTTACACTAGCTCAACACGTTTTTATAAATATATTGCCGTTTCTCAAGTAGACATTCTAAAAATCATTTCTTCAGTTTTTGAATATGTAGGCTTCGAACTGTTTAATGGCGCTAAAGGATCAAAAACGGCTCTTTAGCAAAACATTTTAATTCTTCATTTTTCTTAACAAATATTGTAAGTAGCTATTTTTTCGCCCTGTACCGGTAATCACTTTTAGAATAGAATTTTATTATGTGTATAGAGCGAAAAGATATCTAATTCTAATATTTGTTTATTAAAATGAGGAATTAGAATTTTGAGGTAGAACTATTAAAAATGTTTGAAATAAGAGCATTGAAAGTAGAATAATTTAAATTGAAATATTAAAAGTTGATTGGTTTTACTTTCAATCGTTAAAAATTGCTAAATATACCATTGCACGTAAAAATGTAGCAACAAAGTGTTAGTTTGAAGCCTGATAAGTTCTCTTAATTAATAATATACTAGAAAATAATCAGAATAAGCCAGATTATAAATAGGAACGTTAATGTCTTTTTTGTGCAGTAATTATTACCGTTTATAAATAAAAATTTGATTAATAAAATTCTTGAAAAACATATTTGTACGAAATAATCTAGAATCATAAATTCGAGTACTTTATCAAAAAAATATTTTAAAAGGAACTCACGCTAATGCCCTTTTGACTAAGTTGCTTAACCGCTGATTAACATATAATTTTTATTCAGAGCTTATTTTAAGGTGTTTATTTAGATTGTTAGTCGTACGCAATCTTACTTTGGCATTGATAAAATTCGCTCCCTTTCACTGTCAGATACTTGACAATTATTTTTTGAGAAATTTTCCTATCTAAAAAAGGAGTACCTTATTATCAGCTGGGTGGAATCGCTTTTGCTGTTTGTCCAAAACCTAAATTAGGTCTAGTACCGAACCACGACATTTTCCACTCTAGAGTTTCTTGCAACAATCTTTCTTCTTCTGGCGAAAAGTGGAGAAGTGTTGCTACTGCTCTTGTCAAATGAAGAGCCTAAATGTCAAAGAAAAGAACAAATTTTGTTAGGAAAATTGTATTTTGAAAATTTTCCATTATTGTGACCTTCTTATTGAACAAAATTACCACAGTTTTAACATAACAGTTTGCTGCAAGGAAAATTAAAGAAACAAAAGTAATGCTTACCTCATACTCTCTGCTGGTTAGAAACTTGATGAGAACATGTTTGAGGTATTCAAAGTTGACATCTTCATCTCCCGAGTTGATTTGCTTGGCAGTGACTGTTTTTGACGAACTTGGACTCAGCACAGCTGCAGAAGTTTCAGCATCACTATCTAATGAAGATGACGGTACTCTCAATTCCCTTTGAAGAGTTTTTTTCATATCTGCTAACCGTTGCTGAAGAACCTTGATTGTCTAAATAAAATAATTTCCTTTCATTCATAAAGCCTTTTAATAAAATTTCTTTCACGAAGTCCCAAATTTTTAGTGGAATTAACTAAATTATTTCTATCGATTGTTTTTTATTTTATATTAAACTTTCAGAAATTTACCGACGTTGCCCGGGATTTTAAGCGATGTTAAGTGAGTTTATGGAATTTCAAGGAATTTTTAAAAGAGTTTAAAGGAGTTTAAGGATTTTCGAGAAATTACACAAGATTTCAAATATATCAACATATCTTAAAAGATGTTTCAATGAGATTCACCAGAAAAATTTATGACGCCCTGCAAAATTTGGTTCTAATAGCCTAAAGGGTGTGGAAGCCTATTCGGAATATACGCACAGTCTTTTATGTAGATTACATTTTTTTTAATCGAAATAGAAATCTGACCTTATTTTTTTCTTGAAGTTGTTCTTCCATATCGGAAAGGTTATCCTTGAGTGCCTTTTCATTTCCTTCTGATCTCTCTCTCGTTCGTTCAGTTTCCTCCAGTTCTTTCAACCTTCGAATTGTCTCTTCTTGCATCCTAGAAGATTCCTCCACGTCCTTCTCCTTATTTTTCAAAATTTCCTCCAGCTTTTCTACTCTACTCTGAAGCTCCAGATTTTCAATCTCCTGCCTTTCACTCTCTTGTTTCACGATTTGAATTTCTTGAGAAATACGAGCGATTCTGAGTAATGCAGAGTCTTTTTCATCTCTCTCTTTTTCCAAACAAACTCGTAGAGTCGCTGATGAAGTCTTCTCCAATTCCAAATTTTCCCTCAAACGAGCCAATTCCAAGTGTAAGGAGGAGTTGTTTGACTTCTCCCCTTCGAAAGATAATCGCAAGTGAGATAATTCCGATGTTGTGGCTTCAAGTTTGGAAGTCACTTCCTGCACTTGAGACTTCAAATCGATTACTTCTCTGGAGGAAGATTCCTGAGGAAAAAAATTATTCTATTTTGCAAATAGTTTTTGTCAATTTTTGTATTACTTAAAAATGTGCGGAATCAAAATTAGAATATGGAAATACAAATTGTTAGTTTATGTGTGATGTATTTTTAATTGAAAAGCGATTCTAGATTTGAGGAAAAAATTTTAATTATATATATTGAAAAAACATTTTAATTAAATTTAATGAAGTGAATAGAAAGCTAAAAATAAAATAATCATTAAAACTGAACCTGTGCATTGTGTTTTACATTCGCCAACAAATTCATCAGCATCCAAATATGAATGTTGTTGTGAAAACATAAACGCACAATAAATTATAACAAAAATCTCAGAACCCTGTAAGAAAATAATGTAGCGAATAAAAAGCTGCGTGGAGGGGAGAATTAAAGGAAAGGTAGGAAATAGAATTAAAGGAAATAAGCGATAAGAAATAATACTTAGTTTGAAATGTTCTCACTTTATTATTTAAAAGAAAAGTACATATGATCAGATCGTACATAAAAATACTAATAACGTTACCTAATACCCGTTTAGGTTCAAAAACAGTTCAAATAAAGAAATAGAAAACGTAAAAAGGATATTGAATATACAGATATAGAATAATAAACGTCAGTAAACTTAGCATGCTTGAATAAGCGAAATAAAAAATGTGCCTTTGAAATGTAAAATTGTAATAAACGAAAAAAAAAAAAGAGAAAAAAGTGCATCAAGCTTCAAGCATTTCTCTGTCATGCTGTAACAACACATCGTGTCACAGTGGATTTTGGTGGAATCTTATGATTTTACAAATACTGGACTCAGGTGCTAGAACTTATTTTGAAAATTAGTTCGACAGCAATCTGTAATTGTTTAAGAAATACTGCCTCTTGTCTCGAATAAAAACGATTAAAGTAGTGATATATTTTTTCAAAACTAGATCTTTGGTATGAATTTCAAAACAAAACTAACCATTCAATTTCAAAAGAAATTTTCATTTATTTCCTGTCTTATTGCCAGGAAAATGAAATTTCAAAATAGTTTGTAAATATCACCCAAGCTATAAGTTATTTTACAATGATGTAGAATTGAATTCCACTGTATGTCATAGTAAACTAGAAAATGAACTAATTTCATTAGTTGTACCAATCAACAACTTCTTAATATTACTTTCTGTGTGCCCTGCTTTGAATAAAAGTAAAAGAATATGTTTTTTGTAACACATGCACGGAAGATTCCATGCATTTGTCACAAAAGATATCGTGTGTAACAGGTACAGTAAGTGGGCAGTTTTAACTCTTGTGAAATTAGCTGTACTTTCCATCGGCTCATCTTCAGCTTGTTTTCAGCTCGCCTCGATTCAACTCGCCTTCAATTCGCCTCTGGTTCGTACAGCAATCTTCTCACTTATTTGGAACTGCCTACTTTCTGCACTTGTTGCACAATATACTATTTTAACTGCTCTGATTATTTAAGGGACTTTTAGAGGATTAAGGTGTAAATAACTATCTCAATCGTGATGTAGATATGTTGAAAGAGTCGAGGATGAACAATTCGAGTCTGAATATGTGCCAGACAGTCTTTTTTTTGTATCCCAAAGATGATCTAGCCCATGCATCATCATTGCGAATCACGGTAACTCACAATTTGAAGTTTAAACTCTTCCACCTCGTCATCGACGTTGGCCCGGAGCTCTTTCAGTTCCGTGGCCATCTCGTCGATGTCTTCTGCCATGCGCAAAAGCTTGGCGTCTTTTGTCGCCATTACAACATTGTTCACCTCGATTTCAGCCTCAAGTTGCTTGATTTTTTGCTTCAACTTGTCGTTCTCCTCCTCGACTCGTCTCCTCTCGAGTCCTTCTTCACCAGCTTGCCTACAGAGCCTGCCAACCTGAGTTTCCAAACTAGAGATTTTCCCAGACCAGCTTGTTTTGATTTCGGAAAGATGAAGATGAGCCTCTTCGAGTTTTCTTTCGAGAAAAGTCCTCTCTCTCATCAAATCGGCTACTCTCTCATCAACAGTCAATTCATCATTAGATTTTAAGGCTACTCTCTGTTCTAGGACGAAGACTTTGTCCCTCAGGTGACGAACTTCCTCCTCCTTTTGTGCTAGTTGTCTTGAAACCTCAACTTTTTCTCGATGCGTAGAATGGATCAATGATTCCATTTCGTCCTAGAAAAAATTCACTTAATGTGAAGAATGCCAAGAAATAAATCGAAGGGTTGTTCCAAAGATTTCTTTATTTTAGGAAAAATATAAAACAAATTTTTGAAATGACCCCGTTATATATTTTAATTCAACGAAATAATGCCAAAGTAAAGCCATAATTTTATCATATTAAATATAAATTATTTTCTAACGAGACAGAAAAGTTTTGGTTAATTATGCAAACAATTCTGACAAGTGAAGATTTTACAGTTGAGTTAGCAGAAATTTCTTGTTATGTAGGAAATTTTCAAGGGATTCTGAATTTTTTGGTATTATATAAAAAGAAGTCAAATCATATACAAATAAGAAAAATTAAGATTTTAGATTGATAACATTTGAATTTACGAAATAGACTGTGAATCTTAGGAAGATTTATACCTATACCTGTCGGAACCAAATTTTGCAGGGCGACATAGATTTGTCTTGATGATTTTTTAAAGATATTTTGAAAGTGCTTGTGAATTTTTTTTTTCATTTTTTTTTTTTATAAAATTTCAAAAAATATATTGCAATCCCTTAAAATATTTTTAAAATCTATTAAAATTTCTTAAAGTAATTTGAAAAGTCTTATAATCCCGGGCAAAGCTGGGTAAATTTCTGCTAGTAGTGAATAAAGCTAAAGGTGATAAAATCAAACAAAAATCAAGCATGTGAAAAAATGAATGTGAATGAAGTAAAAAAATAATAATAATAATAATAATAACTGAAAGCAAATTTCCCTCCACTCATTTCTGCTTCATATACCTTTAGTCATCACTCGTAGGCTTTAAATAAAAAAAGCATTCTATATTTAAGTGAATCTCATAAGAGAAACACGTTAATATTAATAATCACCAGAACCCAGTTTCAGTGATGTTAACTGTGATTTTAAAATAGGAAAATAGCAGAGTAGCAGCTAAGCTTGAAAACGTACCTCTAACATCAGCGGTAGCAGCAGTATTTAGCGGAAATTACCGCTTGATCTGTTCTCCAATGCCCTTGTGCTTCAAAATTTGCAACCCTCGATGCCTTTTCACTCTTTTAATTTTGTAACAATCCGAATGATCTCAAAATGTAAATCATCTATTTACTCCATCGAATGTAAACAGAATATTCACGTTTCAATGTAATAACATAAAAAACGCGTAGTTAAATCTTGTTAGTACTTAAGGAATTATTCACAAAAATAAATATATGTATTCTTCAAATTGAAATGATTAAACACACTTTTTTCACGCAAACATGCACGAGTTAATTTCCGTTTAATTTAAAACTCTCCCGAAAAATTCACGCAGATCTCGGTAACATGAAAGTGCAGAAAAAAAGGACAAAACACAAAGCGAATTTAAAATATGGCAAAAAAAAAAAAAAGAAAAACACAAACTGAAGGAGTCTGAGAGAAGAACCCTCGAAAACTTCCTAAATAAGAAAATAATAAATATGCAGATTATTTTCAGTTTTAATTGATATGTATATGAAATTTGGCATATTATCACACTTCCCTTCGAGAAAAGAACCTAAAAACACTAGAAAAAACACATTTAAAAGTGCAAAATCCATTAGCACGTAAAATATTTCATATTCGATGTATGACACAAGCTTTGTGTTGCACTCGAATGCTTCAGCATATTTATAATATGCAAATTTGCGTGAAGATTTATTTAAAGAGCTAAGAAGCTTAAAAACGTGTAACGAAAGAAATTAATTCCCTTTTTCCTTAAGCGTTACTCACCTGTACATTATTCAGTTCATCTTCGTATCTTCGCAGACGAGAAACTTCGGATTTCAAATTATCAATTTCAGTCAGTGCAGATTTTAGATGATGCGACTTCTCGTCTACTTCTTGCTCCTTTGACAGAAGCTGAAAACAAAATAGTAGTTTGTAAAATTCAAACAAGTCTTAAAAAAATTAGTTTCTATCATATCAAATTACTGATGATTCAGATAATTTAACATAAGATTTTAAAAAAATTATCATAAGAATAAATTATTAACAAAGGCGCGCACATATCATCCTCGTTTTTAGAATAAAAGCTTACTAGATGTTTAATTTTCGCCATTTCTTGAGTTTGAAAACCTTCCAATTGCTCTGCGTCTTCTTGAAAACTGTACAATTTCTTCTTGTATTCTAGAAAAAAATATCCATTTAATCTAAAAAGTAAAATAATTATGGATTTTAGTTTTGAAGGATTTAAAAAAATGAGATACCTTCTGCTTCGCCCAACGCGAGCTCTAACGAACGCTTTGCGCTTTCCACCTTCATTTTTTCTTCTTCAATTTTCGCTTTCTCTCTTTCTTGTTTATCAACTATTTTCTTCCATTCTCTTTCTTTTTCGAGCATCTTTATTCTCCAATCCTCGTCTCGTTTTTCCATTCGTTTGAGCAGTTCAGCCTCTTTTTTTTGGAGCCTCCGTCGCCATTCATCTTCCCTGTTCTCAAATTTCTTTATTTCTTTAGAGGAAAGTTGCATTCCGTCACTGAGTTTTAGGTCGAAACTATTTTCTCGTTTTAGAGACACTGGCGGTGAAGGCGATATTGCATGTTCTTCTCGAGATTCGTCGAGAGATATTTGAGATCCGCTAATACTACTTGTTGATCCTGTCTGTAAAATCAAAACATTCATTCAAAGATTTTGGATCCAAGTTCTAACCTCAAAATTAAAATCCTCATTTTAGTCAAGAATTATTAAAATGAAATATCTTTTCCCTCTGTAGATATATTTTGTTTTTAAATAGAAATATGCCTAAAGAAAGAAAAAATGTTTACTTTGAATATTTTTTGCACAAAACAAGGAATTCAAAATTAACCTAAAAATTTAATCTTTTCATTTTACTCAAAAAGTATTTAAATTATTTAAATTAAAGATTTTTTCGTTCTGTACCCATATTTCTATTTGAAAAATGAATAGCTATACAGAGCGAAAAAATATCAAATCATATTATTTACCAAGTGAAATGAAGAAATCGTATTTTAAGGTTAGAAATTGGTTTCAACGCCCTTAATTAATTTAAAATTGTACAATATTCAATATTTGAATTTAAAATTCTGCGATTTGGAAACTTTGCAAGCGCTAATGAATTTAAATCATAACATAACCGAAAATTAATCGTGCTTAAGGGCATGTTGTAATTATCATACGAGGCGCAAAGAACGTGAACGTAAAAACTGTAAAAAAAACCCGAATCTGAATTTGCTCATATGGCAATTACCACATGCCCTTAAACTTGAATCCTATATATGTAGAACAAGTTTCGATTTATAAATTTTAATTACACGTGTATAACGAATTGAAGAGAGAAATATGAATCAATGGAGAATACGAATGGAATGAGTAATGAAGAACAATGTTATCAATGATCTGAAAGTCATTGTTTGAAACACAATTGAATCTTCACTTCACTCCATCCTAGAAAACTATAAGTAAAGACATTTAAAAATTCACCAAGAAAATTAAAGTTTTAATAAACTTAATGCTTTCGTTTAATGAAACGACAGCAGTTAATATAGAAAAACTTTCCAGAAAAACGTAGCTACAAAAAAAGTATATTCTAATTTAACATTTGTCCATTTTAATCAAGGTCATAACTATTACCGCTATCTCGAATTAGAAAATAAACATAAAAATTACCTGAGACATGTGTTTGGAATTAATTCCACGGACGCTTCCAGCATTTCTAACGACAGTGGAAACATCACTTCCAATTTCCTCGCGTATTTTGTTTTTTAAGCTGGCAAACATAATGCTTTTTATTGATAAAGATTTGGTGGATGACAGTAACCACCTGCCAAATGTCAACGTCACAAACGATAACACGATTTAGGTCAATTCCAACTACAATCAAATCGTCGATCCCGTGGAAACTAAACGACGAAACTTATTTCTCATTTTACACTGATTTTCACTTCGTTCAGGTTGATAATAATTATTGACCTGGCAATTGATCTACAATAATTTCTCTCACAACAAATTAACAAAAATCCACAATCCGGGGGCCATATTAAGGGAGCTGAATTAAGAACGACTTATGACGTAATGACCTAACAGCAAAACTCTTGAAACATCTTGAAATCGAAAATAACTAGATTTCAAGCGGAAGGTTTGAAAATGCGAGTGTTCATCTAGAATAATTAAAACGAGGTATAATTTGATGTTACAAAAACTCCAAGAGCAATTAGAAACGGCCAGATTATTGTATAAAGAAGATTAAATGCGAGGTTGTTACACGAACTGAAAACTGCAACCCCGAGCGCAATTTTTAAAGCCACTTCTGCTAATTCGCGCATTGTGAAATAGAATTTTTGTAAACGAGCAAGTAAACCCTATTGATTCTTTCAAACCTTTACTCACAAATTTATATACAAATTTGACATTTGCCTGAAAAGACTGAGCTGAAACTGTTAACATTGTAAACAAATGACTCTGATGATGAGATGGTCGACATGGATTTTTGTTTGACAAACTGGGGAAACTTTATATTTTTAGATGTTGGCAGCAGTGCTCTCAAAAATCAGCTACTTAATACGCATGCGTCGGACAACCCACCATATTGGTCATATTTCGCGGGAATTTTTAAATATTTGAAAAAATTATAAGATCAGACATAATATTTTTCATATTGTGCGAGAAATCATAAAATTACATCTATTATCTGAATATTTTAATTAATGATCTAATTGTTATTTTTCTTTATTAAAATACAATTATTCATTAATAATAATGAAAATTATGTTTTTAGCATTTAAAAAATTCCCGCGTATGATATTGCTCTGTTGGTAAATGAATGATTGTACCCACGGGGCATGAAGTCTCAATTTGTTTGTTGTGAAAGATAGGTTATTTTGAGGTAATTAACATAATTTATATTATCTAATGTATGTAATAAACTAAGAAAGGTAAAATACCTAATAAATTACTGTAAAAAGCCATGTAATTTACTTCAGGTATATTACTTACCCGTCATTGATGCGCACACCTAACTGCGCAGCTGGTTGCGCAGTACGCAACTATCAAAGTGTCGGAAAAGTTGAGAACTAACCAACGGTCAACGTTTGTTTTGAAACGGAAGCGTGCGGAACAGAAAAAAAGTGTTTTTAATGGAAAAATAGTGTTTAATAGTACCCCAACGTTGCTGAGAAAATGGGAGATTATCCGGATGATACAGTGACTTCGGTGAATTGTTTCGAAATGTAAGTTTAATAATAATTTATTGCGGTGTTTTGGCTATAAAGAAATGGCATTTTTTGCTCTAATTTCCTTTAGAATATTTCAGGCCTATATTAATGATTCTCTGAGGTTTTTGTCTTCTAAAATTTATAACCTCTTCGATATTATAATACTGACAAGTGACAAGGTTATCGCTTTGCACCTTGCACAACACAACCTCTGCAAGTTATAACTTACATCAAGTCATTAACTTACATTTTTCTGTTTTTCAATAATAAGTATCACCATTAAAAATTACAAGTTTGAAGACTTACTTACAATTGCTCGCAATGAAATGTGTTTACTTTTGTGATATTGGTACATTCTTTTCAATGTCCATATTTGAATAATCATTTTCGTCCTTTGTTTTTTGTACCTTACGTCTTTACCAGTCTTTACAAAATATTTAATTAAGTACATTGAATAGTACAAATTAGTACAAAAGGAATTTTGCTCTATCGTTATAGTTATCTGACAGTTTTTTCTCTTCTGGTGTTTTGCTTTTCAGTTGCTAAAGATAACTTTCTTTGTTTTTTTCTGGTTCTCGTTTTTTGGGTTTTCGAAGCCTTATTAGCGTAATATTGTAGATTTTTTAAATTCTGAAAGTTGGAGATCCAATTTAGTTATAAATAACATCTTTAAACTCTAATTTGCTAGATTGATAGGCGTTTCTCTTTCAAGACTTTCCACGCTGCATAATCATTAATCATTATTTGTTTACTGCTTGCGCCATCTTTTAAGGTCAAAAGTCAGTGTCTTCAGTGATTTACATTATTTATCAATTGTTATCTACATTAAAATGTAATAATTATACTTTCGTACTTAAAAACAAATTCACGTTAGCTTTATTTCATTTTATTCAATTTGCTTTTTAAAATTTCTAATACAAAATACTATCATACCGTAGAATAAATGTTTCAGGATCAATATATTTTTAAATAATGAAAAATTATTATTATAAATAATTGTGTTATAACTAATTATAATTAATTAATCTTCAATATTTTACATTTGGAGATTCTCTAAACTAAACTAATACCAGCGAAATAAACTTCAGTGCATTTGCCTGCATTGATTTGAATCTTGAAGTCTAGGAACCTTGACCTTCTACTAAGCTACTTAAACAGCTAAAGATTGCTGGGCTTCGATAAGTGTAATTAGTCAAAGACTTATGACACGAAAATAATATGCACCTCAAGAAAATTAATTTCTCGTATGAAGGGGTCACGAGATATTGGAAAAAAGTTGCGATCGAAATATTGGAAATCCTTTTTTTGGAGTTGTTCAATTTTAAATGACTAAAGACTTAAGAAATTCGATTTCCTCATTTTATTCAACAGATATTATAAGAAGATATTTTTTTGCTCAACAACACCTTTAATTTAGAACGACTATCTAAATCCTCTATGAATGTTTGAAGTTTTAAATTTTTCTATTCGTTCTATTTGAATAGTTTGCTAGTAGATTCCCATTTTTCGATTTTAAAAACCGTATAGTTAACATTTTTGGTCAAATGGTACTTTTTCTTTTTAATTTTGAAGACGCAGCCTCCAAAACTGTAACGTTGGCAATTTTTATTGAGAAGTCCTTACTGATCAATGAGCACATGTGAGTTCACTTGAGCTCCCCTTCGTATATCCCTACCACTTCTTGAGCTTTTCGCCCCTCTCTTGCACTTTTCACCCTCCCCCCTCATCATTCCAGCGCATCCACGCTTTGGTCTTCAGTCGCCTCTAGTCCGTTGAATAGTTGTGTATACAACATTTTAGATGAAAATTAAATTTTCAACCACCTAAACAAGTTGTGGATTTTAAATAAAAATTCGTTTTTAAAATACGATAATTTTTTTAAATCAAACAAATTTTAAAAAAAGTGGACGGAAACCTAGATAAAATAGACTCAGGAAAATTTAGAACAATGGGTCACTGCAGACCTTCAGTTAAGAAAAGATTGTTTTTTCCGAAAAGAATGGTGAAAAAGGACAAGTTGTTAAAAGTGTAAAACTTATTGTAAGAATTTTCTTTTATCAACAAATTAGTGCCATAATCTGAAAGACATTTTTGACTGAAAAGTTCGGGACAAGTTTCGTGACGAATAAACATCAATTGATTAATTAATCCCTGGACATTCGGGATCATAATTATTTTTTGGGAAATTCTGATTTTTGTGAGTGAGACGTTTGTTTATCGAGGACCTTTGAGGTCAGATCGTGTGCTATTTTATCTATGGGTCAGGCCAGATTTATCTGTAAATTATCTGCTCGAGTTATCTCAAATTGATCGTTGTACATTGTATAAGGGATGGACAATATTTTCTCATGTGACGTGCACGTTTCGCTTAGAAACACGTGTGGATGCAGCATCCGGAAGTAAAACTTTCGTCAACTAAATTGTGAAGAACGATAGCTTTCGTTTTCATTGTCCGTTCAAAAAAAGAGACTTGTTTTCGAACTAAGTTTTTTTTCCCGATTGTTTGAGAGTTCAAATTTAAGATAAGTTCCAATTTGATCAAATATCTTGGTTATTTGATGAAAAATTGTAAATAAACTCGTTGGTATAAACTCACGTAAGACTGATTTTTCGCGCCAAAAATCGTGCCAAAGGGTGAAAGTACAACGCAACCAGTATTTTAAGAGTAGGCTTTTGATTGTCATTGTTATTAGTGTATTACATAGACTAGAGTCCTTCCGCGAGTGTTTATTAAGGAATCTTTTTAAGACTGGGAATTTTCATATTTATAATCTAGTTTTAAAAAAGGATTTCAAAATGTTCCTGGGAAGCTTAGGATATTCTGGATATTCCAGTCCAAATCAAAACAATCTTCCGTCGCCAACGAGAACAAGCGTCTGGGGCAGTGCATTAAGTCCATTCAGAAAGTAAGTATATGTAGTAGAATTGTATTGAATTGAGAGTTTGTGGGAGGTTCTTTTTATACCTGGAAATGCTTGTCATGTCTTCAAGCTGTAAATTTTAAGTTACAAAATATCGTCGGAGCAATTTAGGGCATTTAGGCTGCTGAGAAAATTGCCAATGTTCGAGAACAGCATTTAAATATTAGGAACATATTAGGAAAATGGAAAATGATTGGATGATCAGCTGTAGATTTCCTTTTGGGGAAAGTAATTTAGATACAAAGAAATTACTATCTTATTCAATTTTATTTTATTTAACGCTAAAATAAATTAATTTTTCAGTTTAGATTTTTAATTTCGTAATTTTTGAGACCAGAGTTGATTTAATTTCAGTAAATTTCATAAATTGAAGATATTGTGTCGTCAGTGTTACTCCACATCTGGAAAAACGCATGTATCAAATTCGTATGTGGAAACGATTATACTCAACCAAATTTTCTTAGGTATAAACTTAACGCTAACCTTTTCCCGGTCGTCTTGCTCCCTTAAAAGATACTGCGTTCAATTTCGAGGGGTAACTCTGATCTTTGTATATTTCTTATATGTATATGTATACCTCGATGTATACACATTCGGCATTTGCTCTTTCAACACCTAAACCATTTGATATTATTCTCATATTTATTATTCAAAGTGACAAAGTGATAATAAAAAAGAAATACATATTATTTTTTATTTAATTATTAATCGAAATATTTTCATAGAAAACCAAAAATATATTGATTCAAGAACTGGCTATATTATATATATATATATATATAAGTACAACGCAGTTGCATCAATTTACATAAATTCAGCATTTCCGCAATTCCTAGATGGAGTTTTGCAAAGAGTACAAAACTCGTCTCTCGCCTACAAAAGACTCCTACGTAAAATGCTAGAGAGAGACCCAAAATGGATTAGTGCCGCAAATAAACAAAGCGTTAATTTGAACTAATTATTTAACTGCCGGTTAATTCGCTTAACTTTTCGACAATTAACTAAAGTTTAAAATTTACTTTTAAAAATCGTAGCCCAATTTTTCTGACTATAAAAGAGAATAGAAACGGAATTTTTTGAATTTCCATTTTATCCCCGAGAAAAATGTGATATCAAAAGCCCCGGGAGTCTATATTATGTTTACGAATTATCTAGATTTGAATCAAAGTAATAATTCTTCTAAAATATAAAATAATTACAATTGTTAATTCGTTAATTGATCCTAATTTTATTACTAACATATACAATTCAATGATCCTTGACAAAAATATAAAACAATTAATTATAATCTTAACTTAAAATAAATAATATGTACAATTTATGCAATTTACAATTACCACTAAATTTTTATTTATATTTACATTCGCAAAAAACGCTTCGATTAGAGAGATGAAAAAGGGGAATTGATTATATGTAGATAACTGCATGAAATTTCGCGACATAAAGTTTCTCGAGATTTATAAACAAATCCTAAGTAAGCTTTTTTTTGGTCGATTTTAGGGGAATGTTATTTATAGACATATTTTTTAATAGATAGGTCATCTCTTCTTTTGAAAATTGAACATAAAATTGTTGAGTTTTATTCAGAGGGACTTTCCTCCATAACAACATTTTCTTTCTTTTTTTCTGAGAAAGCACTATTATTTCTTCCAGTAACTTCTATGCAGTGTCGCTGGGTTGCATTTTTTAAAGCCACTTTTGCTGCTTCTTCATATAGGGCCCTCGATGGTTGTTTTAATCTTTGTATCCTTCTACAAGCGGCTGGAAAACAACTTGGAATATTATAATTTCAAATGAGTTGTAATTTATAATATAAATATTTTTTGTTCCAATTTTTAATGTTCAATTATCGGTTAACCTTACCAAAAAAAGTTTTTGATATCTGAGAATCTCTGAAGTGCATTTTTGAGGTGCCAAGACACCAAGTAAGATTCATGGCAACAAAAGCGTCGCTGAAAGTCATCCTGACAAAGTCTTTTACTGTTCCTCTAAGTGTAAATCCACCAACTCTCATCAGAAAATTTCTCTGAAAAAAATTTCTTTTCATTAATGACAATATTAATTAATAGATTATAATATTCATTTGTCGTTTAATTTCAATAAAAGTACCAATTGTTCTAGGCGATTTTCATCACTTTCAAGCGCTTGGTAGGCTGCTATAGTTTCAATAGGCAGTCCCAAAATTTGTGGATTGCATTCATCATCTTGAGAAGTGCCTTGACTGTGTTCGATTTTCTCCATTCTCTTGCCCAAATCTGACAATTTTTGTATACAAAGGGCCATGTCGGTTCTTAATTTCCTGAAATTCAATTCTCTCTACCAGAAATTCAAATTTCAATTTCCAAATTGAATGTCTTCTATTACTTTTTAATGATAAATACATCTAAAATAGAATGTCTTTTGTGATATTTACACTGGAAGAATTTTCATATCATATTTCCTTAAATTCCGATCAGTAGGGCATTTCATTTCTGATAACTGATTAAGCAAGATTTTGGGTCTAAGTCCTAATATTTCAAATCACAAAACTCGAAAAATAAAATTTTGAGGCATTTTTAATTCCGTGAATTAAACTAGCAAATGAATTCTCCCAAACCTATAGACTCTATGGCTTGCAAATTGTCATAGCAGTAGATTCTCGGCCCGATTTTTTAACATTCAGATTAATTTATAAATTTTAAAGCACTCACATTACTTCGTCAAGGATTTGAACCTGAAGGGCCATGTGCAGCTGTCTTTCGTCTTGTTTTTGTTCTTCGAGTCCCCTCTTTGAATCTTCCACATCTTCTAAATTTTGAGGGTCGATAATTGACATTTTTGAAAAATCCGTTTTTTCAGCAATTCTTCGACAATCTCCTGACCAAAAGTGACAAAACTGAAGTCTGATAATGAATATTTCTCACTTTGGATGCAGTTGTTAGGATGAGAAAAATGGTAGGGCAAGTGAAATGCGCACGCGTATAAATAGTTGGGTGTAGACACCGTCGACCCTCTACAATTAAAGGTCGATTCACATCCGAGTTCAATAATACCGACACGATTAATTGAAAAAATAATTGAAAAAAATAAATTTACATCAAGTACATGGCTTAAGTTTCAAAGTCTCATTTTTTAGCTTAAAATTGTTGTCTCAATTTTGATAGAGCATAGAGTATGTTTTTTTAATTTTAACAATTTCTGAATCAAAGGTTCGTAATTTTTAAAAAAATCAAGATTAAACGGCTAAATTTTTAAGCCTTAGAATTGTTTTTCTTTTTTCGTTTTTCATATGCAACTTTATTAGAGTTCATTCCTCTTTGGAAGAGGATTAATTTTCCTGAAAATTCAAACTTTCATTCTTAACTTTAAATTTATTTGATCAGTAAATAGTCTTGGAACGCTTGTATCAGTTTTCTTTTCTGTCTTTCTTTCTTTTTATATATATAAACATTCGGTTAATCGTACGAAAGACACAGCATCATGGTCCATATAACACTTCTCTTGTTGCGTATTGATTATTCTTACAAGCTACCATCTTGTCAGATGACGTCAACATCAGTTAAACGTTGCAAAAAAGCTCTGCGTAAACAATTTTCTCTTTTTAATTAAAAAAAAATTTTATTGAGAAATCAACCAAACATATTGAAGATAATTTAGTTTTGGGTAGACAATATTTTGAATCACTTTTCATAAATAAAAATGCTTATCTTGATATACTATAAAAATAATACTAATTGTGCAAAAGATATTAACTTTCATGGCCTAATTATTTTATATCTTGGAAAATTTATATAAATAATACTTTAGAAAGTTCAATTCAAGTGTACAAAACGGCCAAAGACTTGATTAAGACTCATGATTCGTCCTGTTATCACGACGGATTTTGTAGAACTGGTGACATAATCTCATCAGAAAAGTAAGCTATAAGGTATCCCTAAAACTTCTTCGAATTCGTGAAATTTAATTAAAACTAGTCCTTAAATTACATTAAAATCAAGGCAAAAAATTTAAACTTATTTTAGTATTATTTAAATAATTGAAATAAAGTAGAAGCAAGTTTATACATACATTACCCACTTCAGAATATAGAAGTCACATTTGATGGTAAATGTGACTTGAGCCATTTATTGGCAGTTGAAAAGTCGAATTAACTCTAATATTTTAATCTTCAATTGAAGACCTCTTGTCAATAATAATTCGTCAGAATGAATAGAAGATATTCTGGATATAAATTAGCATCCCTGAAAAATGATCTGAATCTTTAAATCAATTCCTATCATAATTTTTTTTGTAGTAAGGTAATCTTGGCCACCTGAGGTACCAGTCGTGACCGATACTTATTATACCGTAAAAATCAACGGATCTGATGTTAATGTAAAAGGTCAATCAAATAAAAACGTTTTGCATAATGATTGAATGTAATTGATTAAACAATTCAAGTTTTTGCATTCAAGTTACGAATGTTATTATTTAAAGCCATGGGTCAGGAACTTCCAGCGTTTATAAAGGTTGATGAAAGTCGTTCGCTTGTAGTTGGGACGCAATTACATTGCTATTTTTATGCAGGCTCTTCTTTCATTCTAAGGGCTCAGCACGTGATGTTTGATCCACTGGTGTCTAAACGATGCTTCTTTTAAAAATAATTCTTGGCAGAGAGTGTCTAGCTCATTTAGTTTCAAGTTCATATTTTCCCTTTTTACAAAGTTAATATTTTTTAATTTTTAGTTTGGTCTGCTTTGTTCATGTAGGAGAGGAAAATGTATGGTAGAATAGAAAAGTTTAAGTCGAACACTAAGAAAAGTTTTAAAATAGAACGACGTGGGATTAAGTATGGGCAATAATTTAGTACACTTTCCTGATGATACCAATTAATCGAGATGTTCGAACGCATTCCGAAGAAATCGCGAAGGTATTGTGAACGTTAGCCGGGATTCTGGCATCATCTGTTGCTGTTTGATTCTATTTCGGTTAGCAAATTTCACCAACCGAAGGTACACACCGTGTCACAGAAGATCGCTAATGCTAGCAGTTTTTTTCCCCCGTTTTGCATCATCTTAAATAAACCCCCGTAAATATTCTGAGAAGTCTGCATTTGGTTAAAAGTTAGATCTTAACCACGGTTAATCGCACATGATTTGCTCATGTCAGGTAATACGAGGAAGCGACAAAGTTTCACCAAAGAGAAATTCCTTTCGTACGTTTCCATCTCGGAAATCTATCTTTAGTTCTAAACGGGTTGCAAATTAGATTAAGATGATTAAACTTCCTCTATAAATAGTATCGTTTCTTCAGATTTTAATTTTGGAATTAAAGTACAGGCTTCACAATCTTTCCCCTATTTTATGTTGTGAAAACTGAAAGTATCTATATGCTTTTTGGTTGAGAGCTTTTAAAAAGTTGCATATAAGTTACTTGATACATATTATGATTTAAATTTTTCTTTATAGTAGATTTCTCTTGCTGATACTAGAATGATTTTTTAGCAGTGTCGATTGTCTGTAGCAATTAAACCATTCAACACTAATAAAGATAGTAATCTCCCCTCATGTGTGCCACATATGATGCTTTTAAATTGTAGTATATACATATAGATTACGCGAGGATCATAGTAGTCAGATTAGTAAATGCTTAATAAAGAATTGCCAGGTGGTAGCAATTGCTTAGGTGATAGAAATATTTAAATTCGGTTTTTAGCATATTCTTCCGAAATTGTTTGGAAATTCCTGTGATGAAGTAAAGTGAAATTCAAAACATTCAGTTCAAATAACAACTCTGTATTTATTACAGATAACATCTTGAGAATAACAATAGTAACAATGAGGTTTTTCCTTAGTCAGTCAAGCATTTTTCTTCTTTAGTAATGATGGTGAATACCATTACTGTTGTGCACAACGGGGTGGAAACCATCTTTGTCCACGTGATATTTGACAGTTCGAATGTTACCGCCAGGTTCATGAACGGTGTATTCTCCAGTCACGTGGTGTCCTTAAAAAAGCAAATTTAATTTTTTTTAAAGATATTTTTTCGACACCTATGAAATAGAGAAATTTGCTCAGTCTTTTAGGGTTTGTAAGAAGTTCACTTTCTCTGAAAAAGGGCGTTCAAAATTTTTTTGGATTTTTTTTTAATTTTTATTAATCATTTTTTAAAAACTAACCGTCATGGTGTTCCTTGTGGCCATGGAAGTCCTTGGTGTGATGGTCCTCAACACCATAAGAAAATTTGTAATGGGGTTCTGCGACATAATCGTGATGATGATGTCCGTGTTTATCTACCCAAGTCACTTTTTGATGATGTCCATGCACAGGTCCATGAAAATGTTGAAAAGAATAGGCTTTATGGTGTCCAGGGTGTCCCGAACTGCTTCTCGCCAAGGAGGCGATTATCAGCGTTAGGGGCAGGGCCTGTAAACAAATTTAAATATTTTTAGACTCCATCCCACATTTTCTAATGGAAAATTTTTATTTTTGCAATTTTAATTTCTTAAAATGTTAAGTATCCAACATTTTCAACGACAATTTGTATTTTCATTCTTAGTTTTTTTATATTTTCAATCTAAAAATTCTTTAAAAAAAAACCAACTTTCAGTAGTGCACACGGAGAAACCTATTATGTCAATTTTTCTAAAATGCCTTTCAATTTAAGGACAAAGGTGTCATATTGAGAATTTTTACTAGTGAAAATACTAAATTTTACAAAAAACATATAACAGATTTTTACAGAATTCGAATATAATTATATAAAAAATAATATATATTATGTACTCACAACTTGAAACATCTCAACCGAGATTGATCACTGAACTCGGTGAAACTTAGGAGTCGATTGACTGATTATTCGGGAGCTGTAATCGATTTATATATCGGAAATATTGACAAACTTAGTTTCGCGATAAAAGTGGGGCCCCCTCTGTCTTTCATTTTAGTCCCTCGCCTCCTGCTTCTATCTCATTGAAGAAGAAAATATTTTCTTATTCGAAAATTGCAGTCGTTGATGCAGAACAGTATGCGACAGTGTGTGTTATTCGCCAATGACAAAAGAGCATATAGAAAAAGCAAATATGTAATCAAAAGTAAGAGCTAAGGAGCGAATTATAACACGTGATCTAGCACACATTATGCAAAGTACAAAAAAAAGCTTCCGTACTCTTTTAGACATTAAACGATATTTCACTCATGCATGGTCTAGCCATTTTTTTCTCAATTTACCTGTAAATTTGGGCATGCATACTTTTTAAATCAGTATGAAAAATATAGGTAAAAAGTTGCAAAGGAATATAAAAGCTTTAGAAATTAAATTCAAAATTTTTGGTTAAATAAAAAACAATAGAAGGTCCGATGAAAATTCATTTTTTGATTGAAGAGTAAACTATTCGGTTGAAAATTAAACTATTGAATGAATAGATAAAATGAATAGAATTAAAATTATAATAATTATTGAGATAGATCGATCGTTGATAATTTAAAGAAGAAATTCTCAAGATTATCTTTTCTTCTTTCTGTGATCGAGGATGACTCGGAACGTTAAGAGAAAATTCAGGAAAAAGAATCCCACGGAAAATTTTATCAAAGCGCAGCTTTCCCAATCCAGTGATAATCATGAATTATTATTTGCTTTTTACTTCTTTCGGCTTTGAATTTTATAGTTCCGGTCACCTCACATTGGTGGCAGGTTCTCTGATTACTTTTGTGTCAGGTGGTTCAACTGGCACCACAAAAATCTTAAATCACAACACCTTTTGATGTATTTGAACTAATATTATTGACCTAATTCTGTGGTTTTGCTCTTGAGATTGTAATTCTGTTTAGTAAGACTACGGTTTTATTGATTCCATAAAAATTTATTCAATTTTAACTACAGAAAGCAAAATAAAAGTTAATAATGTTGTAGCAAGTATGTGTTAATCGTAAAATTGTGTTCAGATTTTTAATTCAAAAATGAATTTGTCAGAATAAAATGCTACAGATTTTATTTTGAAATCAAGAATAGCTTTGTTTCAAATTGAAATTGTTCACTCTTCAACCTTGAATTCTTTTACATAGTTTGAAAAGTTTCAATTTTTATTCGAATTTAAATTTAATGAATCTGCAAAACTGAAAAATGTTTGCAAAATTAGCTTAAATTTTCTAAAGGACCAAAATTATTCAGAATCGAGAAATTCGAACAGCTGTTTGGGACACTATTCGCCCTTATGTAAAGATATACCTCTCGGCAAAGATTTCCGGTCGTAAAGTTCGTTCAGCTGCCTGAAAACGTACCCTTTATCACCAGAAACCGTAGACTCCGAATACATTTAGAAAAAATCAATAAGTCCAATTTTCATCGAATTTCGATACGTTATTAATTTAAATATATGCTTAAATGTTTAAATAAATAAATGTTAAATGCTTAAATAAATGCTTAAGAAAATATTGTCTAAAATATTCAAATATTTACATAGAGGGTTATATAATTACTCTAATAAACAAGATATAACTCCTGTTATTGGTTTTTCAAGCAGGCGGGCTCTTCCTATTTTTAAGATCGTTCATTATTATCTCATTCGTTTATATTGATGGACCGTAATTTGTTCAATATTCTCCAGCTGCGTATTTCTGGCTCTCGATTCAAGACAAGTTTTAATTTCACAAGTTTGGTTTAAGAATCTTCCAAATAATTTCGAAAATAAAATAAAATAAAAATTTTTTTCTTATTTTTTAGTAATAAGTGACTTTTGGCAGGGAAAGAGAAGGTGAAATTAGAATTTACACGAAATCTAAATTAAACTTTATTGGAAGACTCTCGGTTCCGCCATGCAGATAATTTCTTGAATCATAAACATAACTGTAGAATCGGTGATCAATTGAATGGTTGAAAGTAAAAAGTGGATTAAAATATTTCGTTTGTAAAATTGGGATAAAAATTCTTCAGAGTAAAAATGAGACAAAATGAATTTATTCTCAGAGTAAAAACGGTACAAGGAGAACCAAACAGCGGTCGTATTGGGTTTTTGTTTTTGCTCTGAGAATTCATTTTGTTCCATATGTACTCTGAAAAAAATTTTGTTATACTCTGAAGAATTTTTATCCCACTTTTAGAAACGAAATGTTTTTTTTTTCACTTTTTATTTTCAGCCGCTCAATTGATCATAGTAAAAAAAGAGAGAAATGCCTGAGTGTTTTATTTATTTACATGGGATATTAATTTAGTTGAGTGGCACGAAAGATACAAGTTGCACCTATTGGAAGAGACTCAAATTAAGTTTAAAGTATTTAAACCTAAAAGACTTCTCTCAATGAGACTTGTCGTTTAAACCCTCGGACTTCTTTCTAATATTAGGGCTTTCGAGTTTAAGAACCGGTAGTTTTTACTCTATTTATTTTTAGGTTCAAAAGGAGAAGACGGAAATCATCTCATCTCTTGGTCTAGTGAAAAATTTAAAAAAATCTAAACTTTTAGTTCAATTAATTTATTTAAAGTACCATTTTCGAAGATTTGTTCCGATATTTTATAAATTGGATGCTTTTTCTGTTTCAGTACAAATATGCCATTGCAGGACATAACGATGAACCAAACTATTCCTTTAGTCAATGGTGAGTATTTTTTTTTATTAATTTGTATTAAAATTCAAATAAATTTGGAATGCTACATGATTGTAAGAACAAAAAGCACTCTAGAAATGTATATTGCATATTATTCGACACATTATTATATCACATTTACGACAGTTTATCGTCACGCTTATCGAAGAGTGATTGAGATAAATTGACTCATTGTTCCAAAGACTTCTCACCAATCCTGCAGATATCATAGACAATGAAACTATCTTTCTTTACTTTCCTTGATCGTCACTGCCACACCCTCTTTATTGTTAATTTCCGAATCAAATTGGTTGTCAACTGAAGCATATTATCGTTGACTCGGTAAACGGAAATGATGGTTGAAGACGTGGTGCAAAAATAATAATTAACTCAATGAGAACTAATAATTGAGTTTTTCATTCTTTTTGTTTAAAATTTTTTTAAATGTTTCATTCTTTTTTGTAGACATGATAAAAAAACGTACATATAAAATTCTGAGTATTGAATTAAAGGGTAGACTTCTCTTCCGGGCTTTTCTCAACAAGAGTTCAAATTCTAAAACTGGTGACAGTAAAACCACGATAAGATGACAGCAGAAAGATTCTGAGAAGTGTCCTGCATGCTTTACTCTCGTTTATGCTTTTCGACCACCGTGAAGAGGGCAATTATATTTTGGGTTTCAAGTACTCGTTTTCACTATTCTTAAGTCACTTTTACTATTAATTAATGAAATAGGAACTCAGCACATTTTAGATAAAATAATTCCGCTTACCCATTATATTGAAATTCGTCTGGACAAAAGTCTTCAAAATAAAATAATTTTAATAAAAACGTAACAAATAGAGCTGGATAAAATTAAAATTTCCAAAAATGTTGGTTTTATACATTGTAATAATTAATTTTAGAGTAGAAGCAATTGAAGGACACACACACACACACACACACACACACACACACATAAATTTCTACAAAAAATATTTTTGGATTGCCATTTTCATTTGGGAGAATTGCTGTATGATAATGAGGAGAGAATTTCGTGTAGTTAGAATTAGATGTTGAGTTACGCGAACTTGGAAGTAATGGATGAGGCGAAGGAAAAGGTAACGACCGGAACACAAAGGACAGCATTCTAACTGATACTAGGAAATCCTTTGGTTAGATTGGACCAATATAAGTTTAAATGTCCATGAGTAATTTGTAAAACAAGTAATCCAAAAAGTGTTTTTTTAATGAAATTTTAAAAAATGAGTTGGATTTATGCTTTTAATTTGAAAAAATTCAATTCTGTGGCCTTTAAATTTCAGGGAGGCTTCGAAATATATTTAAAAATTAACAATTGGATAGGTTGAGACAAAACTGAACTTAGGGTCGATGTAGACCCGATAACATAACGTCCGTCCTGTTTAATATGAATCGAGGTATCTGCGATACTTGATACATAATAGTATGTGACCTCTCGCTGTGGCCATGCATGTTGGTGTCATTGTGGTTGCGTTGGAAATAATTGTAGTCATCAAGACAGGGCAAGAGAGCAATGAACTGTAACAGAATAAGTTGGTAACGTTTGGAGACACCACAACGAGTGTAGTGAAGTTGTAAATTTGGATTTCACCATGGTGAATTCATCTCAGACGCGTCAGACATTTCGCTTTGGTGACTGATTTGACACTTCCGCGATCTCGACAATCAGTCTCGAGATAAGAACTCCCGACTTTAGACATTTAACAATAAAGCTCCTCTGTTAGAATACATTTCTCAAATTCAGAGATTCCTACCACGAGAGATCCAAAGTCCAAAATTTTCAAGGAACTTAAAAATATTTTATAATTGATAATAAAAACAGTACACTTGTTTCAAAAAGTATCTGAACAATTCAATCGCTGGGCAAAACTATGAATGGATCTCGGCTAATCAGAGGCGCCACTCACGAATGTGGATCAGCCCAGCAATTTGATTTTACCTTTCCTCTTGTCCTTGTTTCCTTTATTTATAAATCTCGACTCCAAAGTGATTTCTTACTCTCCTCTTTTTCACTGCTTGATCGAGAATGAAGCGAATCGCCAGACCCAAAGAATCCAGAACAGTGCGATGTTCTTTATTTAAATAAAAGATCCAGAGAGAGGAGCTTCGTGGAAGAGCTTTTAAGTCCGGCGTTCTTCTCTTGCACTTTTTTTTGTCTCTCGCAAAAGGAATTTAAAATCCTAATAAATTGTAAGTCTAATAATGACCCCTCTTCAGTAATGAGCACAAGAATATTTAGTATCTTCAAAAAGTTAGGGAATATTTTAATAATTAGATTTTTCGAGATCGTAGTAATAAATGTAATAAACCGAGGAAATTATACATGTCCTTCTTCTTGCCAAGATCGTAACATGTAGAATACGCTGTCGAGTTTTCTATGCATTTCCAAGACCCAGACTTATTTCTAGAAATAGGGGCCTTTTAGTTACAGGACAGAAAGTTTGGCGACGATTTGCAATTACGATTTACCGAGAATTGTGCCAAAAATGGCCTAACGTTCTAGATTTGTCTGCTTTCTTGGCACATTTTGGGGTTTAACAATAACCACCTAGAACAGGTGCTGGGACAAACGAATCCTTAAAGTCTAAAATGATTCAAACGACATTAAAAATTTGAAAATGTTTCTGATGTTATATTGCATAAGAAAGATGACAAATAAGCAATTGAATAGCTATTCCATTCTCTTTGTCAGTTTTCAGGTTTACCTTATCAAACTTATCTCTTATAGTTTCAATATATGCCAATAAATTGCGTTGCGAATTCAATGGAAATTCAAAGACTGGACAGGGATGTGATGCCTAACTGAAATAAAGACACTTCGACCAGTTCTGGCCTAAATGTGTCATCTAAAAATACAGGGAGCTCAGACGAACTCAAATACTCAGCGCCACTTGGTAGACTGCACGTATTATAATAAGATGCAAGTGAAAACTATGACTCATTACTCTTTACTGACCAGGGCCTACGTCACATAATTCTAGAAATTATTCTGCTTTCCCAGAAACAGGAATTCAATTCTGATTTTAAGTTATAAAATGAAATAGAAAAAAGATCAAGGGAATAATCGGCATCCTAGATCTCTTGTTCCACTTTTTAAAGATTTTGACTTGTTGCGAGAAAAAATATTCACAATCGAATAATTTCAGACTTTCAAAATTGTGGATTTTTAAATTCGCATACTTAATTGAAGAAGGATTTCAAATTGAAAATCTTCAAAATTGAATAATTTCAAATAAAAAGTTTATAAATTTTTAATTGAAAAATTTTCAAATCGTATACATAGTTTAAAATCTGAAAACAGGAAAATGAGGATCATATAAACTAGAGGTCGCAAGAGAATTATTTTCAATTCCAATTGTGTATGTGTAGCTACTTTATACAATAATTTTTTTTAAACCCGCACATAAGACGAAAAATTTATGAGGCAGTAGATCATTTATACGTGTAAGGCTCATTATTAAATCAAAGAAAGGACCGAGGAAGAAGCTGACGAGTTCACGTTATCGAGTGTGTAGTGACTTCTTTATTGACGGTTTTTTTTTTTGCCTTCTGGCACACACTTCTGGAGCCACATATAGAACGGCCAGGTTTTCGTGCCAAGAGAAATGCACCTCGTAAAACGTATTTACGTACATTTAGCAATAAATCACCTATAAAATTGTTTCAGTCAAATTTGACCTTCGATTTTTAATCTTATATCATTCATAATTTCCATAATATTCCATAAAATAATTAAAATTGTAAATATTTCTAGAGAAGAATTAAAAATTAAAAATTTCGTGATTGTGAAAAGGAATAAACTCTGAACTACTAACTACAGTAATTACTAATAAATTCAGTTCTCTAAATCAGGAGGGTAGGGAATAATAATTAGCTCTGAATTAAAAATAAATTCAATTATTTTTCCACTAGCATATAGATGGAATTGTCGAATTTTTTCAATGGAATTTATGGAACTATGTATCAGCTTTTAAGCTGCCTTCACTCTCGCCCTACTACCAATATGTATAAGGCAATGTCCAAAAACGCGTGAGTTGCATTATAAATACATATTCAATATGCATCTAGCAATTATAATTTTAAATTCTTTTCTTTAAAATTCAGTTTCTAAAATGATTCCTTTTATCAATGATTCTGATCTTGATCAAATATGACCTTCAAATTATTGCGTATATCTAGAACGCGTGGCGCGATATATAGCATCAGGACATAATTTTAACTGAGCTTTATTGCGATGTAACCTCTGGCTCAGTTGGTTGTTTTCTGCATCAGCTTGATCAGCTCACCAGTACTCACTAGTAGAAATGATCAAAAACCTTTCGAGATCTGTATTCGCGAATCGAGCTCGTGATTTTTGAAAAACAATGCCAAAGTTCAGAAAAGTTCAACGATCTTTGTGGTATGGGATGTGGTAGCTCAAGAATCGACCCTTCAACCTTGCTGGAAAGCCTAGAGGACAGACCGATTAAAATCGAAGTCATGTTTGGTAGGCAGATCTTAAATCGTGATAAAGATTTTTTTTTAGGAAAATAAGAGTTTAAAAACATCTAATTTGGACAAGATTATAACTTGGGAAAATTGCAAATTGATGGAAATTTAAATTTTCCAGCTTCCAAATTGAATATAATCAAAATTTTGAGAATTCAACATTAGCACGTACAAAAAATTTCAAAGAAACTCTACTTTTTCGAATTTGAATGCGACAAAGTCGAGTTTTTCTCCAACTTCTTGTCACTCTGAGTCCTGGTTTAGTTAAACAATTTCTATTAAGTTTGACTCCGAAAGAAAAAACCTTACAACTCAACAAGCAGATTCTATTTCAAAAAGACCTTTACGATTCTTGAAGAGCTTTAGGCAGAGAGCATGAAGCAAGGATGAGTGAATTTGTGGCATGGCATTATAAGGTGAGAAGAGAAATGGTGAAGGATCTTTCAAAAATGAAACACGACAATGAGCCTAAAGTTCTAAAGCCTTGGCAAAGGGCCAAAAGTGTTACGGAGAACTCTTGAGACTAATGAGTGTTCTCGAATGCACTTTGCTAAGTTGCCACGTAACTCTTTACACGAACACAACAGGTGAATCGATAAGAAAATAAATAATTTGAATTTGAATTCAAACATAATTCAAGAAAAAGATAAGTTAGAGACAGAAGGTTAAGAAGATTTTCAAATTATCCTCGGAACAGTAATTTTATTGTAAAGTTTAAATTAAGGAAATCTGATTAAAGTTCGATCAGTTAGAAAACTTTGAACTCAAAAATTTATTAATTATTTTTTGAATTTGATGACGTCAGCGATTATCGGAAATTCGTTTGTCCTCGCGACTGCTACAAAGTTCGCCACGTAGATGTTAAGATTTTTTACTCAACGTGGCCTCAGCGCCTGTCATAACAATAAATACTGGAGTTTTAAAAGTCACGTGTGTGATAAATCTAGAAAAGTGACAAGAAAATTCAAAATTTCACCTCTCGAGTGTCACTTAGAAATGACGTAGTTGAACTTTGCAGGAACTCGCAAATTGGCGAGTCCCTTCAGAAAAGGAATCATGAATTGTGAGATCCTCTTAATCGAATAGAATAAATTTCGTATCTTTCTTCTCTCAGTTGGATTATTTGTAATTTTTTAATTAATTTCAACTTGAATGGATAGTATTAAGTGAAACTTTCTAGCAAAATTATTTATGTACGTTTTTTCTTTTGTTGTAGGGACGAATGTGAAATCACCGGGGAAGATTTCTTCCGGAGGAGGAGGAATTATTGGGAGTGGAACGGGGATCGTAGGATCAGGAAGGACCATGAAAGAATACGAGGATAAACTTTGTGCCTTGCAGAAGGAAAATTTTAACCTCAAGCTTCGAATTTACTTTTTGGAGGAAAGGATGGGCATCACCTCTGCTGATGAAGACGCCATAAAGAAGAATATCGAGTTAAAAGTAAATGAAAAAAATCTAAAAACAAATTTGAAAATATTTGATTTAATATTTCTAATTGATTTTTTTAAATCTAGGTCGAGATCGAGTCGCTAAAGAAAGAATTAGTGGAGAAGCAGGAACTTCTTAGCCAGGCGGCAACGGCCTTTGAAGTGATCGAAGAACAAAAGGCAGCTTCTTCCAGAAATCAGGCACAATATCAGGTGTCGTTGGAACATGAGAGAGAAAGGATAGCGCATCTCGAAAAAGGTAAAGCTTTGAGATCGGTGATTCATTGAAAAAAACTCTCAAATACAAAGGAACACTAAATAAAATTCTTAGTTTAGCATAAAAGTTCTATACAATGAAATACAATTCGTAATCCATAAATTAATTGTTTTCAGAACTTGCAGAGTTTAGAGAAAAAGTGTCTGATGCCTCGATATATTACAAAGAATCTTTTGGAATAACTCCGGAACAAGCGATAGAAAATACGGAAAAGTTACATCAGATGGAAGAGCTTGTAGCTTCTCTAGATGCAGAGGTAAATCCTAGAATACAAAATTATTTTTACGCACAAACTCGTGGCTTTTATCATTTTACATACAAATAATTGAATTCCAATTTATCTTTCTCTCTCGAACAGGTGAGACAGTTAACAGGAAGTTTGGAAGAGGAGCGTAACTGGGCCCAAGAATTAGAAAATGAAAGGGATCAGTTAAAGGGACGTTTGGAATCTGAAATCGAACTGAGGGAAAAAATGACAGTAGATAGGGATCAAGATATCGATGGACTGAGAGAAAAAATAAAAGAATTGGAAGAACAAGCTTTCAAGAAAGACAGTATCGCTCAACAGTACAAAAATGAACTCGTTGAAAAAGAGAGACTCATTAAAGAAAAGATAGCGATATTAGAAGATAAATGTAGGGCATACGAGGATCTTAGTTCAGTTTCAGAAAAGAGGAAGAAGCAGATTGATCAGTTAAGGCTTTCTGTCAAATCGAGGGACGATGCTCTTACGGATCTGAATAATAAACACCGAGCCCTTCTTTCTCAGGTAAATTATTCTTCCCCTTTAAATGTTATTATGAAGAATATAGTTTAATTTGGAAAATAACAAATTAATGGACTCAAATCTCTTTTCCAGTTTGAAAACGGTAACACGAAACGATCTTCGCCACCAAGTAGTCCATCAACAACACATTCGGTAGAAGATCCCTATTCTCCAAGGTCAGGACTCAGAAGTAGTTGTCATCAAAGTTCAACAAGAAGTCCATTCGACTGGGAAATGAACTCAGATCGTTCTCCAAAGGTGAAGTCGCCCCTTCTATCTTCTTGTTTGGACAATAGTCAACTCAACATTCTATCAAAGGTACATAGTTTCAAAGATTTTCAGCTAATCACCATTTTGTTTATTTTTTTGTATAAAATGTGTTGAATAGAATGTCGCTGGCAGGCCTTTCATCTTATTAGCTTTCCTTTAAAAAGAAAGTTACATAATTATATTTTTACTTTCAGGAGGTGGAAGAAAGGGATCGAGAACTACAGAGACAAGAGGCCGCGAAGAAACAGTTGATCCTAAAACTTTGTAATGTTCAACAATCCGCCGAAGCAACCGATCAGAAGTTAAAAAAACTTGAATCCGATCACGAAAAGGCATTGAAAATGATCCAAGGATTCATGGAAAGACAGCATCATCTGGAGGACAAACAGTTGAAGAAAGACAGGAAAATTGTCGACCTCGAATTGGAAATCACAAGACTTCGAGGATCCGAAAACTCTAAATTCAAAAATATTTCTTCTTTGCGAAGGAATCTGAGTAACGAGATGACAGACAATCCTGAGAGAGACAACAACAATCAGGTGAATATTTCACATTCTCACAGCTTTCGATAGTTCACCGTTTGTCAACCATTTTTGACATCAGAACGAATTTTTTTTGCAATTGTAAACGCTGATTGAGGCATCAAAGTTTTTTTTATGTATTATTAGTAAGTAATGCATGCGAGAGCAAGTTGACTCGGTAAATTAGAAAAGTAGAAAAAAAGTAACAGAAAAGTATAAGTAGCTTTTATCTCTTTATTTCAGAGTGACTGAATTTCACTTCTACTTCTTCTTCTCTGCTTTCTCACCGTCATTATCACTGCATGATTCTCTCTTCTTTGGATAGCGCTTAGATCGTTGCTTCGGAAAAAGAGAAATTAAAAATTGAATTAATTATTTTTCTAGAGCTTTGCACGTTCTTATACAATATATAAAAAATCTAATTTTCAGTTTTTTAAAATCATTCTACTTTAATTTTGATAAGACTTTCCGAAAATAAACAACACCCATTTCTGTTTCTTTCTCTTTGAGATCGATGCTTTTAATTCGTGAATCTGATATTCGAGATACACTTAATGATACAATTTTTCATAATTTCTTTAAAACTAGCCAATTAAAAATATAGAGACTTGTTAATGGTGCACAAATTCCGGGACATAGGGGCACGAAAAGGCGCCTTTGTCTAATAATAGCTAGATCGACGTCACGACGGCTTGCAGTCGCCGGCCTCGCCACGAAAATTCATTTCTACCAGTAAGCGAACACTGTGTGGTTCTCCGACGAACGACAAAAATAATAACGACGGTTAAAACCCGAAAAAACTTAGTTTTTAATTATGTGATGAACAAGTAATGATTCAAACTCGGATTTTGATTTTGAAAATAGAAAACCGCGCGTCATTATTCTTGCATATTGTAATGATTTAATATGTAATCGAGTCTTAACGTGCATCTCGAAATCGACTCTGACTTTTCCGGTTATTGAATATTTTTTACTATTTATTTATTTATTGTTCTATTTAAAAAAGCTAAACAATGTTCTCCTGTTTGTGTGCGTCCATGCGAATGGAGGTAGGTACCGAATAGTATGAAGGGAGTGTCTTCTGTATTTTTTTTTTTTTTTTTTTTTTTACAAAAGTCTTTTAATGTTTATTAAATATTTATGTAAACGGTGAATCTGGAATTTTATGTTTGGATGTACAGTTTAGAAAATAAAAGAAGCTTTCATAACAATAGAAATATAATTATCGCTTTCTGATCACTTAGAGAAACTGGAGGTTTTAGTCACAAGAAATGTTTCGAGAGAAATTATTAAAAATTTGTTGAAACTTTATCAATTGAACAATTTCTTGAATTCAGATTGTCACTGACACTCCTGATGGAAGATGATATCATAAAAAAAATTTTGGCCAAAGAAAATGAAAAATTAATTCTAGTCTGCAAACCTTCAACTCTCTGTTGATTAAAAATTTCCTTGTTTTTTCCTAACACAGATTTTTTTACTTTTTGTTTATGCACGTTTAATTTTGTATAACTAAAGCATGTAATTTAATTTATTTTCTGAATAAAATAATTTCACCTAAGTAAAATGTGTGTTGACTTTTATTGATGGGGAAAATTTTTGTTTTGTGTGTGTAGCAACGATTTGAGGAAATGGAAAGCAAGATAAACGACCTAAGAGACGAAATTGATACTATAAAGGCAGAGAAAGTTCGACTGGAAAAGCAGATTCAAGTCGAGTCTGAGGTATTTAATTCTTTGAATTTAAAGAACCTTTTTATTTTAAATAAAAATCCTTCTGTTTGAGAAGAAATAAATAGAAAAAATAATTCTCTAATTTTTAGTTCTATATATTTTTAGATTTTTCTATTTCTTTTAAATTCAATGTTATAAAGATTAATTAGATCACGCAACATTATGTTAACACGCTTCTTCTGTTGATTGTCATCTAACGGAAAACTTTCAATACGAATCGCATTTCGTGGCTCGTGGAGTTTCATGATACGTTGAACGTAAATCGCGTCGATTATAAATAGATTGACGTAAACTTTCAGCACGAGAGAACGTTGACTCGAGGTATTCAGACGTGCTTCCTCGAAAGACGAGCGGATACTGACTTTTTTTTTATTTAATATCCGGAAATATCAAAGCTTCCTTTTGCCCTTTAAATCCACTTAATAAAACATTCAATTCACATGGGTTGATCTTTCATTTCTAAACCGAATGATTCAGATTTTGGAGCTTATTCAATTTTAGTTCTGATAAACTATTTTTTTTTAATTCATAAGAATGGGAAATGTTTATTGACATTGTCCTTTGTATATTTTCTAAAGAATATATTTCTCTGAATATCTTCAGTGTAGTTTTAAATTTAAAACTAAAAATCAACAAACTTATAAACTTTCGACATTCTGCTATGCTCCGCAGGAACTGCAAGAAAAGCTACAAACCAAGGAGCAAAAAATAGAAGTTCTCGAATACGAGAAGAATTCTATGAAAGAGGAACTCCACGATAAAATGTTGGAATTAAATCAGTTGAAAGAAGTTTACGAGCAAGCAAGTCTAGAATTCTGCAATTCCGATTTCAGTGACAACAAAGAAAAACTCCGCCGAGAATTATTCCTGAAAAGCACAGAGCTTCACGAAAAGAATCAAAGGATTGACCAACTAGAGAAAGAATTACAAGTAAAGACACAAAATTTGCAAAAATTAGTGAACACAGAGCTTTGGAGCAAAAATAAGGAAATAGCTAAGCTTCACAATCACATGACAACTTCTCAATTGCTAGATAAATCTCGGAATAAATCAGATTTCTCTACAGAACGTTCAAGTTCTCAGCTAAATGATTTAATTAAAGAACTTAACGATATTGGCATCAGTGTTAAATTCACTGATGAGGTCATTCAACTTAATTATGTTAATGGTAGCGAACCTATTGATGTGAAAACGATGACTGAATATATACAGAAGCTGATGGCTCAGAAAAATGATTTGGAAAAGGAAGTTGATTATTTGAAGTGGCTGAAATTGGTTTCGAAACCTGAAATTACAGCTGAATTGGATGGATCGGGATCTGAAACTGAACGAGTCAAGAAATACTGTGAAGTACTTCGCATGCATCTTAAGGTAATCATTTATATTTTATTAAATATTTTTTGAAGTTCAAAAGAAAATAATTAGCAAATTAGAAAACTTGAAACTCTTTCAATTTGAAATGGTGGAACATTCGTAAATATCGTTTAATTTTTAGGACCTCGTCAAGTTCATGAAAGAAACTTTGAAAAACACTGATCACTCCGACACAATCAGCAACGAGCACAAGAAGATTGTCCTGGACGTACTCCTTAGTTCCAAAATCCTGTCCGATGATTTCGTCCTCGCATTGGAAGGAATGTCGATGAACGAAATATTCGAAAGAAGTGCTCTGCAAAAAACAAAAATGGATGGAGTCGTGCGGAAAAGTAGATCCGAGAACATCCTGGATTACATAAAAAATCAAGCTTGCTCGCTGTCAGATTCGGAAGCCTTTTCAGAACCCGACAGGACTGTCTCCTTGGCCAGAATTGGATTACAAGAGACTCAACAAAAGTCTTCGAATCGATCGAGGTTATCCAAATACACGAAAACTTGCAGCGATTCCGAGGATTCCTTGGATTTCGTTCCATACCATAAAACATACCAGAGCGATTTGAATGATGTGGATACCGGTCATCACATTCAAGAATTGAAAGAAACTAATAATCTTTTATTTACGGAACTCAACGCTTTAAGAAACGATTTGGTTACCAAGATTTCTTTCGATAGCGTGAGTATTATTTTACTATAAAAAATACAAAGTGAAATATTTCTTGTAATAAAATTTTGGGTACCTAATACAATAATAAATGATTATGATTTGTTTTGCAGACTATCGATGACAAATTAGCGCCTTTGATCACGAAGCTTGAAAAATCCCAGAGGTTTTGCGAAAAACTACAATCCTCCCTGGAAAAAAGGATACACGAGTGTCAAACATTAAAAAGAGAGAGCAAACAAAACAGTGTACGAAAAGCACAATTGGAGAAGAAGATAGCAGATGTCGAAAGCATGGCTGTCGAAATGAAGAAGCAGAAGGCTGAATTGTTACAGTACAAAGAAAACGCGGAAAGGAAGGCAGCTGAAATGCTTATAACTCTCAATAGGGAGAATGACATGGTAATTAAATCAAATTTCCGTAAACTTAAAGTTTCTTATAAAATTAAAATAATCTCGCTTTATTAAACTCTTCCTAAACTTTTTTCCAGCTGAGGTTGAGGATAAAGAAGCTGGAAGAAGATAACGAAGCGGCCAAAATGACCATTTCGAAACTCACAAAAGAGTTGGATCACCTCACTCTTCTTCATAGTCAAATTCTTGTAGAAAATACGAAACTAACAAACGAAAAATTAAGACTAGAACAGGAAGTGAGGAAGTCGGAGGGCAGATACGATACGACTGTTAGAACTCTTCAAGACAAATTCAATAAAGAGGTCACCGATCTGAATCAGATCAACGACTCCCACAGAGCGAGAATGCAAGAACTTGAGGCAGTGAATAAACAACTCAGAAGGCATGTTGTGGTTTGCGAAACTAGTGATTCTGCGCCGAGTTCGAGTGGCGTCTCTTCTGTGCCTACAGAAGCTGCCTTGAAGCAAACTTGTGACGATATTATTCAGGAATATCATTCTTATAACGTAAGCCTAAGTCTATCTCTAAGTTACATTATATTCAATTTCATTTATTAAATTATGTATTGCATTTTAAGAAAAATTAAACCAGGGTCTAAAATAGAAAATTCTATTTCAGGGTTCTCAATATTGGCTACCACTAAGTTATCCGACGTCAACCGGTCGAAGCAAATCGAGTTGTTCCCCCGACTTAGGAATCGAAAGTGATGCGGCTATGACAACCACGAGGCCGTTGAAAGACACCCTAAAAATTACAGAGTCTATGACCAATCTGCTCAGCGATGACGAGAACTGCAATAGCAACCAGAGACTGCGAGACTTAAGAAAAGAGAGCCCGCTAGCAATAGAAGGTAAGAGAAAAAAGTTTAGAAATCTAAAATAAGAAAATTAGAAATTCTTAAAAGCATTTATTTTGAGAGTTTTAGAAAGTTGTTCCCATGATAAATTTGAGAATCTGGATCTACTAATTACTAATTTTCTTTTGTTCGTTTTTTATAGGTGGGCATAACTATAGTATGTATTACAAACAGTTGAGTTCGATATAGAGCTTTTGGCACACACTCACTAGTTTTTATGTCTTTTCACTGTACGCAATCAATGTTAACAAAAACAGCGTATTGTAGTTCTAGATTCTATAATCCTGAAAAATGGAAAACTATTCATAATAGGACGTCTGCTAAGATTTTAATTCTGCTTTATTTGGAATTTCATCAATTTACTAATAGCATTTAAATTTAGAAAGATTTTATACAAAAAAATAAAAGTACGTTCGCAGTCATCCTGAAAATAATTCATCTATTTATTAACAAATTAAAAGTTTGTCTTCACTTATCATCGTCATATTATTTGTAAAAAAAACTACGTTTGGAACGTTGTACTTATTAATATTCTCTCAATTGTAAACCAGCTTTGCCAAATAACCATTATTCAAAGTTTAATGCCTATTGGAAAGTTTTATCTGTAATTTATAATTTAGAAACTAGTTTTTCAAACTCAAAATGTTCCTATAGAGCCAGAGTGAATAATATGAATAAATTGTAAATTTTTCTATTATTTTTACAACGTGAAGTTGAAATTGCTTTCCAATTGGCAAATTAACGAAATTTTTAATTAGAAATAAATACTACTCTGTTTTTGCACAGGTCTGGACGAAATGGAAACGCTGAGGCAAGAAAACGAGGTGTTGAAGAAGAGATTGATGAAGACTCGAAAAGCCTTGGAAAAAACCTTTGAACACCTTTCAGCCTCAAATAAAAGCAAGAAGAACGTTGAAGAAGCCATTACGCAACAATTAAAAATGACAAAAAATATTCTAAAGAAAACTAGAACCTTCGAAGAACCTTTGGACAACTAAAGTTTACAAGGCGAAAAGGAGGTGAAGCTCAAAATTGCCTTGAAGGGGTGCTTTTATTTGTCTTTATTCCATTGTGGTGTTTTTAATTTCACTTTTAACCTTCCCTCCTTAGCTCTATAGTATATCAAAGTGATTGTTAAGAAAACTTTTAACATCTATACAATATTCGTTATTGTAATCAACTCTAAACGTAATAAGAAAGTATTTTTCATACGAAACGACGATAAAGTATTTTAACGCGAACAAGATTTTTATAGCCCTTGATCTCTGAAATTAGTAAAATAACTGTATTTTACGAAGTTTGTACATATCTAAGTGTACAGAGTAAATTTTAAAATTTTGCGTGTATATTCTTAACTGGTTTTTCTTTTTTTTACGAAGTTGACTACGATGATCAACATTTTACTTTAATATTTTAAGTAAAACGATCGGATTCGATTTTTCTGATACGCAACGACAAATTTACATACCTTTGTGTATATATTCACTATGTATCACTACGAAGCATCTGTACATAGTCCACGAATAAAGAGCCATTAATTGCCATTTAAAACTAGATTGGAGCATTTTCATGCGTGATGCACGGCCGTTTGTGTGTCACTTTCTATTGCAGTTCATTTTACCTGATTTTACACAAAAAAAAAACTAATTAGTAAACTATAATTCAAATTTGAAAGTTTCCTAAGAAAATGTGTAGTTTTTTCAAGTATACCAATTAATTCTTTATCTATTTAGTTGATTCGCTATAAAAATTATAATTAATTAAATTATAGGTTGAGAATTTAAATTTTTCGTAAAGTTTATTACTATATTATCAGCAACTTATTATATTTATAAAGTTTTATTAACTTTATTTACTAATAATAAAAGCTCTTTAATCCTTTTTATTTGAAAATATAAAACTTTCGACTGAAAAAATTGCAGAAAAATTGAGATAATTTTATTATTCACACGTTAATTTAGTTGGATCTTCCTTCTCTGTCGAATTTTGATCGTTTTCGTTCATCTTGTTAGTTATTATTTCGACCGAATCAGTTTCATTTTTTCCTGATTTCTGATTTGTGGCAGATTGTGCAGATTGTGCTGCTTGGGATTCAGCGGATGTATCGGACTTCAAGACTTCACGTAGTGCCATCGTGGCATATGTAGATGAAGGAAGCGTCATTTCTATAATTAGTGCCTTGTATTTTCCATCTGTAAAATTAAGATTGACATGTAGTATATTTTTTACAAGTCTTTACAGAGAAATAAAAAGAACCGAGAGTAACTTCAATGAATTGAGGAGAATCTAAAGTGAGTTCAAAAGAATTCAAGTCAAATCGAAAGAACAGGAATGAATTTCGATAAAATAAACATTAAAAAGAGAATTTAGGAATATTCATGCGCTTCCAAATGGACGCTCATGTATATTTTAAAAATCTATTACCATGTACACTTTTGAATGATTGTATCGCTCTTATTTCGTCGATGTCGGAGGCAACCAAATCATCACTTGGTTCATTGTAAAATGTGATTTTCCATGTCAAATTAAGTGGAACTTGTGTCATTTTTCTATAAGATCCACCTAGCGTGTACTTTCTGAAACAAAAAGCTATTAAAAGTATTTAAACTTTGTAAAAAATTACAAATAATGCAAGGATTTGATATCAATACTATGTTGAATTCAATTTGAAATGCTTTTTTGTTAAAGTTAAATTTTCAACCAAAAATGTGTATTTTTAACTAAATATTTGAATTTGCAACCAAAAAAGATGGATGCCAAAAGATTTGTTAAAGGAATTTAACGGGTTGTTCTGGAATTAATCAGATTTCAAGAGATTTTCATGAATTTGAAAAGAACTCTATACATTTTAAGGTATTAAAAGATTTTTAAAAACAATTTTAAGGGATTTTATGGAATTTTAAGAGATATCAAAAGATTTTTTTTTAGGAATTTTAAAGGTGGAGTTTAGGGTATTTCAAAAGATTTAATGAGTATTCCGGATTTATTTCAATTCCCGGTTATATCCTGGTTATACCCTGAAAATGTAATAGCAGGTGAAAACTTACTTATTGTTTTGTTTCAAATTAGTTGTCAATCCATCTTCGCCTAGAAATTCTTCGTACCAAGACAAGGCGTAAGGAGGGTACGTAACTTTCCATCCAGGTTGTGGCATAATTACGTCTGTTAAACAGTACTTCTTCAGATCCTCCTCTTTTAAAATTTTGACTTTTGGTAAATTATTTTGCGTCTCACTTTCTGGCGTAAGGCTTTCCTCAGAAGAATCTGGCTTATCCAAGCAACTTGTTTCAATAATTTCATCAGCATTTGAATCTTCATATACCAAATCGCCGACAATTGGCGTTTTCCCGTATTCTCTGATTCTTTTTGAAACTACCTGATTCCACACGAAGCTTTGATATGCGTGAAGATACATGAGGATAACATTTCTAGAAACAGCACTCAATACTGCCTGCAGATTATTCTTTCCATGTTGATGCAATGCCAAAAGAACTTTTGCTTCTATTTTATCACTCCTGTCAATTTTCTTGTATGCTGCTTTTGGGTTTCCGGTTTCATTATAAATTTTTCTAGCTTCTTCTAACCGCTTGTCTTGCTCGAATTCTCTTGGCTTCAATATTAAGTTTATTGCTTCTTGCCACTGACCTAAGTGATTAAAAATGTTGATTAGTTTTAAGCCAAGTTCCGCGAAATAAGCACCGAAATTTTAAATTAAAAAAAAAACCGAAACGTAAAAACTGAGCTTAAAAATTCTTCTTTTTTAACATATTTTTTACATTTTGTACCTACCCTGCAAAAGAGCTCTACCAATGTCATGAGTAGGAATATCTGCTATGTTGCCAAATCGTTGCAAGCCGAAGTAATTAATGAATCCATTATCCCTTAATGATATCATAGCTTTTTCAATTTTTTCATTATCGTCTACAACATTCCTCAGCACAATAGTGAATCGATTTCCACGTAGCATTCCTAACTTGAGTGGTGATGTGTCAAATTTGAAATTTCCCACGAACAAACCCCTCGTGGATTTTGCTGCTCGAAGAATGTCCTTAGGATCAATTTTCTTAACACTCACCCATTGGGTAGTTTTTGCTCGTCGATCTTTTGTACCAGCGTAAGAGAAAGAATTAACTCTAAGGCGCAAAAAACTAGTCATTCGATTTAATGCATCCATTGTGTCTATATTTATTTTATGCAAGATAAAATGACAGTAATCCCCACCTCGTTGTGACCAATCAACTCGGCGATCTTTCTGCGACCGGGAATCTAGTCGAAATATAAAAATATTAATTTCTTTATGTATTAATCTTCAACGAAATAGATAAAGTATTTCCAACAAAATACGCTCATTTTCCTGTGCAAAGCAGAATTAACAGTCAACTTCAAAACAATCGCATTAAAAATATGCCTCGTTTATTTTCATGAATAGGATAATAGTTAAAAGATATAGGAAAGTTAAAAGATATTCTGACATTGTACCTGCTTGGCGCTTTACTTTCGACACTGTAATCATTTTTTTCCCCTCGCTCGTTTCCGTTCGACTAGCAACATTTGGAATCGTTTTAGCCATAACATGAATAGCTCTGCGATGTTCTTTACTCATATCTGTCACGTCAATTTGCACAGAAGAAACGGTCGAATCCTCTGATAGCAGTTGAATCTGTTTTTGCACATTTTCCGGAATATTTTCATAAATTTTTTCTAGATCTTCAAGGTCTTTTAATTCCGGAGGGAGTTCTTGATTACTGAGTTTTGCAATTTTACCATCAGGTGCTATTTCGTGAACGTGGAAATCACTGTATCTTTCTTTAATAGTACCTGAAAATCCTTCATGATCAAAATAATATTCTGTAATACCCACATCCACTTCTCTGAGACGTTTGCCGACTTGAAATTTCTTTCGCTTTTCTTCAAAATTTTCCTGATTAGGCAGACGTCTCTTCTGAGCTCCTCTGCCACATTGCGATGAAGATTCTATAAAATAAGTTTTTTTTTTATGAATCAATCTGTCAGGTTTTATTGATTTATTCTGGATTTAAGAAAAAACGAGAAAAAAGGAAAATTTTCTTGAAACCAGAAGAAACAAATTGTGAACTGTGAAGCCTGCACTGAGAAATGTTCAGAATTTATAATACAGAAAATATTAAGGCTGTTGGAGCATCGGACAAAAAATTTTAAATAAGCTCCAAAAAATGGCGAAATATGTAGATCACACTAATCTGCCATTGTTTCGAGCATTTTGAAAATATCATTTTGAGGCCGCAAAAATACACGGTTTGAAGTGCTATTTAGCAAGGAAGGGTTCCTCGATATGAGGAATAGTGCTATGAAGCTGTTTTTAAAAAAAACTAATTTGTTTGGCTAAAATAGAAAATTTTAAATACACGGGTGAGAGGAGGGTGTACCCCATGTATTTAAACTTTTCTATTTTAGCCAAACAAATTAGTTTTTTTTAAAAAAAGGCTTCATAGCACCATTCTTCATATCGAGAAACCCTTCCTTGCTAAACGGCATTTCAAACCGTGTATTTTTGCGGCCTTAAAATGATATTTTCAAAATGCTCGAAAAAATGGCGGATTAGAGTGATCTACAAAAATTTTTATATTTTTGAAAATGCTCCAACAGCCTTAAACTTACTAGTTTTTGCAAAATCTGATACTTTCGGAAGAGAGCAAGTACGACTGATGGGCACATCAGTATTTTCTTCGAGATTCTGCATTTTTTAGCTTCTGGGAACATATGAAAATATATGGGAATTAACAAACAATTTCTAGATTATAAATGAATGCAAGTTACAATTTTTTATACCTCAAAATTTAATCTCTTCCAATTTTGCTCAGCAAGCTCAGCAAATGTAAGAATTAAATATTTTATCGCATTTAATATTTTTCTATTTAAAAATGAAAATAAGGTTGTAGAATGGAAAATATCTAATTTGAATATATTTTTGTCTGAAATGTGGTACCCAAACAGCCCAAACCGCCCAAATATGAGATACTCCAAACATTTGTTTTTCGCAAAAATTATTAAAATTTGATATTTTAGCACCAAATAGGTAGATATATTTCCTTTCGAAAAAATAAAATGCGCTCAAATATCTATAATGCTAATATTTGTTAAATAGAACGAACAAAATGAGTATTTGGGTTTTGAGGTTAGTTATTAGCTGCCTGAAACCATATATATTATACTAACGTAAGAAAGAAATTAAAAAAATACTTACTATTTTATAGAAATTATTCTATTTGCTTCTATTTTTTTTAACAAGTACACTTTAATATAAATTTTCAAGGAATATGTAATTAAAGTAAAAATAATATATGTATATCTGACAAAACAAATCGGATGACCGTAGCTTTAATTACCCAGGGATGGGTACGTACAATACAACTTGTGGTAAATTACCTAGTTTATGTATGTAATATTTTATTTTTATATTAATAGTATGTAGTAATTATCATATAAGCAAATTAAGATTACCAGGAATCCAGGATTACCTGGCTTTTTTCCGCATTTTTTAAAATTTTCAAATTCAAAAAAAGACAAAAAATTCTATCAGGAAGAAATAGAAGAAAAGAAATATATACCTATAGTAGTTTCAAAATTACCACACTAAAAAATGTATTATTTTTTTGATAATTCATCTTGGTTTTTAATATTCAAATACAATCAATCCAATGAACTTTCCCAAAAACATATTTGAGAGTCAACCTGTGTGACTTGAATCTGATTTGAAATGAAGTCGGCTTATGAAATAAGTAGAATTTTGAAAATTATATTTCTATTACATTGAAAAAATATTTATTTATATTTATTTACAATGAGCTATCGTCTTCATCTTCTTTACGCAGGCTACCGAATACTTGCGACGGGATAGCCTGTTTTTCAATGGGAATATCTGTAACAAACCGTTTCGATTAGTAAAAAGTTTTCAACATTGCTGCAAAATGAATAAAATTATTTTTAGTTTGTAAACAATTTTGCTAAGTTTTAGTGCTCTTACCTTTTTCTTGAAAGCCGTTTTCATCACCTTCGTCGTCGTCCATGTCGATGTCCATTTCATCGGGATTGATGACTTGAGATTCCGCTTTTTTACCACCTTCAGTTTCACCTCGTACAAACCTGATGGCTTCTTTCGGTCCAGGTGCAGGATTTTCTGAAATTAATTTAATGTAAATTAAAACCAAAGGTTGACTTTTAAACGGAGCAAACGAAATTCTATAAGTAATTAACTATAAGAAAGTACGATTTCAAATAATTTAAAGAAATTTTCCAAAATTTTAAGTAATACTAAAAAAAAATCAAAAGTTTTCATAAAATTTCAAAGTTTCAAATAAACTTCCACAGATTTGAAAGGATTAAAAATATTTCAAGATATTTCTAAAAATTTTAGGGGGTGTCCAAGAATTTCTAGGAAGTGCTAGAAATTTCAAGAAATTTAATGAGATTAGTAAGTTTAATAAAAGTTTTAATAATTTTAGGGTATTTCAATAACTTCTAACTTTTAAGGGCTTTTAATGTTTAAAAATATTAAAATAAATTGTATAAAACGAATAGTACCTGATGCTCTGATATCTAATAAATGCATCGCATCCATTGATGTCGCCGTTTGATTGGTCGAGCTGTTCAACATCTGGGCAGACATCATGTTGACTTGAGTATTATACATAGCTTGTACGCTACGTTTTATCCTCAACATTTCACGCATCGTATCTTCATTTCCATGTCCAACCTCGAACTCTTTCCAGACTTGCCAAAAGTTTGATGTGACCCTCGGGTCGCATATTTGCGAGCAATACGCATAAATTGCTCTCGCACGATCCACTTCTCCCAATTTCGTTTCAACTTCTGCGAAACGTAGGCACATTTCTCTCGTATTTTCCTCGTTCAGAACCTCTATGGCTTTCTCATAAATTTGTCTTGTTTTAGGAATTCCATAAATGTCGGCAGCCTTCTTTATGTATATATTAAACATCTGAAAATGAAAGTCATTTAGCCAAAATGGACGTAAAGACGATATTAAAAAAATGTTGATAGATCCAAGTTCTAATCTCAAAATTCGATTTCCTCATTTTATTCAAGAACTATTATAAGTAGATATTTTTCCACTCTCTAGCGGCATAAATTTCCAAATAGAATTATGGGTACAGAGCGAAAAAATGCCTAGTGTTAATACCTTTTTTGTAAAACAAAAAGCTTCAATTTTGAGGTTAGATTTCGAGTTCTTCGCTTTGTGCTTAAAGTACTAAAAGTAAAGATTTTTTCGCTCTGTATGCATATTTCTATTTAAAAAGTAAGTAGCTATAGAGCTATAGAGCTAAAAAATATCTGATTATAATATTCGTCGAGTAAAATGAGGAAATCGAGTTTTGAGGTTAAAGTTTCGATACAACAACCTTACTGTGATTAAGGAGATTAAGTACATACCTCGAATTTTTCCTCAGGTAAAACAGCATTTGTAGCCCGTTCGTATACCGACATAGCGTGTCTTGCAAGTCCATGTTCCTCTTCTAACTTCGCGTATAATAAGTAAAAATCTAGAAAAAAAATTTTTATTAAGTGATTGATACATATTAAAGATAATAAGATGATTAAAGAAATTGATGACTTACTTTTGGCATACTTTGGAGGACAATGTTCGAGACACTGCTCAAATAAATCTCGGATTCGTTCCAACTTTGTCCCTTCGTATCGTTCTTTAAACTTTTTGAGATATGTGTTCCATATATCGTAAACATTGGGCCATTTGAAGAGAGCAATTCCTTTCTCATAAGCCCTAAATGCTTCTTCAAAGTAGTTATTCTCTTCTAGGAACATTCCATAAGTTATTATAATTTGAGGTGTCGCGATTTTCAGATCGATTATTTTGTCGTAGACTGCTTTGCAGGTCTGTTAAAAGGAAATTAACATTAGGAAGATTTATTTGAAAACATCTTTGAATACTTGGATCATAACACCTGGCTTCTTCACTGTTTTTCTCCCTCTTCAAAGAATTTTTTTTTCCTGTTTTCAAGAAAATTCCCTTTTCTTCCCTGATCCTTGTCTTTCTTTACTTACATGTAGACTGAATCAATAAAAATCTCAATTATTTTTACTTAAAAATTCAACTACTTTTGGTTGAAAATTAATTTTCTTTTTTGAAACTTCAACTATTCCATTTTTTGTTTAAAAATTCAACTATTTTTTTGAATATTAATTTCATTTTAATCCCCTATTATTCCCCTGCTTTGAAAGAATTTTGTGCTGTGAAGCCTGCTAAAGAAGTAATTTAATTCAACTTACTTTAAATGTGCCAAAACTTTCTTCCAAATCCGCGTACAAGGACCAAACTTTTAAAGACTTGTATAACCTCATCTGCACTTTCTCGTTTTCATCGTGATACGCAATTTTTCTAGAAGGCATGGCAGTTGCTCTGTGCATGAGTCTCAAAGCTTCTGTATAATTACTGAAAGAGAGGAAATGTTTATTGCATATTTTAAATATAAATTAATTATAATTATTAATAATAATAATAAAGCATCATTTAACAGACTTTAGTAGATTTTCGAGGATTTCGAATAAGTATAAAGAATTTTCAGGTATTCTATGAGATTTTAAAACTTGTGGAATTTTAAGGAATTTCAAGAGGTTTCTTGGAATTCTAGAGATTTTTACGTATTCTTAAAGCATTTTGACGAATTGTAAGTTATTTTAAGGGAATTTAAAGTTTGTCATGGAATTACAAGGATTTTCATCGAATTTTAAGAGATTTTGAAGGATCTTACGGACTCTTGTGAAATTTTGATGTATTTCAAAAGATTTAAAGTGATATAGTGAGAAACTTTTGAAAAATATCGATAGTATTCTAATTTTAGCGCGTTAATTTTAACTAGTAGATTTAATATTATATTAGCGGTAAAAAAAGCTTACTTGTGTCTGCATTCCATTTCTGCCCATTCGCACCAAACCGACGCGAGATCGTCCACTTTTATATAGGGAACAAGAGTCGCTTTTTCAAAAACAACTCTTGCAGTCGATAGCTGTCCATTTTCTTCATAAAATTTCGCAAAAGCCACCCACAAGGTGTGCAATTTTCCTACAGCTAATTGTGGTTCCACTGTGTTCACAGCCTCCGTGTATGTATTAATAATCTGTAATTTTATATTATATTTTAGTAGTAAGTAAATTATTATAAAAACTTTTATTCACTGTAAATTAACGTTTTTTTTTACCTCGTGTGGTTGTTCTCTGTAAAGCTCAACTCTTTCATGCCATTCCTGAACATTGTGAGGATTTTGTCTCAGCATTACAGAATTAAGTAATAACAATCTCCTATCCAGAAGATTTTCGTATCGTGCAAGTCTCAAATCCTCCTCTATTTCATCTGCAAGATATTTAAAATTAGCATTTGTGATAAAAGTGTACCACACAATTTAAGAGAATTCATGGAATTTCAACGAATTTTAAAAAATTCACAATAGATTCAAACAAATTTGAAAATATGTCAAGATATTTCAAAAGATTGTAGGGGATTTCCAAATATTATTTCAATTCCTTACAATTATGAATTTAGATAATTTTAAGGAACTATAAAGATTCTTATTATTCTTAAGAACTTTAAAGATTCTTACCATCTTCCGTACAATTAGGATTACTAGCATTATCTTTCAGCAGTTTCCTATAGCTAAGTTCTTCAAATTGTGCATAGGCATTGAAAACTTGAGTGAAGTCTCGAACAGTCTTGACGGTTTGTATAGCTTCCTCATAAATATCTCTAGCTCTCTCAAAAAGTCCACTACGAATGTAATAATCCGCTAGAGAGTTCCATAAGGAACCTAGTGAATCGGTGTACCGTCGAAGTCCACCTCTGATGATGGCGTCGACTTTAAGTGTTCTAATTTGAGTAGGGTTTTTAGATATCAAATCACACAACTCGGACCATAACTGATGTTTCGATTTTCCATGTTTTGAAACGAAGTCATCTTGGTTAACTATATGTGCAAGCTTCGTAGCTGCTTCATCAAGTCTATCGATTGATATTAGGTACTCGATATAGTCTTCTGTATCCTCTGGTGCTATCTGTAAAAAAAACTTAGAGTAAGTATAACCGAAGCTTTAAAGTACAAAATACTTTGAAAACAGGAAAAATAGGGTTATTTTTTCACGTAAATAAGTGAAAAAAGAGGAATAAATTTTCTTGAATTTCCAACAAAAAATAGTTGAATTAAAAAAAAATTGTTTTCAACTTCAATTTTAAATAAAATAAATTTTCAACGAAAAAATTAATTTTCAATGATACGCGGGACTTTGACTTGAAGTCGGTTCAGCCGCATCATGGTTAGTTTCTTACCTTCAGATATCTTCGAAACACCCGCACTGCTGTTTCCGGGATATTGTGACTTCTTACAAAGTTCAGATAGAGGGGCCAAATTCTATGATGTTGAGTGATAGGCAATGCTCTAAGGGCTCTATCAAAAACATGTCGAGTTCGCGTTATGAATCCTTGTTCTGTCATAAAGACGCAATAATTTATCCATATTCGAGGCATTTTATGCATCCATACCAACGCTCTTTCGAAAGCTTTGTTGACATCTTCATAGAGTGGATGCTTGACATTTCCTTTGACTTGATCTTTCAATTTCTTTACTCGAACACAGAGGTAATTGTTCCATAGTTTGTAACTGAAAAAGCATATCAGTAAATTAGTTATATTCTTGCGGAATTTTAAGATATTTCAAAAGTTTTTTTTTAGTAATTTTATAAGTTTCGTGGAATTTTAAACGATTTTGTGGAATTTTAAGATATCAAAAGATCCTTAAAATCAATTTTGAGGGATTTAAAAAGTTTCTTAAAGAAATTTTAAAGGTTTTCGTAGAATTTTAAGAAAGTTTTAAGTTTGCTGTACGACCCAGAGGCGACTCGAAGTAAGTACAGTAAATTTCACAAGAGTTATAATTGCCTGCTTTCTGTACCTGTTTCACGCGATATTTTTTGTAATAATGCATACTCGATTTCGGTTCTCCTGGGAAGTAATTTGGTATTGAAATGCGCCTGCGCAGCAGTTGGATAAAGTGATTTTGCTTAAAGTGCGTAAGCGCAGCAGTTACAAAAATATTATTATTATTATTATTAATGTGTTTATAGTAATTCTGACCTTCCTGGTAATTCGTTGATAGCTCGTTCGTAAACGATATTCAAAGTAGGACTGTTCGTAGACTTTAAGTGGTCAATGTATCTCTGCCAGTGTTTCACTGAGTAAGGGTTTCGGAATATTTCTTCTTCATATGGTAAGTCCTCTTCGTTCATTAACTGAAAAATTTCAAAACAGTTGTTGGTTTTCAACGTTAAATTTAATTTGTCAGACTAACAATGTGAAATGAAACTGAAGGTTCAATAAAACTATTATCCTCGTTATTATCTAAAGTTCTTATAATTCTGTAATGTGAAGCCTGAAATAGACAAGAGTATGTTTAATTTAAAATTCAAAAACATAAGAAATCAGGCTCGAAAAAGTACATAACCTTTTTTTCACCAGCTTCACGAGCTTTCACCAGTTAAAGAAAAAAGGAGAGAGAAGTAAATAATTATACTTCATGTATTTGGAATCTCTAAGTAATAGTTAATAACCATATACTCATTAAGCATATAATTTTTTAATAGAAAACCAACGTTAAAATGTAAAAAAATTGAAATATAAAAATAGAGGTTAGTTATTACGAATATTTCTTACCAAACCCAAACGGTTTTCGTTAGAATCTTCTATTTCATTCATTTTTTGTTGTTGTAAATTACACGTTTAATAAGTTAGTTTAATTAATTATACGAATGAAGCATTGAAATTTCAATTAATAAAAATAATTGTAACGAATGTAAACGAATGTCAATGTTCACAACAGTGTTCCCAACATCGACTTATAGATATGGACCGCTTACGCTGTGGAAAGAAGTGTAATAATGCGTCAGAGAGAAAAGTTGTCATTGTGGG
>JAUESH010000044.1:5796344-5813438 GCA_032275165.1 Synergus magnus | reverse complement strand
TGAATATTAATTCCCGAACTAACTCAAGGCAAGCGCTCGTAAGTGGTGCCAGTGCGGGAATAATATTCCCGCACGGAGAACAGTGCAGGAATCCTACTTTCCTGCACGCTGTTCTCACAGTAAAGGAATCTGGAACTTTGCGTACGCTTTACGGACACGGAATATGGCCATTTTCATGCATGTGTTGCAAAAAATATTTATTTACACGTTTTCTAGCACATCTATAAACAAATTCAAACTATTATTTCTTAATATAAAAAGCTAATCTTATCACAATCGAGCTTTAATTCCCACGTTTAATTCACACATGGTATAAATACTTCCTCTACTCCATGGACCAAAAATGGCGGATGCACATGGCCGTCTATTTAGGTGCTCTAGTTATACAGTGAAATCGCTTTATAATGCTCCCGCATATAACGCTTTCCCACCTTTAACGCTCCGTTCTTCCGGTCCCGTGATCACTCCCATAAGAAGACCATATAAATTTTCACACATATAACGCTTTCCGCTTATAGCGTTTTCCCGCTTTGAACGCTCTAATGTTGTGGTCCCAAGGTGAAATTTCTCCCGCTTATAACGACTTCTTATTGGGCAGTAATAGAAGTTAGATATCCTGGATGGCGAATGTAAATAGTGACGGTAGTAATAAGTTGAGACAGTCATTGGCAAGTCGGCCAAGCCAAGGTGTTTTAAAAATGTACGCTGCTTTCCATGTAAATACCCTTCACAGCGACGTGCATGGATGACGAGTGACGGATTCCAAAAATGGCTTGTGAACTGGAATGAAAAACTTGAGACGCAGGTACATAAAATAATCCTGTTTGTGGATAACTGTCCGGCCCACCCAAAAGAAGTGTTCTTAAGGGCACAAACATGTGTTGAATGAAATTGAAATTCAAGACATATTTGCAATATATACCGTCTCAGTTTGTGTTTTCATTTCAATTCTCAAATTTGAACAAAAATCGACGCTGTTGGTAAAATTTACCGGCAGCGCTTTGTGTCACAATGAATCGCGAATTTCGTGTTGGAATTTGAACGACTATGAAGTTCAAACTGTGCGTTGTTGACCAGTTTTTCCATTTGTGTTCGTATTGTGCCGGAAATAGTTCATATGTATGCGAGTACGTCTGAGCGTCTGACATTTAGTATCTCTTTCTCGCGTTTCTTCTGCTCTGTCTGTATTCGTTCCATTTTAGAAAATGAACATTTTCACACAAAATATTCATTCTCTCATCAAAGCCGGGAAGGAATTTCACTTTTATGGGACCCAGGACTACACAAGACCCTACATATTTGGTAAGTTTGGTAAGTAACTTGAGTTCCTTTCTTCAAATGCGAGGAGCAAGCAGAAGAAGGGAAAATTTGTTACAGGTAATTTTCAAGTTGATAAAATTTAATTTTTTCGCATCGAAACAAAAGAAGGCACAATAAGTTGACATGGTAACCGTACCTTATGTTCATAGTAATATTTACCCATCTGAGGGTAATTTTTGTTGCAGATAATATTTACCCTGAAATCCGGATAAATATTACACTTGGTTTTTTCTGTGGTGTAATCAAAGTCGTCAAACAGACATATCGTAAGCGCAGGGTGGAAAAATTCTTGGACTTCATGGGTATTCCAATTACGAAGCCTAAAATCAATGTTTTGGATGCCATGCACTGGGCCACAGCATCTTTGGAGGATATCAAACCAAAAACAATCCAAAATTGTTTCAGGGAGGCTGGATTAGTAGCAAAGAACATCGAGATAGGCGAGGTTAGCATCTGCTTTATGCTTTTTTTTTTCTGCAGCTGAAGCTAGGCTTATCTCTTCATTCGTGCGCTGTTAGAAATTTCTGCCAAAATGAATCTCTTTTAGACAATTAATTACTTTCTATTTATGGAAATGTTCAAAACCGAAGTTTCGTTTTTGCCTGTCAACTTTTTAAAAAAAATGTCTTAAATATGTTACAAATTTTCGAAAATTTTTAACAGTGTGCACAATTCTTTTCAGGAACCTTCTGAAATAATCCTTGACGATTACGAGAGTCAGATTTTGATGAACCGCTTTGGTATCACCTTCGATCAGTACGTAGCTCTGGATGACAATCTCAACATCACTGAAAAGCGGTCTTTATCAGACATTATCATTGACTCGATTCAGAGTAAGAACGAAGATGATAATGAAGATGGTGATGACGACGACGAACCACCTCCTCCTCAATCGAGGTCAGCTGCACTAGATGCGCTCTCTATCCTCAGAGGATATTTTACAAGTTCTTCAAACGAGTTGGAGGAATTCTTCAGTAGCATCCACAAAATGGAGAGTGAAATTATAAAAACAAAACATGACAAATTGCAGCAAACCATATTACAGGATTATTTCAACAATGACACCATGGAGTAATAGTGAATGAAAAATGCGCTATTAATGAATAAATTATAATTTATAATAGTGATAATTAATGGTAATTTATGATGATCATTGATGTTGATGGTTAATAATGCCGATAAATGCTCTGACTCATTAATAAAAGAACAATATTTACGAACGACATGAAGAGATTGACTTTCCCCACATATAACACTTTCCCGTTTATAACGTTCTTCTCGGTCGGTCCCTTGAAGAGAGTTATATCGCGATTTCACTTATTTAAAATTATGTATTTATAGTATTTCTAATTATCATGTTATCTATATTTTAAATTTCTTTGCTGAATATCTAGAATTCCATTGTTCGATTTCTTATTTTGCGAACACTGTAATAGTAGTATCCACTTCGTAGGGACTTCGAAGCTTCAAGTACTATTTAAATTTGAAAACCAACTTAAGATGTAATGACCGATTAGACGCCAGATATCATAAGATACGTCTCAAAATGTAACCTGAAATTAAACTCCAAAATCCTGAAATTTAAAACCTTACTCCCATCTACCTCGTGGACAGGATTTTCGTGGGGCGAAAGAAATAAACCAAGTAATGCAAAATTTATGAAATTGGTAAAAATAGAGTTGCATTTATTACAAAAAATTATGGAATGAAATTATTTACAAGTCAAGGTTCATGAATGAAGTGGAAAATGTGAAACAAAATAACAAGGTGATCAGTTCTCGGTTAGATTATGAAACAAACGCGTAAATTATCAGTTTACGTCGTTACGCGTGATCTTCATAATATCTCTATTTTACACATTAAACACTTTAAAATTCCAGTATTTCACTCTACAAAACTCGAAACTTTGTACAAAATGTCTGCCAAGCGAAAGAAATGCGCTACACAATATTACGACATGGCAATGGGCGTTGGCTAGACAATTAAAAATCTTTTACTTGAGCTCAACGAAACATAATTCAAATGCTAACAAATTCACAAAAGGGAGACAATTGCTAGAAGTCTACCTTGATCTCTCCGAAGTCTCGAACCCAAATTTTGATATTCTGGAGGATGATATATATTCCGTAAATATGGACGACCGACAAGACTCAGACAGGGTAGTCAAAAGGTAAAATAGCTCTGTATATATTCAGACTTTCGGAGCAATCAAGTAGACAGAAAAAAAAATGAAAAAGAGAAACATAAAGCTGCTTAAAACTAAGGTAAAACGAATAAATTGTTGAATCCTAAATAATTCTCAAACCACTTATCCATCCATACTATCTCTCATTCTTTAGTATTAGTTTGAGTTCCTGCTGGCCGTCTTTTATTTAGATTTTAATATTGATCTGGGAAGAAGATCATTGATGTGGTGAAAGTCGCCACGTTACAACACATTAATTATCTTTTATATTTCAAATTAACGGCCAGAAAATGTATTTAAATCCGAATTTGTAATTTCTCCGAAATATTATATTTTAATAATGTAACTGACATTTGTTTGAGACCTATTTTCCACTATATTGGAAATTATAATTTGGGACCTTCCCTTTCTCTTTTGCTTTTAAATTCTAATTCCAATTTTATAATTCCCTCGAAATGTCTTGCTAATAATTTCAGTATTTAAATTATGAAGCTATAATTTGCGCACCATTTGCTTACCTTTTGCTCACCAATTAGAAACCTCTTTATCTATCAATTTTTAAATACTCTGTTGCTTACCTTTTTAAAACCCCTTTTTCATTTTCAATTTTTAACGAGACCTATTCCCTTATTTTCATTTTTTTTAACGAGACCTATCTTCCCTTGTTTCATCTTCTTTGTAATGCCTTTTTTTTTATTTTTGCAACCCCTTTATCGAGTTTTGTTGTCCTATTACTCATTAATTTTACAACCCCTTTGCTTATTTTTGTAATCCATTTATCTATTGTAGTTTTGTTTAAATTATTAAATATTGCGAAATCCTTTATTAATGTTAATTTTTTTCTGGCTAAGATTAGAATTATATCCTATTTCTGTACTTATTGCCAAATATGTTGTTAAATATTAATATTGTCTTAATTGCTAAATTCTTCCGAATTGAATAAATTATTTTTAATTACTGTGTTTTTTAAACATTGAGTTTTATAATTTAAGAAACCCCCCTCTCTACCATTATGATTTTATATTTTACCCTAATTCATATCGTTTTTTAATCTTTATCGCCAATATCTTTTACCTTTATCGATTGTTTATCTTTATCTTTTTGATATTACCTTAAATTATGTTGTTTAAATTGTTAATTTAGTTCAAATTTCCGAGTTTATCTTTATCTTTTGTCTCTTTACCTCTTATCTTTTAGGGGATATTGTTTCCTTTTACCTTTTCTTACATATTTTGATTAAAGTGATTTACCCTTGTCCCAAGCAAGGACTGGCGCCCAAATATCCCGACATTTGTTTAAATTATGTTTAAAATTATTATCTTCAAATTATCTTTAAATTATCTTCAAAATTATCTATTTTGTCCAGTAAAAATTTCTTTTAATAGGGTCCTTTGTACGTTATTTGCAGAAACCTTTAGTTTTTCTAAAAAATTAAAAAAGTGACGTCGCAAAATATATTACGTACCTCCAAATGATTTTATGTGTTTGAAGGAACTGTTTATTGTTGGCTGCAAAACAGACTCTCTGTTTATATCAGAAAAAGTAAATATTTTCGTCCCTGATAAGCTAGATACTGATGCAAAATCTTTTGGCGAACGAGAATCCATTTTAGTTATATCCACAGACGGCAAAGATGTAGATGGAGATGGCAATTGTAATTGAGCATGCGTATTTTTAACCTCACTGCTTTTTTCAGATTTTTCATTATCTATTACACAGCCGCACAAAAAAATTTTCTGCTACCTATCCGAGGTCAGTTTGACACCGTCAGATCAGGATCAAGGTCAATTGAACGTCAAAATGAGAAAAAACCATTGAATTGGGGAACCATTACTTTAAGACGTTTTTGGGGCCGCGAAATCAGAATCCGCGGTCATTTTTACCCATCAGGTCGGGATGAAGGTCAAGTGAAGTTCAAAATGAGAAAATCACTTGATCGGACAAAGCCACTTCTTTAAGACGTTTTGGGGTTCGCTGAATCCGAATCTGGAGTTAGTTCGAGCCCATGAGGTCAGGATCAAGGTCATTTGGGCCTGTGTTATATAATTTAAATAAAATTGTGGTACTTTTAGGAATGTTTTGATTCTCTTTGTCTTTTGTTTGTTTTTACTCGAAAAAAGTTTACTTATCTCGATTAAAGATCGAAAATCTTGACAAACTGGAACAAAATAAACCAAAAGGTCTTAAACATTCCAAAAAAATCACTGTTATGTAATAAAAAAAAATGTTTGTTTTAAAGAAAAACAAGTAGCCAAAGAAACGCAATTATTCTTTTTTTTTCTGATTTTTACGATTTAAACAATTTTTTAAAATTCAAATTCACGTAAAAAATTTGTAACTATTATAATTTTTAAGAATTTAAAAGACATGTAAAACTGTCCATATTGTGATTAAAAAAAAAAACATGTATCTAGTTTTGATGTAGAAGAATATTTTGCATTGGCGAAGCGATTTTAAAAGGCAACATTCGTTTAGATGATCTGAAATGAAACCCACGTAGCTTTTATTTATAATGTTTATTTCTTTTTAAAAGAAGAGTTACTATTACGTCGAGAAGATACTTGCCACTTTCCACGAAAGATAGTTCACCGCATGTTTTAGGTGTGGCCCTTTCCTGAAAATAGGATGGATATCATCCTTATCACAATGTGATTGATTAGACAAGGCTTTTACGATAATTAATGTATTAACTTCTAAACGGAGAGCAATTGCATGCAGTAACGATAAAAATTATAGATCCAAGCAATTACTAGGCAATTCAAATATATTTTTTGTTTTGTACCATAATCCAAGCGCTGAACTGTGTACAGTAAAGGTACTGTAACTTTTGATCAAATTAGAAGTAATTAAAGCAAGAAATGTTGTTCGAAAGTTCCTTTTGCCATTCTAACAATTTTTAATTAGGGTGCCAAAAATTTTATTATCATAATATTTTTTTAATAGCGCCAGTTTTATGTTAAAATGCTGCATTTTGTCAAATAATTAAGACTTTACACTTCACTTTATAATTATATTTTTATTTTACTTAAATTTGATAAAGGCATAATGCGAATATAACTAAAATATTTTTTAAAACAAATAAATCATTTAAATTCATTGTAATTTACCCTTCTTTTTCATTTTAGACTACATTGACATTTTACATAATTATGTACATATAAAATGTAACTTTTTCTGACCATTATCAAGTTTTGGTTTTTTTTTGCTTCCTCATAGATGAAGCTTTGTAGTGGTGACAAAATCCAGTTTTCAAAACTGTTTCCACGAGCGGATTTAACTCTATACCCTGAAGAATGGTGGCGGCTGACTAGTTTCATGATGAAGAAGAAGAAGAAGCGTACAACGTGAGGTTGTGAACTGAACCCGTAACCTGGACCCGAAGATGGTTCTGTCCTTTTCTATCATATTGCCCTATCTTTCTTGCGCGGCAAGCTAGATGGAGCAATATGATAGAAAAGGACAAAACCATCTTCAGGTCCAGGTTACGCGTTCAGTTCACGATTGTGCTCAGGCCATTAGCGAGTGTATGTGGTGCTGTTAGTGAGGCGTGAGGATGTAGTGAGTATATGTGAGGCGTACATCTCATGTTAGCGATGGCTCGGGAAGACGTACGCAACTTGGTGCATAAATTTATATTTCTTTGATAATGATTCTCTTATTTAAAAATTATTACAAGATTTAAAAAGTGTAAGGGATTTAAAAATATTTAAAAGATTTTTAAAAATGTCATGAAATTTCAAAAGAATGCAAAAAAATTGTTAGATTTTCAATTAATTTAAAAATATTTTTAATATTTAAAGGAATGATAAATGATATTAAATAATTTCAAGTGACTTAACGAGATTCAAAAACCTTAAAATTTAGAAAATGAGTTTGTTACATCCCTAAATTTAATTTTTTAAATTATATGCCTGTCTATAGACAACCAGACATACAAGTAAGCAAGTGATAATTATTCCTGTATTCGATCTCTGCTTTGGTTCGTCCATCGCTCTACTAGTGAATAGATTCGCATCAATAATCGATAGCGCATCTGTCACTCTAGCCAGACAATTCTGCGAGAAGATCTTGCCGTTGTCCTCCGAATTATAAAGACGCAAGCCACAACATTTTTTCTCTTGCCCTTTCGGATTGAAAGGTAATATTAATATTATTTCATACGTGTATTTAAATACCATTCTTTTATTTTAATAAACTATACTTGATTTTTAAAGTATTTATTTTTCTATTTGAACAACACAACCCCCATAGGATTGCTAGTGACAACGTACGTATCAGCAAAACTCAACCTCCCTTAAGCCAATTTTAAAAATTACATTTACCTATCACTCGGGCCGTGACAGCTGATTTGGTGGCAGCGGTGGGATTGTCACTTTTGTTGTCCAAATATCAAAATTTCATTTTATATTTAACAATTTCGAGTCAGTGCTTAAATTCAAAATTTAAACAAAACCTCTTTTCAGGCGTTAGTATACTTCGCGTGCTCGCAAGCTCTGCCATCGTTAATAATTTCATCAAAACACCCTGAAATAACCTTGTGTGTACTCTTTGTAGCAAGATTGCACAAGTGAAGGGTTTAAAAAAAAATAATAATTAAAACGTAACTAAAAGTAAAAATTTTAAATACAATTTTTCCTAGTAACAATTATTACATTTCTTGATTATCAAGATTTCCCAAGGATTTGTGCTTAAGTCTAACTTGACTAATCTATAATCATCAAATATTCAATTTTGTTACATTTTCCAAATTCTAAGCAAATAACTGAATTCTGCAATTAAAAGAATTATTCAGGGATTTGTGCTTGAGTCTGACTTGTCTAATCTAATATTGCAGAAATTCAAATTTGTTTTCCTTACCAAATTATTTGAATTTCATATCGAATAAAATTAACCAAGGATTTGTGCTTGAGTCTGACTTGGTTAATGTAAAGTTGTTGAAATCCAAATTATATTATTCCTTTTTTCTGAAAGCGAAGTCAACAGAATGATTTTAGTTTCATGAGAAACGCTCAATAAAATCTTATGTCTGATCATCTATCAAGTTTGATAGCCAAAAGATCACTCGGTATAAAAATTACAATTTACTCAGATTACTTTAAAAATAAAGTTGGCGATTTTGTCTACAATCCAAATTTAAATGTTAACTTAATTCAATCAAAAAGGTTGATAGATTTCACCCCAATTGACCATTCAAAGATCAATATTTTCCTCAAAGGTAAATTTTGGATAACTGGAATTGTGTACATACACATATTAGATAAAGACATAAAATTTAACACAATCACAACAAAATTGTCTCCAGAGATAACTGGAATAGTTGGAAAAACCTTTTTAAAAATTTTTAATCTACCCATCCCAGAGAGTTTAACCTAATTCCAAAAATGACTGAAAATCAAAATACTTCCCATTTCACGGGCGACGCAACTCGTACCCTCAGTGATGCCATGATGACATCTATGGCAGAATGTTTTGCTATTCAACAAGGAGTATTGAACATTCCCAAATACGACGGGAAAAACATGCTGGTCAGAGATTTCATACAAGACATAATTAACGGGGAATCAAGTGTACCACCGTCCTGTGAAAAGCAATTCTTAAAAGCAGTTTTATCTAAGTTACCTGGGGTTGCAAGAGACAGTGTTCATGGCAAAACATTTGAGAATATGAATGAACTCATCAAACATCTCAAACAACGATTTGCACCTCGAAAAACGTATTCATGGTATTTACACGAAATTTCAACCATCCGAATGATGCGAGATGAAAGTGTCAGCGAATTCTTTGATAGAGTGACGCTTTTAAAATCAGGCGCTCAAGTCCTCATGTACGATTTTCAACCACCCCAAACAATCATAAAACATCAGAGAGAAAACAAAGTCCAGCAGGAATAATAAAACGTCCTAACTCACCAGGACATAATTCGAATTCAAGTAATGTGCCTCCTTGGTGACTTAATTTATATGCAGAATTTCAAAATGCTTCCAAACAGAATTACGGAAGCTCAAGTTCAAATTATAATCGAAGTGGAACCAACACTCCACCACGATCCCAATCTCCGATTCCATCAAATATGGAAAATTTAAACTTCAATTCCGCTCGTCAGACCGACGCAACGACGAGTATGGAAAAACAAGAGCGTCAAACGAGCGTAAGAATTCTAATGAAACGCGAAAAATCTTCCACATAAAACTCAGTCGAGAATCTCCAGTAGTAGAATTTTGTTCTACTGATTTTTCAAAGCCAAAAGCTTCATTTTTGATTGACACTGGAGCCGACGTGAATATTATAAAACTAAACTCGCTAAACGAAGACTTATTAGGCACAGAAAATGATTCCATAGAAATCACGGGAATCGCCCCCGACAGTATTTCTACCATAGGCACTATAATATTGGACATACAGAATGCTAAAGTAAATTTTCATGTCGTTTCATCAGATTTCCCGATCAACACAAATGGAATTTTAGGACGAGAATATCTTCGTCAAGAAAGGGTAGAAATTTCCTTTTGGCATAACACCATGGTTACCCATTCAAACCCAATTAAACCTATTACATTTGTTGATAACGAATCAAAAGTAGCTAATGAAAATATACCAAACTGCAAAGAAATCACAAAAAAAGGGCCAATTCGCGTTAAAGCTAGGTCTAAACAGATTATCCCTATAAACATCTCAAATAATTTAAAAGAAGGATATTTGCCAATGATAAAAACCTGTGAAGGAGTAGTAATAGGAGAAGCTACAGTGAAAAATGATAATGGAAGTTGTCACGTTTACGCTATAAACACCAAGGAAGAAGACCTTTACTTGGAAATACCTCCTCAAGAAATTATTCTCTTCGAATATTACAAATTACCAGGATATGATTCAGACGAGTTTTCAACAGACCCAGATTTTATATCTCCAGAGAATAGGGTGGAAGCCATCCTTAAAGTTCTAGAATTAAATCTTTTAAATAAAGAAGAAAAAGAACATGTAATTGAAATTGTTAAAGAATACGCAAGTATTTTTCATTTGACTGGAGAACCATTAACTCCTAATCATATGGTTCATCATAAAATACACACTACTGATGACGTTCCAATTCATGTACGACCCTATCGATTTTCTCCCACACAGAAAGAAGAAGCAAAGAATGTTATCGACCGAATGTTAACCGAGGGAGCAATAAAACATTCGAAATCTCCTTATAGCGCCTCTATGTTAATAATCCCGAAAAAGTTAGATCTCTCTGGAAAAACAAAATATAGGGTAGTGATTGATTTTCGATTATTAAACGAAAAAACCATTGGTGATGCTTATCCGCTTCCAAATATCACCGAGATTTTGGATCAATTACGAAAAGCTCAGTATTTCACAGTTTTCGATCTTGCTAGTGGATTTCATCAAATTGAATTAGACCCTGCTGGTAGGTCAAAACCTGCATTTTTATTTCTAAATGGACATTACGAATATGTCAGGATGCCTATGTGACTAAAAAATTCACTAGCCACACTTTTAGGGCTGCAGGGTATTGAATTATTCGTCTACCTAGATGACATAGTAATATTTGCGGAAAATCTAGAAGAACATGGAAAGAAAGTTAGACGTCTCCTTAATAGATTGAAAGAGGCAAATCTTTCAATTTAACCTGAAAAAAGCGAATTCCTCTTCAAAGAAATAAGTTATCTGTGTCACGTCTTTACTTGTGATGGAGTAAATTTAGACCCTAAGAAGATCGAAGCAGTAAAGAAATTTCCCCGACCACAGAATCCTAAAAATATAAAACAATTTTTAGGCCTAGCCGGGTATTATAGGAGATTTATTAAAGATTTTGCAACAAAAGCTAAACCCTTAACAAACCTTTTAAAGAAAGGAATAGAATTCATTTGGGGTCCAGAAGAAGAGAAAAGTTTCACAGAGTTAAGACAAGCCCTGTGTGAAGATCATATTCTACAATATTCAGACTATAATAAACCTTTTACTGTAACTACAGATACATCCGGTTATGCAGTAGGTGCTGTATTAAGCCAAGAAAAAGACGGTATAGATATGCAAGTTGCTTATTATTCTCAAGTTTTAAATGGTGCTGAATGTAATTATTCCACTGCTGAGAAAGAGTGCCTAGCCGTTTTATATGCTGTATAATATTATTGATGTTATATTTATGGAAAAACATTTACACTTGTCAGCTTTCATAAACCTCTAAAATGGATCGATTCAGTAAAAGATCCTGGTCAAAGACTAATTCGTTGGCGATTAAAATTGAGAGACTACGAGTACACTTTTAAATATAAACCTGAAAAGCTAAACACGAACGCTGACGCCCTATCTAGAAATCCAGTTGTAGAAAGTTCGTCAGAAGATAGTTCATCCGACACGAGTACAAGTCAAAAAGAAACCAGGTCTGAAAAATTATTACCAGTTATACACGGCAAACCAAAAAGACATTAGAACAAAAATCTAAAACTCTTCCTAAATTTTTACTTAGCAAGCCAAAACCCAGACCCTCAATCATTACACAAAAGACAAAAACTGTCCCTTCCAAATCTCTCACTCCAGATAAACAACAATCGAGCATTTCTAAGTCGAAAACTGAAAATTCGCACACTGCTAGCACCAGCAGATTTTCTAAGGCTTTGGATGAAAGTACTATCAGCAAACGATTACTTCGTAGAAGAGCAGAAGAAAAACGAATTCAAAATCGTCCTAATTACCAAGAATCTAGTACTGATTCAGAAGATAGTCCCAACGAATTAGATAACCCAGTTCCTCCAATACTTTGAAAAAATAGAAGCGTTTTACCAAGTTTAAACATTCCACTGGCAGCTTATTCATCTCCTAATATACCCAAAAATGCTTCTGCAAAAGCTCCAGGACATTTTAGAGAATTGTTTCCAGAAGGTACAGAATCAGAAGAACTTGGTACTAAAAATGTTGTAGAAGGTCCAATAATAACATTAAGCCCTCCACAAAGTAGTAGTGAAGACAGTTCATCAAAAAATGAAGATTATCAACAACAAGACAAAATAATAACTAGAGAAGAACTAGAAAAATCGTTTTCTCAATTTAATGAATCCCTAAAAGCTCATCAAGATTGGATGGAAAAAGAAGAAATTTACTATGATGACAATGCTAGAGCCTCTTCTAGACTCATCGCGATATCAGAAGGTGAAGATGATCAGAAACTGCTTAATGCAATAGAAGAACTTGAACCTGAAAGTGAAACAGAATTCACACAAAGAATAAACTCAGTCATAAACTGGGCTGAAAATCAATTACAAGAATTAGAAACAAAAAACTCAAATAAAGAAAAACAGGAAAGTAATGAAGAAAATCTTAATTCAGATTCCCCAATAGAAAAGAATTATTCACCAAAAGAAATATCTCCTGAATTAAAGAAGCGCAAAAGCACAACTTTTGCACCTCAAACAGAAATTCCTTCTACTCCTGATACGTTAGAAACATTTTCTCAATCAGCTTGTGGTTCACCTAGAGCTCTATCAACTCCTTATCAAATATTTGACAAAGCTCTAAATGAAACTGAAATTCCAAAAGGATCTAAAAGTCTATAAGAATTTTATAAACCTTGGCGCGTAGAATTAAATAATCGTGAAGAATTACCTTCAAGTTTGCATGACTGTACGCATGTGTCAGGCCGAACTCGAGTCACTATCACTAGTATTCGACCTTCGTTACCAGCAATGTATACGCAACCCTTTAGCGTGATTATTCCACCACATTCTAAATTAAATAATTGATCCAAAGAGAATATGATAAAAATCTGCTCTTGGAACATTTCTGGAATTAGAACCCTTATAAAAAACAATGGATTTGAATACATTAAAAATCAAGATGCTGATATAATCGCAATACAAGAAATAAAGTGCAATTACGATAAATTAACAGAGGAAGTAAAATTAAATAGATATTATTATTATTATTATTATTATTACATGGACAGTATAAGAAAAGGATAATGCGGTGTAGCTAAACTTTCCAAAATCAAACCGATTGATGTTCTATATGGATTACAAAATGATAATTTTGACACAGAAGGAAGAGTAATAACAACAGCATATGAAAATTTCATTCTAATCAACGTATATGCGCCGTATATTGGCACTGAGCTAATAAATTTACCAAAGCGAGTAGAATGGAACGTTGTTTTTAAAGAATTCGTTAAAAAACTAGACAATTTAAAACCTGTTATAATTTGTGGGGATTTGAATGTTGCTCATCAAGCAATAGATTTGGCTAATCCTAAACAAAATGAAAACAAGGCCGGTTTTACCAAAGAAGAAAGAGATGGAATGACTGCCCTGTTATTAGAAGGCATTACTGATTCTTTCAGATATTTACATCCGCATAAAACCAATATTTATTCATGTTGGCCTAACTTAAATAACTGTAGAGAAAGAAATATCGGATGGAGACTTGATTACTTCGTGGTGTCTGATAGAATTAAAAACCTGATTTGTGAAAGTAAAATTCGAAATGATGTCCATGGTAGTGATCATTGTCCCATTGAGTTATGGATTAACGTAGAACTTTCAAAAACACAACAACAATGCAAATTCCCATCGGCTAATATTCAAAGTTGCAGAGAAAGTCTAACATATTCGAAAGGAAACTATGTTCATTTCCTTTCTGCTGATGGCGAATTTACTACGCCAATAGGACGATTACTCATAGATATAAGAGTCATTGATCCCCAAGAAATAAAATATAAACATCCAAAATTGGGACAAGATTTAATAACTCCTCGAGGTTGTTATAAAATCTACACGTTGATTATCAAATCAACGTTCAGAATTTCAAATCAAGGAGACTTAGCAGAAGATATATCCCGACTTAAACTTTTGGACATTTTGAAAGAAGTCTTTGAAAATAGCGATATAGAAATCACAATATGCTATGGAAGGGAATGTGTTCCACCAGAAGAACATCGCGAACAAATAATAATTGAAAATCATCACAGTAAAATAGGTGGATACAAACGAGTTAACAAGACATATGGAAGAATACGTGAGAAATTTGTATGGCCAGGAATTAAAGAACAAGTCACCGATTTTGTAAGAAGATGTGGTGTTTGCCAAGAACAAAAAATAATTCGAGTCAGAACTCATGAACCTATAATTATCACAGATACTCCCATAGAAACTTTTGACAAAGTGTCTCTCGACAACGTTGGACCATTGCCTATGACTCCTGATGGAAATCGACACATTCTCACAATGCAAGACAATCTATCAAAATGCTGTATAGCCGTAGCTATTCCAGATATAACCGCAACTACAATAGCTCATGCCTTAGCAAAGAACTTATTTTCCCTATATGGAGCACCAAAAGCAATATTAATCGATCGTGGAAGTGCTTTCATAAGTAATCTTCTAAAAAAATTATCAAAAATTTTTGGAATAAAACAAATAACTACTTCGGGATATCGGCCTCAATCCAATGGGTTATTAGAACGAAGTCATCCAGTATTAGTTGATTACATTTGATTTTACGCTGATTACTATGATGACTGGGATAAATTACTACCTTTCGCATTGTTTTCCTATAATACGTCTATTCATGAAGCATCTAAATTTATACCTTTTGAACTAGTTTTCGGGAAAACAGCGCGCACTCATAGTTCATTTCCTTCTCACGAAAAGTTAGAAACCTACGGATCTTGTTTGAAAGATCTAATACTTATACTATCAGAAATCAAACACATAGCAGCAAGAAATCTAATAAATGCAAAGCATAAGTCAAAAGAAGCCTACGATCAGAAACTAAATTCATTCCCCGGAAAAATCGGAGACAGTGTGTATGTAAAAAGATAAGCAAAAACTAACAAATTAGATAGCAAAAGTCACGGACCCTATAAAATAGTAGACATGTTAGATAAACATAATGTTATCCTAGAAACCCCCGACGGAAAACGATTTCAGAAACATTTAGACAAACTAAAACTCGCCTACATTTGATTCAAATAACCAGTAGAAACTATTCCTTACAGGATAATCATGGCTGAATTGATCGTGTTGAGCAAACTTCCTAAGGAACTTTACCCAAATACCATACATCCAAAAGGAGATGTATCAACTTTGAAATACGCAAAAGGGCCTTTGGAAGAATTAGCTGCAGAATATGATTTCTTTAGACCTTCGTATAACTTAGAACATACAGAAGGACCGCCCCATAATAGAAAGTTTTTTGTTGTATGTGTAGTAGAAGATTTAGTCCGACACTTACCCAAGGCACTTGGACGGACCCGGAAGAGAGTGAATACACCCTCGAGGCTCTGACTCTTTAGGCGAAAGGGCTCCAAGTAAAGACTTTACCCGGTCGATCTGTTGTACCGTCAAAAATATATTTAAAAAAAAATATTATTAGGATGTGTCACCCTAGATCTTATTTCCTCCAAGGATCGACCTTGTAGCCAAGAATCTTGTTGCTGGTAAATCCTTTTTGCGCTCTCCCCTTGACGAGCAGCACGCTTTCGCTCCATTTGCATCCTGCGGTGATCTTCAACTGAATCCTCAATCGAGTTCCATGTCTTCACCGATTCACATAACTGATCCACGTAATACATTAAGGACGGCACCCTAGTGGAAAAATCTTCTGGCAGTCTGATGTCAGATCTGTCCCAGATCTGGCGTCATCTAGACCGTCTAGTCTTGACAGTCTAGTTTGGCCCATATCTGGCCCAGACCTGGCGTCGTCTACACCGTCTAGTCTTGAAAGTCTAGTTTGGCCCAGATCGAACTGATTCTCAATACATACCATAAAAATTCCTAAATTTCAGTCAGCAAATTCTTTTTCACCATTTTCGAATAACTGTCAGGGTGTCTAAAATTATACAAAATAAGAAATTAACACTATTAAAAATCATTTTTTTTTCTTATTGTCTTGACCGTCTAGTCTGGCCCAGATATGGGACTTGTCCGCAATCCATACCATAAAAATTTCTAAATTTCAGTCAGCAAAATTTTGTTTACCATTTTCGAAAAACTATCAGGGTGTATAAAATTATACAAAATAAGAAATTAACACCATTAAAAATCAATTTATTTCGATATTGTCTTGACAGTTTAGTCTGGCCCAGATTTGGGACAGGTCCGCAATCCATACCATAAAAATTTCTAAGTGTCAAGCAGAAAAATTTTTAAACTATTTTCGAATAATTGTTTGAATGTCTAAAATTATACAAATTAAGATATTTACACTATTCAAAATCAATTTGTTGAGGCAACCAAATAATTTTGTTGTGGAATCAATTAATCGATTTTGGAATGAACGGCCCCTCGGGATGATGCAATAGTGACTGATTTCATCATCGAAAGCATTTTAGAAGATTGGTGTAATGGAGTCTTTTATGCCTCAAAAATAAATTCAAAGGTAAGTGCATCTTAATATTTTAACTTGCTTTTTTGTTATTGAAATCACAATAGTTGTAACAGTTATAACCTATTTTCAAAGTGATATAAATTTAGGCATGTAAATTTTCATGAATCGTTCAAAGTTTCAAAGACTCAAACGAGAGGAAACTTTGAACTATTCATGAAATTTTACACACCTATATTTATATCACTTTGAAAATAGGTTATAACCGTTAT
>JAUESH010000044.1:5692964-5709780 GCA_032275165.1 Synergus magnus | reverse complement strand
TAATTCGATGACAGGATATTTAAACTTGCTAAAAATCATATTTTTTCATACGGAGACAACAGGAATGTTTGTTTTATAGAAAATATTTCGCCATCTGACGATAACTAAAGCAGTGACGATTACTGGTGTATTTACCTTAACTATGTGTACCTGTGAAAAAAATTCATCACTTAAATTTACTCTATAAATTTGAATCAGTGAAAAATCAGTGAAATCAGTGAAAAGTCACTGAAATTTTCAGTAGTTTAGTGACGATTACTGAAAATTTCAGTGACTTTTTACTGATTTTCAAATCTGATTCAGAAATCTTGAAAAGAGAGTCACTGAAAATCAGTGAACTTCCACTGATTCAATTTTAGAGAGTGAGGAGCATGTCGTACCAAAGACATTTTTACCAGCAATCTAACCAATTTATGTAAGCATGGCTACACATAAAAATGATTGCTTAAAATGTTTAGAAACTTTGAAATTCTTTGCATTGAATTTTCGAAAATTTTTTTCGTACAGTTTGTCAGCAGACAAACTGAAAAAAATCTATGGTTTTAACCAAAAACGGTCTGATCCCAAAACTGAGTCTTAAATGCAAAAAATTTTTATTGAATTTAATCCGAAGGATTTATATAAGCTGTATGCATTTTGATTATTTTTTTTGTACTGTGAAAATCAGAAAAAATTATAAACTGCAAAATCCTAGGAAAAATTGTACAGGACTTGGAGATAATCTACATCTGGTATATGTTCACTTGTCGAAGACTAAGCATTGAAAGAGCAGGTTCGCTTGTCTGAATGAATGTCTGAATGTCTCGCACTGCTTTGAGGAAGAATTATATTTCCTATGATAGGAAGAATAAATTTGAATCAACGTAACGAATCAACTATGGCTATAGGGGGCCGAAAAAATCTTCGTTTTCCGCCCCGCCTACGATTCCTACAAGGCCGACTTTGTGACTATAACAATACGGAAATATAGAAGATGAATGTGTACCAGCTAGTAGGGGATATATAAAGGAAAGGGTTGCATGCTTCAGAATCACACCGTTGTTGCTTCTGCTCTATGGATGTCCTCATAAAGTGAACGATTTTTTCATTTTTCGGCTTTGTTTTTTCACGCGAGTGAAAAATAGTTCCGGAAAATTTGTCAATTTTGGTAAGACGCGAAATGGAACTTTTCACACAAGTTATAAATTAACTAAAAACTCATTCTTAATGAACTATAGAATATTTTGATTGCATAAACAATAGAGAATGCGATTCGGGTAATATTTTCGTGAAATTAAATAGAAAATCGTGTTGAATGTTATGAAATATACTTTCAGTTATCTTATATATTGTAAAGGTGATCTGTAAATAGAATAACGGACAAAAGACTTTCAAAAAAACTGAAAGGAACTGAAATGTCTTTTTGATTAAACTTTAAAGTTTAAATGTCGGTCATCAACTTTTAAGTGAACCTCGAGTTCGAATTTCTGCACGATTACTAGATTTGTTCTCATGTCATATCTTCAGGATGTGATAAGGAATTAAAAAGGAGTTTAATCTCTGAGACAAGTAACTTTGATCTTCTTAATTTATAAAATTTAGCAATTCAAAAAATCTTTCTTAAGATTTTAGATAAATTCGTGTAAATAAAAATCTGTTATATAGTGAATAATTAGCAAATTAATTATAAATAGAAGGAAGTCCTCATTAATTGAAATAATATGCCAAGTCAGATGTAACGAGAATCGCATGTGAATCAAATTGATAGTTATGCAATTACAAGGTTATTTAATTTAGAGTAATCATTGACACTGATGATGAAATTTAAAAATTTATTTATTATAAATAATAATATAAAAATATAAACATAAATAATATTACAAATATTTTAATATGCTTCTAAAGAGTAGAAAAAGTAGTAAATATAATTAAAGATAATATATAACTAAATCAAATGAAATAAATTAGTGCATAATTTTTTTTTGTTAAGGAATGACTTAACGGGATTTAAAGCCAAGAAAAAGTAATTCAAGTAAGCAAATAAATGATTGTCATGTAATGCAGGAAATCACTGTACACACGAAAAAAATTCTCTTTATCACGAATGTACTTTATAATTCGATTTTTATTTATGTTTTGTTTAACAAAATTCATAGACTTTTTTAGCGAAGTCCGGGGTTGTAACTTGATCACGATTTTCTGTTGAGACCATTATTGCAAGATATAATATTTGAAATTGTCGTTTTTGCCTGCAGTTTGTACTTTGTAGCGAAAGTAAATATGAGAAAGTCTCAATTCACTTTAATTTTTCTGTGATTCTTTTCTAACAGAAGTAATTTCCTTAAAGAACATACATTATTCATAAATGTCAACGCAAAGTGTTTTTTTTATGAATAGTTTTTTTTCCAAGGTAAAACTATGTGATGTTAATAGCGAATTAAATATTTTTTGTTTATAAATAAAATAAATTAAAGTACGTATTTCGTAGTGTATAGTATAATAGTATAACATATAATTTATTTATACGAGAAAGAAAATAATTACGAAATAAAAACTCTTACTTAATAGAGCGGATATTACTTCTAGAAATAACTTCAATAGTTATTATTTATCAATTTTGCCATCATTAAAAACTTTTTTCATGTACAGCTCTATTTCATCTGTGAACTCGGTTGAAAGATAAAATAATTAATTAATGAAATATTTTCAGTAAATTCAAATAAGGAAATCACTAAAAGCTTCTGAAGTCTTTACAATGAATATCTTCAAAAATTGAATTTTTGTTTTATTTAATAATATCCAATGTTTTGTGAAAGTTTTATTCCAAGTAATGTGTTTCAAAATTAAAAGTAGTTTGAATAGATAAATTAAAGTATCTATATTAATTATTATCACGAGACATTTCTTTGTGAATGCAGAATATTAAAAGTACTTTTGAGCAATGGATGATCGGGAATTCCGCGATTTTGGCAAAGCCATGGTCGATTACATTGCTGATTATAATGAGAATCTGAGAGACAGAAGTGTCCTTCCGAACGTGGAACCAGGATATCTCAGTCAAATGGTACCAGATGAAGCTCCCTATAAACCAGAATCCTGGCAGGATGTTCTCAAGGACGTTGAAAGAGTTATAATGCCTGGGGTAATTATTTTAATTAGATTATTATGTTCAATTTCATGTCTTTTAATTATTTTCAATTGCAGCTAAAAATCAGTGACTATTGACTGTAGATGAAATTACTGATTGCCAATAAGTGTCACTTTAACTTCAGTAACTTTTGCTACTGGAAGACTAGTGATAAGAATTTCAGTGGAATTATTACTGAAGTAGCTAAAATTTTTTTTTATTGAATTAGTGAAATTTCCCTGGAAATCAGTGACTATTCACCGAAATTTTAAAGTTTTTTACTCATTCTACATTACAAGAAGTTATTTAAGTTTTAGTAAGCAAATAAAATTTGTCCGCTTGGACACATGGTATCGTTTAATGCTTCTCGTTCGATCACCGAAGTTAAGCAGCGCTTGACTCGGTCATACTCGGATGGGTGCTATTGTTCCAAAAAAAAAGCACCCTATGTATTTATTACAATTTTTGGAGCGCACATATGCATTAGTTTATAAATGATGAATAAATTACAATTTTTTTAATAATAATTGTCCATGTTTTCTAAATGTTTTCTAAATTTTCGTTAATTTAGGATGAAAAGATATTTTTATCGAAAATAAAATGAGACCTTTAAATATGAAACCATTTTTGATTTAGCAAAAATGTAATATTTGAATAAAATCATCAGTTTTCATATTCTATATTTTATGATTCTTTTTTTGAAAATCGTAGGTTACACATTGGAATTCGCCACGTTTTCATGCTTACTATCCAACTGCAAACTCATATCCAGGGATAGTAGGAGAAATGCTGAGTGCAGGAATAGGCTGCATTGGATTTTCCTGGATTACTTCACCAGCCTGCACAGAACTCGAGGTAGTCACGATGAACTGGCTTGGAAAATTATTAGGCCTACCAGAAGAATATTTAAATTGTAGCGATGGCCCTGGAGGTGGTGTAATTCAGGTAATTAAATTACATAACTCTGATTAATTACAGACATTGTGTCGACAAATTCTTCACTTTTAATTTATATTTGTAATTTCCACATTCTAATCGCGTGAGAGCATTACAATATATTTTTCATTTAAAAGTATTCTTTTTTATAATTCATATAAATATATATTGACAAAGAAAATTTTCTTTATGGTACTGACTAAATAAATATACTATAAAAATGCAAATAGTGATGATTTTATGCGGAAAAAATCGTAACAAGCTATAAATAACCAATTAGCGCTTGGCACAAGGAGGCACGTAATTTTCAGGAATTTACAATGCAAAATCAAACGCGTGCATGATTGCTTTCAGCAAATAAAGTACCGAACAGGTGTACTCCAATCTTTGTTTAATATTTTGCACAAAAAACTGCAATGATTCAATAATAAAAAAATCACAGATATAAATCACACTGTGTTCTGAGCATCCATTCAATTTAATTCAGTCTTGCGTGTTACGCAACTGTTTTACATAAAATTATGTATATATTAAACATTATTATCGAATATGCGATTTTATGTACGTCTGAACAACGCAGAGAAAAAATATTTCTTAGTAAATAGATTTTCAGAATTCACAGTAATAATCAAATCAGAGCAATAATTATAAGCAATCAAATTTAATTTTTTCTATTTAAAATTAGATTTTTATTTTAATATACAAATTTTGTTGCCATTATATATTCTGTTATTTTCATGCAGTCTTGTACAGAACATGGCAAATTATTCACTATTAATAATTTACTTTACATACTTGTTCGATTTCTTTTAATGCATTTGCAACTTGTTGCTGATTTATTGAATTTATGTTTAATTACAATTTCCAGAATTTATTACGCCATATATATTAAAATCTTCAGAAGAGTTGAAAACTTACTTTCCAAAATTGTAATACCCATTGGTAATCGAAAAATGTTTTTTATTACTGAAAATTTGTGTAATCGTACAAAAAATACATTTTTAAATGCTAAAAAAAAGAGAATATAAAAAAAGTCGGGCTCGTCCGGGATTTGAACCCGGGACCTCTCGCACCCTAAGCGAGAATCATACCCCTAGACCAACGAGCCGTCATATATTTCGGTCGAAAAATACGGAGTATATTCATTGAGGATTGAAAATGATACACTGATAAATAAAATAATTCAATATAATATGGTAATTACAGGGATCAGCTAGTGAAGCTACTTTGGTCGCATTATTAGCTGCCAGAGAAAGAACTGTTAGGCGCGTAAAAAGTTTGCATCCCGAGTGGGATGAAGGAACTATAAGGTCGAAGTTGGTAGCTTATACTTCTGGTAAGTTATCATCATGACTAAAAAAATAATAATAAACTATTATAACTAGGCTTACTGCAATTATACATTTGTTTTTTATGTACATTATTGTTTTAGGTGCAAATAATTAATTTATTTTTAAATTTCGATAGAGTATATTGACAGTTTGATTAATTTTTTATAGACCAGTCAAATTCTTCAGTGGAAAAGAGTGGACTGTTAGGAGCAATGCCAATGAGGCTGCTACCATCTGATGATAAGTGCAGCTTACGAGGATCAACTGTGTTGGAAGCTATAAAAAAAGATGCGGAAGCTGGACTTATCCCATGTTATGTAGTTGCAACTTTAGGAACTACAGGCACTTGTGCTTTTGACAATCTTAATGAAATTGGTCCAATTTGCAATGAACATAATCTGTGGCTTCACATAGATGCTGCGTATGCTGGTTAGTTCAAAAAAAGGAATTAATTAGAAACTACATATTACCTTTAAGGCCATGTATCAGTTATCCGATTCCTACCTTACTAAACTTATTTCTAAAATTAAAGGAAAAGCATCAAGATATGTTTATCTAGTACTAAATATTTACATTTCTAAAAAATAAATTATTACAATTATTTTTTTGTTTTAATAAAAATTTAGAACCAGATAAACGCACGTTAGTATATTTCCTTTAATTTTAGAAATTTTTAAATCGATATCTCGATAAATGTAGAAATGGCATTGCGGGAAAAAATTCCGGTAAGGTAGAGATCAGATAACTGATATGTGGCCTTAATTAATTAATTTCCAATGCAAAAAGCGATAAAAATATGAATTCCACTTATAGGTGCAGCCTTCATATGTCCGGAATATCGGCATTTGATGTCAGGTGTCGAATATGCAGATTCTTTTAATTTTAATCCTCACAAATGGATGCTTGTCAATTTTGATTGCTCAGCTATGTGGTAAGTTCTTTTTTAATTCATCAGTCATCAATATAATTTCTTTCCAAGTATACAATATATCCGTTAAAATTTGAAATATCTTTGATATTTTTTGTTTCAAGGGTTAAAGACTCAAGTTGGCTGATCGATGCTTTCAATGTTGATAGAATTTATCTAGCGCATGATAAACAGGGATTAGTTCCAGATTACCGGGCAAGTGTCAATAATTAAACTAATTAATATTAGGGGAGGAAAATTAATAATAAATTGGCTACTTTACAGCATTGGCAAATTCCACTGGGTCGACGTTTTAGAGCCTTAAAACTTTGGTTCGTCCTGCGTTTATATGGAGTTGAAGGTCTTCAGAAACATATTCGTCACACGATTAAATTGGCCCAAATGTTCGAGAGTCTTGTCAAATCTGATGATAGATTTGAAATTACCACTGAAATCTCAATGGGTCTAATCTGTTTCAGAATGAAGGTAAAAAAATTGACATAAGATGTTATGAAAGCATCTAATAATTTCAATAATTAAATAAGGATTTCTTATCATTAATGCCTGATTAAAATTCATGTTTTATCATTTAAAAATTGAAACTTTAGTCATTATTAGTTTCTCATTCGTATTAGTTGAGTATCATCATCATCATCATCATCATCATGAATGTCTGGACATAAAAGATGGGAAATTGTTTTCCTCTATGAAAAGTGTATGTCGAATTTTTCATCCAAATTTTTAATGTTCAAATTAAATATTTTAAGGGCGACAATACCTTGACAAGAAAACTTTTAGACCAACTGTCGGCAAGAAAGAAAATCTATCTCGTCGCTGCCACTTACCGAGAAAAATTGATAGTGAGATTTGTAATCTGCAGTCGATTTTGCCAAGAGGAAGACATTCACTTTGCCTGGAATGAAATCAGCGGACAAGCTTCCGAAGTTTTACAATCTTCAAAACCTGCGTTAAAGATTTTGAATAGGGAAAACGAAACTTTGACCAAAGATAATGGGGACACGGTGTCCAAGTTCGAAGGCCTTAAACTCGAACCAGAGAAAAAATCTCAAAAAATTTCCTAGGATCTCGGGAAAAATAACTGTAATTGTATATTTTAAAATCTGTATGTAAATATTTTTGAATTTTTCTCAAAAATACCTCTTGTTCTTTTATTATAGAGAATAAAAGAGGAAAGTATTTTTCTACATTAGTTCCTAATCTGCAATCTTACTGTAAAATTAATTCTAAGTAATTGTAATATTTGTAGAGAATTTGAATTTGAATTTTGAAATTCCATTTTTAGAAAAATGGTTGTATTATGGATTATATAAGTACAAAAAAGAGATATTTAAAATTCGGTCACTAATTTACTTTAGTGAAAATTTTTACTAATTATTAGTTGTATTTCACTATTTCATTTAGTAGTTTTCAACTTTTCACTAAAGTTTTAGTCAAAAATGACTAGCAATTAGTAAAATTTTTCACTAAAGTAAATTAGTGACTAACTTTTCACTAATTCAGGTTTAGAGAGCTATTTTAGAATAACGAATGTGATTATTCCGTTTCTAAATTATTTTTAGATTATTTTTTAACTATTGCATTATTACTATCCCATAATTGCAATAAACATGCACTTTCTGTTTTAATTTTGTAGCAAAACTACTTGTGATAAAAATATTAAATAAATAAAATAATTATTTACTCAAAAATTATAATTGGAATTACTCAATCACGTTAAGATAAGTTCCAGTTATTAGAAAAAGTAACTTCTTCAATTTTTGAAATCAAAAACTAGTAATTTTTTCATCCTTGCAAGAAATGCACAATAATCAACGCACTAAATCTATTATTTTATTTACCAAATATTTTCAGTAAAAGCTTCACTGTAAAAATTGAACCATTGAAAAAATAGGAAAGCAAACTTTAGTGTTTTATCAACTTTTATCTTATATACACAAGTGTCTTATCCTCGAAGAGGCGATAAATTTGGAATTTCTATACTAAAATAATCTACTGTCGCATCACGTTCACTTTTTAGATTAATTGATGATATAATAATTATTAAATATGAGAAAGATACAGGTTTATGGTTTATTATACTTAAACGAAATGGAAATGTAATTTATTTTGTAACATTAAATTCTTTATCTGTAACCTTCCTGAAAGTTACATCAGTCGTTGATGTAGGATATTGATTAATTAATTAGAAAGTAGGCCCAAAATTGTTCCGAATTTTTAATGTTCTTGAATAGGAAACGTTGGAATAATGTACAGTAAGATCATAAGTGAGGCACACATAAAACACGTGTGTAAAATACATAAGTACGAAAGTAAATTTTTTCAGTTCTATCGACGCTTCTGTAATTAGTGAGTCGAACTTACTACTTTCGAAAGTAATGACCTAATGACATATAATTTAGGAGATTTCTTCACTTTCATTTACTTTCGACTTTTTTGACGCATTCTTGGATAGGGGTCAGGCTCTCTGATTATATGTACTTAAACTTTATTAAGTGAACCCCTACCTCGAAAGAAAGAAAGAAAGTTTCGAGTCGGAAGTTGTAATCATATTCAGATTTTTGAGGGACTCCTCAGTCGTCTGGACCACTGGCCAGTGTCCAGATCGTCTATCTTCTTTACTGAAAATAAGCCTTTGATTGAGTCTGATTTTCGCGTTGTCATGCATACTTTCTCGCAAGTAGTGAAATCCATCGTTCTCCAGTATATAATAAGAATGATCCAAAAAGACTCTCACATAAGTAAATTATGACTGGAACTCTGCAGAAGAAAATTGTGAATTATTAATCGGGATTATTAAATTGTGTCAAATTAAAAATTGTATTTTATGAACTAAAATCGTTTTTTTTTAAAGAGAGGGAAGTGTAGTGGATTTTGGAATGATAAGGGCAAGATAAGATGCACATCTCACTTTGTTAGTAATACATACTTCTTACATAGAAACTTTTAAGGTGTCATTGACTCTATACATTTGTCAGTCGATATCTATTCGACCCTTGATTAGGAGAGTTTAGTGTCCGAAGAATAAAAAAAAGTGCTGCAGAATTTTTTTATGGTAAAAGAAACCTTCTGATCTGGATAGAACTCTTGAATCTGGATAAAAATGCATACTAAAGTGGCAATCAATGAAAATTTTCAGTCAATTGCAAGATAGCTGCTGTTGGTTTTAAAGGTGAGTACTAATTAATTATTTTTACAAGTTCTCCAAAATTAGGTAAATTGAAAAGCGTCATTGAAGTCTAGCAAGAAAATAAAAATTTCAAAAATCATTTGGTGTAAAAATGATGCTTCACTTAATAACCAAAAAGTGATTCTAATTTCGGAAAGTATAAATAAAATGTTTCTGTAGATTCTAACAAAAGTTTTTTTGCTCTGTTTTTTGACGAGCTATAACAATCTAGTTTATTATCTAATTAGTAAATTATAATTAAACTGTGAACTGGAACTGTTGTTTTTCTTACTTTAACGTATAAGTAATATGAATCTTCAATTATAATTCATTATTTTTTTTAGAATCTTTAAGGTACTTCATCCTTTTTAAAAATGGACGAGCAGGGATTTCGTGACTTTGGCAGAGCTGTGATAGATTACATAATTAATTATAATGAGACATTGAGAGAGAGAAACGTCCTCCCAAGTGTGAAGCCAGGATATCTTAGTCGTTTGGTACCCGAAGAGGCTCCTAATAAAGCCGAATCTTGGCAAGATGTTCTCCGAGATGTCGAGAGAGTCATTATGCCAGGGGTAATTAAAAAAATCTTATTTCGACATTTGATTCTGCTTTCAATTTAGTACAGGAAAAATTAGGAACCTTATAGTATCTCTTAAATAAAATGCTAAATAATTTCGATCTATGTTTATATATATTATTTTAAATTTATCTTTTTATCCAAAATAGATGACACACTGGCATTCCCCACAATTTCATGCCTTCTATCCTGCCGGAAGTTCATATCCTTCTATAGTGGGTGAAATGTTAAGTGCTGGAATTGGATGTATTGGATTTTCCTGGATGAGTGCACCAGCTTGTACAGAACTTGAAGTGATTACTATGAACTGGTTAGGAAAATTATTAAACTTGCCGAAGGAATTTCTAAATTGCAGTGAAGGTCCAGGAGGTGGAGTTATTCAGGTAATTAAGAATGATAATTTAACTTTAAGATTGGTAGACGATTTGAAAATTTGATCCTATTAAAAATGTTTGTAGACAACTGGCAGTGAAACGATATTCGTTGTATTATTGGCTGCAAGAGAACGTACAGTTCGACGTTTGAAAAGCTTACATCCTGATTTGGACGAAGGATTAATAAGGTCTAAATTGGTAGCTTACACTTCTGGTAAGAATTTATTTTCTTATTATTATCCTCATTATTCTCATCCAAATGCGCTTTACGAAAAATATCGAGACAAAATTTGAAAAAGTACAATAAGCTGAGGGAATTAGAAAAAGAAATCGGTGAATATAACTTTACATTCTAAACTGTATTCATTTTCTAGATCAGTCAAATTCTTCAGTAGAAAAAAGTGGACTTTTAGGAGCAATGACTATGAGGTTACTACCATCTGATGAAAAATGTAGTTTGCGAGGGGAAACTTTATTACAAGCTATTGAAAAAGATGTAGCAGCTGGACTCATTCCTTGTTATGTAGTTGCGACTTTAGGAACGACTGGCACTTGTGCCTTTGATAATTTGGATGAAATTGGCCCGATTTGTAATGAAAATCACTTATGGCTTCATATTGACGCCGCTTATGCAGGTCAATATTTGTTTATTTATTATTTTAATTTAATAATAATATTTTATAATAATAGATAATACTGATTCTTCTAATCAAACTTATAGGTGCAGCGTTCGTTTGCCCCGAATTTCGATATTTAATGTCTGGTGTGCAATATGCTGATTCCTTCGATTTTAATCCTCACAAGTGGCTACTTGTTAATTTTGACTGCTCAGCTCTATGGTGAATTGCCTAAAATATATACTTACTTATTTTTGAATATTATACACTTGCTAATGAATTAATAATCATTTCTCTAGGATTAAAGATGCAAACTGGCTCACAAATGCTTTCAATGTCGATAGAATTTATTTGGCCCATGATAATGAAGGCTTGGCTCCAGATTATAGGGTAATTTTCCATAATACTAAATTAAGAGTATTGATTTATATTTCAAATTTAATATAATACTTTATAAAAAAAATCATTTTTCGTCCAACAGCATTGGCAGATTCAACTCTCTCGTCGTTTTCGATCATTAAAATTATGGTTTGTATTACGATTATATGGAGTGGAAGGACTTCAGAAATATATTCGGTATTCAGTAAAATTGGCTCAATTATTTGAGGGACTTGTCAGATCAGATGACAGATTCGAAGTCGTAAGTGAAGCTGTCATGGCTATTTGCTGCTTCAGAATGAAGGTGAATTGAATCAAAATAATCTCACTTGAAAAGATCTTTTTCTTAAATTAAAATAATCAAAATATTAATTGTAAAAATAATTACCCCTTTTTTTAGGGTGATAACTCATTTACGAGACAACTGTTTGATCGACTAACAGCAAGGAGAAATATTTATGTAACTGCTGCTACCAGTAACAAATTCATGGTAATAAGATTCGTCGTTTGTAGTGAATTTTCTCGAGAGGAAGACATTCATTTCGCCTGGAATGAAATTAGTCAACAGACAACAGAAATTCTTCAAATGAAATCGCTTGCTGTCAAAATACAAATTTGCGAAAATCCATCACCAGAGCAAGAGAATCTACCAATCGCAGTGAAACTGCACCAAAAACTAAAACGAAAAAAGGTTCCGAAAAGATGTCATTAAGTTATTTCTGTGTTAACAGAAGAATAAATTTACTATTATTACTACTACTATTTATAACGAAATTCATCATACGTATTTACACATCTAACAAATACAAAAGTAGCTCAAGTATTTTTTAAGTTCAGAATATTTACAAGTGCGAAAAGAAAATTCTCTGTAAATAAAACTAAAAGTCCACGAAAATATTCTTTTTTTTAACTTTATATTCTAAATAAAATTAGTATAAATTTAGATTCACAATTTGTTGTCAACGCTAATAAAACAATACAATTAATTTTCAGAGAGATGTTATCTTCTCTCTTTTCTTATTCGACTACTTTATTACAATTGGTTGTCTTTACTGCACAAATCAAGGACAAGACGATTTTTTTTCATCAGGTGGATTCTTGGGTGGACCACCATAACGTTTTGTTAATTGTATTACCCTCTCTGCCTCACGAATCCCACTTAATCTTGCACCATGAACTGTACTATAGTGTCCTGGAATTGTTGCTTCTCCTGCGAATAGTAAAATTGGAGCCATGGGCTCACAACTTCCTAAAAAACGATAATTATTTCAATTTTTAGATTTCCAAAACCAGTTGATACCCAATCGCATCTTTTTCCACCTTTTATCCATGGATATAAGGTACAAAAAACAGTTTGCAAACCGCCTGTTCGAAATCCCTCTTTCTTTTATCAGATTTAAAATATTTCATTTGCTGATAAAGAAATTAAAACGTCGATAGCTTAATGAATTCACATAGCTAAGCTATAACTAAGCCTTCGGACTATAACTTATTTTAATGATTAATTTTACCTGGCAAAGGGCTGGCTAAGTCACACTGATGACCTACTGTGCTCCCCATTGCCATGTAGCTATAAGATCCAGCAAAATGCTGATCCAAGCACCATTTGCTGCGAAGAATATTTGCCGGATAGGGTAGTGTAGGATCACCTGTGAATTGTCTAAGGACTTTTGTTATCGAATCGGCAACTTCCTCATCTGAACATATCTCCATGTCTGCTGCTTCTCGACCACTAACCCAAGCACAGAGCACATGCTGAGAACTTGGGAGTTCCTCAATGTTGCATATTCCTTCAAAATTAAAACAAAATATTAATATCCATTTAAAATAATTCTTTGTCGTAGAATTTTCCTTCAGAAATTGAATTCAATGGCGATTCATGTACCTTTCACCCAATCACACCTATCATTCAGTTCATCAGCAGACCATGCAAGTCTGATGCCACCTTCTCTCCAAACCCAAAAAGGTCTTCTGTACTCCAGGAAGATTTTGTTAACATATCCATACCCCAGTTTACAAATTGCTTCCACCTTTTCAGCTGGCAGAGCTGGACAAAACAACTTGTCGTGCTGATGTTTCAAAACTCCGAGGGACATTGTGTTAATGACATAGTCAGCTGGATACTCTTCACCATCACAACATTTGACAACTGCCCTTGGACAGGAGTCACTCACAGTTCCCCATCTGACACAGCTCACGGGTTTACAATATTTTATAGAACAACTGGGTATATCTCTTAGTAGTGGTGCTAAAACTCCTACATATCCAAGTGGTACTCTCACATTGCCTCCAGGAATCTCGATGTAGCTTCCAAATTGATCAGCTGAGACCAGAGAAAGGTCCTCTCCACATCTGCATCTGACACAGTTCGTCAAACCATACATCACACGAGCGGCGTCGTATCTGAAAATTAAATAATTGAGGTAGAAATTTCAGTTCAAGTCTCATATCACTGGGTGAAAGTTCTCTAATTAGCATAGCTGGTCTTTCAAGTTTTCCGAAAGATGGGATGAAAGAATATTTAAAACCAATCATTTTCATTTTAATGCAAACTACTCTCAGACATGCGTTTTCTTTTTAAGAAGAAGTAGAATAATCGAACACGTGATGAAACCGAAATTTTTAAAAATCAAAGACTCCTTCGAGTTCTAATTTTAATTTTTTAAATCTTTTCGAAATGGTACCGTTGCTCTTCAGGAAAATTATGCAGTTCCTGTTGAATTCGCACTCCCATGAAATTTAATAGGGATCCATGCGTTCTACCACATCCTAGAGTAAATAGGGTAGCTGCTTGTTGTTCAATTTGTTTGAAGGTATGATAAGCAGTGATGCTAACTGGAAGATCGATCGCCCGACCATCGCTCGTACAGAAAAGTCCTCGACTAGCGTCTGGCCTGAAAAGTGGAGGCTTCAAAAGTCCCTCCTGAGCTGCTAAAGAAAATACGGGATTTGCTACACATCCTCCTTCTATCCAGGTTGCTCCCATTTCTGCCACAACGTCTCCCAACCAACATGAGTGGATTCGACCTCCTGGTCTGAAAATTTAACTCATTATTTACTAATTAAGTGACAAAAGAAATTTAAAAATTACCAAATTTACCTATCTGCAGCTTCTAAAACCGTGAAATTCTGCAAGCCGCATTGAACCAGTCGGTGGGCTGCTGAAAGGCCAGCCATTCCTGCACCGATTATGACAACCCTTGGTTCTGGTTTGCAAGGATCCAAGAAACAAGGATCCAACTGGCAGGATTCGAATTTCCCTACTTTCCCACATGGTGGAACTTCTTTACCTCCTCCTCCTTTGTCCGTTGAGAATAATCTGAATCAGATTGATTTCATAATAAGAAAAATAATACGATGTGCTTTTTTTTAGAAATTATACTATAAAATAAACAGAAATAATTAATTTTCTGGCTCAAAGAAGCTAATGATCATGTAAAAATGTCATGAAAATAAAGAGTAATATCGTTGATTGAATTTTGTAACAAGTTAAGGGAGATCATGAACTATATTTTGATAAAAATTAGAAAAATCTTCGGTGAACATGTTTCACATGACATTAATCCCAACCTCAATTTTTCCAGAGATCATTTTTATTATTATGAAGAAGAAAGCACTACATTAAAAGACTTTAAAACTTGTAAAATAAAGTACATTAGGTAGGTTTGAAATATTCAAGGCGGGAAATGACGTACCTTATAAGAAAACGTTGGAACTTCCAGTGATAACTTCGACACCTCGTAAAGAGCATTTCATTGGATAAATGTGGCTTGAAACAGGGAATTTATCATGAAAATGATGCCTAAAGACTTTGGAGGATTTTTAATGCATAAAATGTCAAGTCTTCACTCATAAAATGTTGCTAAAAAAAATGTCCCACTTCACAAACAACATCGCTGCGCCGGACGTCGTTCTACTGTCAATTTCGATACATTTCATTTTTGTTAAATAAATACGATTTTTGTGCAAATTAAAACGAGAAGAATTCCGTATACGAAATTCCCCAAATGATGAAAATCTCGAAACTTTAATTATTTTATGGTAATGTAAAAACTAATACAATAAAAAGTACGCATCAATGTAAATATTGCATATAACTTTATTTTTTAAAATACTTCTCTGAGCAGATACATATTTGATGAAATGGTCGATGTAAAAGTAGTATTAATTAAAAAAAAAAGAAACTGATTTCTAATTTATCAAAAATCATATTTATAACCAGTTTTATAAATTTAATTATGGTGAATCTGTAGGAAAAAGAAATTAAAAAATCATTATTAAACTGACACATCACAGATAATGAAAACATTGCGATTATCTTAAATTACAACAGGAACATTTTTTCCCATTGGTCCCATTAATAACACGTTCAAGTTGTCCGTTTATAATTTTGTGCAAGAACCACGTTAAGTGAAAAGAGATTCAAATTTCAAAGAATTTGATTAAAATTGTCTTGTTCTACCCAAAATCAGTATAAATTCATATATATATATATAAAAATATCTAGATAATTAAAAAATGCTATAAAAATGATAAAGTTTTACAAAATCTTTAAATAAAATTAATAGAGATTTTCATTATTTTTAATAGTTTGTTAACTACTTCTCGTGGTTCTATTTTTGAATTTTTTCGGACTATTTCTTCTATAACTATTATTGTCTCAGCTGCAGCACGAGTATTAATGTCGAGTACTCGATTGGTCATAGAACTCTAGAAATAAATATATATTTTTTCTCAGTGTCAACTAAAAAGGTTAAGAATTTGCGCATTAGGGATACGCGCAACTGAGACTTATTTACAACATACATTTATAATTATGGAATTGGTATACATAAAATCACACTCAACACTTAGAGGATACAATTCTATAGAGTTAAGCACTCGACTTATTTTTTTGCATATTCTCTGTAAATTAAATATTTTCAAGTGCTGCACTCTAAGAAAGATTGGTACACGTCTAAAAGCATCTTTTCGACGATTTTTTGTTAACTAAGATCGCATTTTTGTTATCTAATAAGCTAGTTCTCGATTATTTGCGAAGCACGAAGTTTCTGTTCTACATTTGCAAAATTCTATTTCTACTAATGTATGGTCCTTGTTTTTGTTCCCATTTTTTTAAAATCAATTTTTCCATTAAAATAAGAAAATTAAGAGAAGCATTTTAAATCTCTCATGAACTTTAACAATTTAACAATTATATAAGAGCGCACATTTATCTACAAAGTATCGAATTTGTTTTATAACAATGTTTAGAATATCCTAATTCGATGCAACTTATATTACTTTAATTTATGTGAGTTATGTTGTTTTTTTACGATTTAAACTACACGGAAAAAAATAATGTCTTAAAATTTAATACACTGTCGCTGACTCTTGGATATAGAGTTTCATATGACGTCA
>JAUESH010000044.1:5673393-5683784 GCA_032275165.1 Synergus magnus | reverse complement strand
GTTTTTGTGGATTTGTAAGGGATTTCAAGAGGTTTCTGGGAGTTTTAAGAAATCTTAACGAATTTTAATAAGGGATTACAAAAGTTTTCGTGAAATTTTTTTGCGTCATTATTTTTTTTTCTTCTTTCAACTTTAAGTCATTCAAAAGCCAATCAAGTTTGCAACAACAATGTATGCGAGATTTTGGAGACATTTCGTTACACCACTTTTTAAAGATAGGATAAAAAGAAAGTAGAGTTCGAGGTCTAGAAGAACAATAAGATTTTTTCTTCTATTTAAGTATGCTACAAAGGAGCAAAGAAGAAATCAAGAATGAATAGGAGCTTCGTTGTAAATCAGAGAACGTTCAAAACTTCTAACCCTGTTAACTTTGCGATTTAATACTCTTAGGGGAGGGAGTAGAAAGGGGGTGTTGAAGTGAATGGTGGAGCTGAAATAACTCGAGTGGTTATTACGCGTTTCCATGGTGATAAAGTGCTCCATGATGAAGTACCCTGCTATCACGCACTTCATCCTTTAACATCCCTCACACGTGCGTGAATTGTCAAACGTCATGACCACGCGATTTTTTCTACCTCAGTTTGTATTTCTATTTTATCAATCTTTATCATCTATACTCGTATTTATCAATAACTTCCATAAAACACACAAAAGATCTGATGTTTTATTGCAATTAAAATTAAATTACTATTTAATTTACTCACAAGAACCATAGGCAACTAATTTTTCAATAATTTCAGGATCTGACCAGTCCGGATGTTCCTCTTTGACCTGTTTAATCTTTTTCACTTTTGCACCAAGAAGAGCGACCAAAGTGGCTTCACTCGCTGTTCCCTGCAAGTAAAAAATAATTAGATTAGAAGATAAAATGGAAATATTGAAATATTGTTTTATTTTATGGAAGTGTAATTACCTGAATTACTCCGCCACCTTTGCCACCACTGCAAGCCAAAAATTCCGCCGGTAAATCAATCATCTTGCCCAGCCAATCTAGCATCACAACTTCTAACTCTGTACAAGCTGGACTTGCAATCTGAGAATACCAATTTTTTTAGATTAGAGAATATTTGGATTCAATCATATTTAAACATTTTTGTAGTGATTTCAAATCAAAATTCTTACCCAGGTGAATCCAATGCATGCTATAGCGCCACTCAGCATGTCAGCAACAATTGCTGGGTAAGATTGAGCGGTAGGGAAATACGCGTGGAATTTTGGACTACCCCAATGAGTGACCTGAAAAGTCGGGATTTTTGTTTATTGCTTTTTTTCCTAGGGGATATTTTTGTATATAAGTTGCATTTACTGAAATATTTAATGTGGTTGAACGTCTGAAATTTCAAATGAACTTGTGGTACATGTATTTTTATACATAATTTGCATACAGATCATTTTACTGAAGATTTGACTGTATAAGAAGAAATTATTGCACAAAAACACTTACACCTGGCATAATGACCCTCTCGATATCAGCCATAACATCCTCCCATCTTTCTGGTGTTTGAGGTGCTTCATCGGGTAAGAGTGGTTTTATGTATCCAGGTTCAACAGTTGGAAGTACCCTCCTAAAAATACGAATCCACCAATTAATAAATTTCGAAGAAAGATTCACTAAAACTCTCCATCAGTACCTTTTAAACGAAAATATTCTTTAAAAAACATGCTCTCTAATAATGTTTACGGCCTTCTGTTTCCTGGGAATATTTATACTTCACAAATATTCCTGTAATTAATAGTGATGTTGATGGTATTGTTGTAGTTAAAAGATGATAAACGCGTAATAATTTTATAATTAGCAGGTGTCTATAACTATTAGTGTGTACTGCAAGGCTGAGTTTCTATTCCTTTCGTTTTACCTTCACCCACTCCCCCTGTATATTTCTATATTGTGTTTCCCCCAGGTGGATTTGAAGTACGTGGGTACCTAAAAATCCTTGATCTCGAATACCTTTTTATAATCTCAAAACTCCAGACTGAATCTCCATAAGTATCAGTGATCAATCACATTTTTCTAATGTCAGATTCATAATTAATAGAATAACAGTGTAATATGATTCATGCCATTATGGATTAATTGATATTGAATCAGCCCTGGACACACTCTCAAGTATTAAGATTGCATCTAAAGGATATAAAAATAAAAGTAGAAACACAGAAAAATTGAATATAGAGAACAAAAGAAATATCAAGAACAAGGAAACTAATAAACAATGTAGGTTAGTCTAGCCATAATTTCTTCAGTCTCAGAGGTTCATTGTAAAGTAACATTAGATGAGAAAATTTATTTCTAAATTACTTCCTTTAATCATTTTTTTAAGAAAAGTTGTTTTCTTACTAAATATAAATTTTTTACAGAAGTTTCTCTACAAAAAATATTATACAAAATTTTATAAGTTTATTCATACGCCTAAGATAAGTGTATATTATTTGTATTTCCTGCTGGGCAGTGATTGAATGTTAGGGGAAACCTAGACCCTCTGCTCACAGTAGGGAATTAATTATTGTACATCTAGCAGTGTCAGAAATGCATTTTTTCATTATAAAGAGCTTGCAAGAGATTAAAGTTGTTACTCTAGTGTAATAGCAAATATAGTTTCATCACGTTCTTTATTTATAGGATTAATTATTCATTACAACTTCACTAAGAAGATTGTGATGTTATTAAACACAGATAACGGATATCGATAATATATTTTTTTATTTAAACATGAAAGCCTCATACCTATCTCTTATGTTTTCCAAATAGTTTGTGATGTAATCTATCATTGCCTTGGCAAAGTCTGTAAACGCTGGTGCGTCCATTATGGAAATTCCAACTGGAAAAGAATATTTTAAATGTGTTAAAAATGTGTATTATTATAAAGACACGAGGAAAATGAATGCATAATTACTTTTCCTGAAAAATAACTTTTAATCTCTGCCGTACAAGTTAAAAAAACACTTATGTCTGTTCAGCTTCGAACGTAGAAAATCAACGAAAACGATTTTGTATCGAAAAAGTATTATGGAATCCATTTTTTATAAATATTTCAACGTCATTCACACAAATTGATGAATAAATTTCACTTTCGTCAAAAATGTGACATAAGTGTCTTTTTATCTTGTATGCCAGATCTATGCAACAGTTCATCCCTCCTTAGTAAAACATGTGGGAATCCGTACTGGTGCAATGCGTGCAAGACTTCTTTTTCCGTACGCATGCAAGCAGATGTTTTATTTTTTCCCCAAACCTCAGTCTGATTGTTTTGCCTGAGGATACTGTGACTCTTTCCTGGTTTTAATATTTTTTTGCTTTCAACACGTTGGGTCAACGCTCTCAGAAAAATTTACGCGAAATTGAATTTATAATATGGATATTTGCAGTTTGATGAAGGATACATTTATGGCATGAATGTGTTTTGAAGATAAAGAATGTGGAATTGAATGAGAACTGAAATTTTTTCTCGCATTTTTTTAACAGAAAAGATAGAAGCATTTTTGAATTTGCAAAACGAAAATGGTAGAATTTTAAGTGAAAATGGAAGGTCAGGGACAGACAGTTCCAGTAGAAAGAGTAGTTTATGGCAAGACCAGAACTACGATTTTAAAATTAATATTTTATAGGTATGAGTTTGATTTGAAATATAGGGGAAAGAAAGCATTTCTCTCTCCGAATACAAAAATTGTTAGAAAAACGTTGTTAATATGGATATTTGCAGTTTGATGAAGGATACATTTATGACATAAATGTGTTTTGATGATAAAGAATGTGGAATTGAATGAGAACTGAAATTTTTCCTCGCATGTTTTTAACAGAAAAGATAGAAGCATTTTTGAATTTGCAAAACGAAAATGGTAGAATTTTAAGTGAAAATGGAAGGTCAGGGACAGACAGTTCCAGTAGAAAGAGTAGTTTATGGTAAGACCAGAAATACTATTTTAAAATAATTATTTTATAGGTATGAGTTTGATTTGAAACATTTGAAAGAAAAGATTTCTTTCCCCGAATACAAAAATTAATAGAAAAACGAAAAATAGTTTTGAAAAAGTAGTTTAAAAATTAATCAGAAATTGGATTAGTATGTAGATATTTTTTTGGGTTCTTGTTTGTTAGATCTTAGGAAGTAATCTAATTCACTTTGAGTTTAACTGAGGTAAGGATGAGTTCAAAGCAGATACAATACACCTCACAGAAGTGTAATTTGCGGCAAGTGTCGACTTAGTTGTCAAGGGAAGGGACAAACACGTGTTGTTGGGACAGAGAGAATGGCAATAATCAACGGAGTTTCCTTCATAGAAAAGTAAGAGTGGTTTATCCACAGGCCAAGAGTAATGACCATGACTCATTTTTACAAGAGAGTATGTTTCATTTACTTCATTTCTCGTGCGTCACAAATTAAAAGGACACGGACCTTACTTTATGAATTTATCATTTTCCTGTTCATGGAGAGGATAACTGAAAATTTAGACGTCAAAGGAAGTGATATAAGACAAATTTTAAGTTCATTGAAAATACATAAATTCTATTTTTAAATTTAAACAGTAAAATTGTAGATTTTTAAAAAATTATTTTTAAATGAACTTGAAATCAAAACTTTTGGTTTTTGAAAAGATTGCCGAGAATAAGTAATTGGCTTAATCAAGAATTGTCAGGCATCCAGGAAACAAGTTTCTCTTGGGGATTCCCTCACGCAGAAACGTGCTTCGGTTGAACTATATTAACGAGAGAATCCGCGGAAGGAACGTGACGTCAGTCGCGGGAAATTTTAAAGTCGTTTAGCGAGAAAGCAAAATTCATTTTAAAAAATCAGCATAATGTTGTTTTAAATTCTAAGGCCTTTAAGATTGCTCAATAAATGAAATGGACATTAAATGAAATTACAACAATAAATTATTCTTAAAAGATTAAATATTTGATGGAATGTATTAATGTTGGGTAATAAAAATTTCAAATTGACAAACCTTTACCATAATGTCTTTAAAATATTGAAAATGTGCAAATTCATCATGAATAAAAAAGTTTTCACTTTCACGCGCATCAGCATCTCGTTTCTTGCATCTTTTTCTGTCATACAAGGAGCTTAATGACAGTTACTTAATTCATCGCTCTTCTAAATTAGTCTCTTATCTCTTTTCTCATTAAGGACATGTGGTAATTACAATACGAGCAAATCTAGCCTCGCCAATTTTATGCTCGCCATAGTAAACATTTTTTGCTAAAATTATAGGAAATTTACTTCCTTTTCGTGCAGACGGAGGTAAATGGTCTAGTTTCATCGAAAAATATTTATTATTGCGAATGAAAAGTTGACGAAACTAAATTGCTGTTATAAAAAAGTATCGCATGCCTTAATGAGTCGAAACCCGTATAAAGAATTACGAAAGTAAAAAATATGCAGAAAATGAATAAAATGCATGAAATACACAAAATGTAAAAGAACGAAGTATTTTTAATTAAATAATAAGACATTTTTTTATAAAAACTCGCATAAATTCGTACAAAACTGAAATAAATTAGATACTGATCACTGTTCACTATTCAAATATGTACTTATTAACCAACGAAAAGTATTTTTTCTATCTGCAATTAAACGCTATTGCGTTATGATCACTTGCATGCATTTCATTTCCCCTTCACTGCCCTTGGATTATCGAAACAAATTGAGCAATGAACTCTCGATCAAAACTCAGATATTTAAAAAACACTTTTAGATAAAAAGATGTGAATTAATATGAAATTACTAAGGAATCTAATCGTAGCACAAAATACAGACTATTAATTCCAAAATTTCGGTATGAATCCGATTATTCGTACCAAAATTTCGGTAAGACTAGGCAGGACCAATTATAAATCGTCTTAAATTTAGTTTAATTAATAAAGATCGAATTAAATTGGATTGCTCACCTTTGCTGAGTTTTAAATAGAGTAGATCCCTTGCGAGCGAAAATTCACTAAAATAAAAAGAAGTTGTAAGATGTTGTACAATTGAGATATGTAACTTAAACTTTTCACGGAGATAGTATCAACGCGAGATTGATTGTAAGACTGGCCTGGCCGTAGACGTGGTCCGTGTGCCAGTGATGTGAGCTCGCTGTAGTATCAGGGTTTAAGTATTACCCCACCCTTGGACATTCATCCCAAACCCTCCCAACCAATGCCGATGCAGAAAAAAGATATAAGCTGGGATTTAGTTATGGAAATACCGAATAATGTCATTTTCTCAAAAATTGGTAAATTCCAAAAATTGCATATGTAGATTTCTAAACTACCTATATAATTATTCATTCAAAGTAGGAATTCAAATACTTTTTTAAATATTAAAACATTTATCTATTCTTTTATTATTTATACCTATTTTATTTATATTTTATTTATAAATGAAGTTAAGTGTATGTGAATAAATTAAAAGGTTTGTTTTTTTTTTGCAGAAGCTGTCTTTATTAATATAAATTGCAAAATGCGGAAAAGAAAGGTAAAAAATAAATAAGTACGTGACAAATAGTGAAGTTGAAACTTTTCGAATTTTCTCTTTTCTATACAAAGAAGCTTAGTCAGCAAAACTACAATTTTAACGAGATATCCTATTTCTTCTGATTTTGTCTTCTTTTTCCACTTGCAAGAGAGCCTCATCAAGGATAAAAATAAAAATTAATAATAGAAAAATTGAATTATAATTATAAACTGTAGCACTAGTTTATGTTTTTGACATTTATTTTAATTTATGATTAAATATTTTTTACATATTTTTTAATTTGAATGAAAATATGTATACTTGGAACTAGACAATATTGTGTTAGAGAAGTACAGCTAATGCTGTAATCCAGTTTTGTGAGATGATATACACTTAGTATCGTCGGCACAAGAAGCAAAATTGAATTTCAACTAGGTACGCTGTTCGCATGTAATTGAGTTTCCCATCATTTTCGCCTTTGAACGGCTTGCATTTAAGGACAAATACGAATTTATAAGGTGCATAAGACGCATATAATTCCATTTCTCATAAAGAAAAAATAAGATATGATACGCTTATAAATTTTTTAAATCTTTCTAATATTATAAATCGTATTAAAATTCCATAACATTATTCTTCCGAAAAAAGTGTATTTTTTTAAGATTTAAAATTAGCCTAGCTCCGTGACTCATAGTTTGATTCAAGACGTACATCTATTAAACCGCATTAAATTGCGCAACAATAACGAAAAAACTGCCAATTATATTTTTAGTGCAGGAAAAATAACTGCATGAATCTATACTTTTTTTAATTATAGTAATTGAACAGTTCGCATTTGATTTTATTGTTGAAAATGCTTCATTTCATTATTTTTTAAATTCGTTTGCTTTGTTAGATTTAATAATACTTTCTATTTTGATAACGCCTACGAGCACACAATCCAGTTTGCTCATGAGCAATTGTGTTATAAGTCATTGATGCATTTGAAGTTGTACAATTTTTAACAAATAACAGAAATATTGCAAAAAAATTGAATAAATAAATAATAAGACGAATTACGCGTGGAGTAATTTAGCAATTGCTACAAAGAAGAAGGAGAATCTCCAGGGAAGAATCCTCATTTCCTGCTAAAACGGAAAGCGGATCTGAAAGTTAAGAGCAGATTTTTCATTTTATTTCTACCACTTGCCTCGAGTACAGCTCCCTTTTCTTATCTATTTTCTTTTCTTTACCTCTAAAGTCCATTTCTCGATATTTTGCGTCATCATCACTACCCTTCGCCGGGATAATTTTCCTTCTTTTCTAGGACAATTTCATTTTTAATTATCGAACACTATATAAAATGAACTAAAAACTCATTTTCTAATGGATGAATTAATTGATAACGAATTCATTATAAAACATCAAATCAAACATGTTTTCTTATATTAATTTGTTTTGGATGAACTTATTGTTTTAGAAGAAGTCTATTTCAAAAAGCTGATCTTTGAGATATTTTAATTAACCCCTTTGTCAAGTTTATAATATTTCAATAGGAAAACGTAGAGAAAATCGGAGAAAGGGCAATTTCCGGGTGATTTACAGCTCAGTACTTTCAAGAACTCAGTACAATCACAAAGCTTCCATTTTCACAGAAAAGCTCTTGTAAAATGACGGATTTAAAATAGTAAAATTGACTATGGATCAATTTAGGAGTTTTATATTAATTTAGAGAATTTTACTTGGCTCTTTTTCGAGAGCAAAATCTGACTCGATTGATTACTGAAGTTTATGCAAGAGTAAGCAAAAAAAGGGGGAAAATTTCGACTATTTCTGATTCCCCAAGCTCATGAATGTTTATTTTTATTTATTTTATTCTGAAAACCTTATGGTTTCGAATCTAAGAGTAGCTGATAACAAATGTATTATTCGGCACGATTCTGCGGCCCTATCCTGAAGAAAGAACTCATCAGTAAATGCGATGCATTATTTATAAGATGGCCTGATGGGTCGGTATAAAATATCTAGGTAATAAAATAAAAACATTGTAAAGAGATACACTAACGAAAATTCAAATTTTTCACTTTTTTAACACATCTCTAGAAAAAATCAGAGCTTTTGGAAATAACCACGAGAAAGTCTGCTTGAATGATCGACAATAAAAGCGTTCAAAGAAAAATAGGAAGGTAAAAGCTGGGAAAAGAAAGCTTTGGGGATGGAGAGGACAAGGAAATTCCATTATCCTTTGCTGCAATTTCTAAGTCAATGGTCAACAATTGATTGCCTTGAATTCGAAAAAGAATCTTTTCAAAGATTTGGGTCACCTTCTTTCCGTACTTTTAAAATAAAACATAATTATCTAATTTCTACGATTAGATTTTTAATTATTAATGGAATATATACAATCATTTTGAAAAATGAACAATTGAATTTAAACGAATATTGTCTGAACTTAGCTTCAAAATTAAAAATCAAAGCACCGCTTTTTTCATCTGGGTCATCGTGACAGATCTTTAACGTAACCTTATATATTAGAATTTTTAAAAGGAAAAGCGCGATGTCAAATTAAGAGTAAATCGTGATAGTTATTGTCATTAGATCTTTGATCAAAACCTCAAAATCAGCATTGATCAGAAAAATCGCTGAACGTTTGCGTTCAGCGTATCCAGCAGGTGTTTCATGGTCTGTCATGAATTCTGATTGTAATTATCATTTATTTTTCATTCATGAACTATTAATGACTAATTAAATAATTAAATTTTCAAGTAGGTTCCAAATAATAGATAATTTTTAGAATCGTTGACTTAATATGGACGCTATAAAAGACTACATAAGTTGTATAAACTTTCATTGGATAGTTGTAGTAGCTACTGGAATGTATACACATTTAAGGCAAATTTGCATAATCGGTTTGTGCTTTGACGAGGACAATATTCCACCTTTCGATCCTTCCTATGCATCTGTCTTATTTATTTTCTCCGTTTTGTGTCTACTTGCGGAGTACAAACTTTGGCCACGATCCTTGAAAGAACCTCCTATTCAGTTAATGGTTATTTATGAGGTAAAAATATCTTAAATAAAATATCTCAATTCAAGTCTAATTATATACATCTGGATGGCCACAAGATTCAATTTTTCAATTTCCCTGACATTTCCCTGACTTTCAGACGAGTTTCCCTAACAGAAAAGTATTAAAAATGCGAATAAATTTTCAATAATAATGCTATTGAAATTTTTAAAAAATTTTGCATAATATCACTTCAATTCTTTTGAAACTCGAATGAAATCTTTTTAAATTTCTCAAAAGTCCTTGAGATTCCTAGAAACGTCTTAAAATTCCACGAAATACTTACTTAAAGTTTAATTAATTCTTTTAAAATTCCTTAAAATCATTTGAAATCCTTTAAATTCCACGAAAAGCTTCAAAATCTTTTCAAATTTCTAAAAAAATCTCTTAAAATTTCATGTAATCCTTCAAAATTCCACAAAATCGTTTAAAAATCATAAAAATCTCGTGAAATCCTTTAAAATTTACTGAAATATTTTGAAATTCCTAGAAACATCTTTAAATTCCTTAAAATCTATTAAAATTCCATGAAATCCTTTATAATTTCACAAAATCTTTTACAAATCATAAAAATCTAGTGAAATCCTTTAAAATTCAATAAGGAACTTTGAAATTCCCTAAAATGCATTAAAACTCTAAATAAAAATTCTTGGAAACAAAAATCTCACAACATATTTAAAAAAAAAACACAAATAACTTTTGAAATTTTTTAAAATTCCATGAGGAATATTAAAATCGCTTACAATCACTTTAAAAAATCAAAATTTCTTAAAATCCTTACAAGCTTTTTAAAATTATTAAAAATTCCACAAGGAACTTTAAAATTCCTTAAAATTCGTGGAAATCCCTAAACTTTCTTGAAAATCTCTTAAAGTTTCATAAAGTTCTTTAAAATTCCAATAAATCTTTTAATT
>JAUESH010000044.1:5658378-5673293 GCA_032275165.1 Synergus magnus | reverse complement strand
AAATCCCTTAAAATTATTGAAAATCGTTTGAAATCATTAGAAACCCAGAGAATGTCAAAGAATGCCTGGAAATTCTTCATAATCCTTTGAAATCCTCGGAAAGCTTCTAAAATCTGTTAAATAAACTATAAAAGTTATGTATATATATACGACAAAAATAACATAGCATTAATGTCAATTTCTATTTTCCCTGACAGCTACTCCCATTTTCCTGACATTTCCCTGATTTCCCTAACAAACTTTTTTTTCCCTGACATTTTCCTGACTTCTCTGACATATGGCCACCTTAATACATACAACTTTTCGAATTACAGATGTTGGTTGCGGCACTAGTAACAAATTTGGCAACGAGGACAGTTTGGATTCCTCTTTTGCATGCTATTTGGTGCATGACACATGAATCAAGCAGATGGGTAAGTCATTTATATATATTTTATTGCATTTTATATCAATGCCTTCTTAAAAATGTATTTTTCAGTTAACGTGGCTGAATGCAACGATAGGTCTTGACCGATACTCTTTTCTCTACTCAATAGCAGCTTACATGGAAAAAGATTTGGCAGCGATTCATACAGCATTTTGCATATCAATCTTATCTTTTGTTTGGATGCTGGATGCAACGGAATCGCTGGATGGGATTCTTGATATGTGGACCAAGTAGTAAAGTATTTCACAAGAAAGGAAAATGATCAATTAAAGTCTGATTTATTTTATTTATTTATGCTTCCTATTTATAGTACTTTATTTTATTAATTATTCATTATTCGGAGAAACTGAATAACTTTAAAGAAGCTGAATAATTTTATCTTCTGAATTGCATATTTAAGAATATGGTTCATTATTATTTATTTTCCTTATTTTCAGACAGTATACCGATGAAACTCCTCTAAAAAAGAAATGCAGAGGGAAAATCGAATTTCATGAGCCTGAGGTGACTAATTATTTCTTTTACAAATTCCGGCGCCTCGCCACCGAAAAATTAACCGATTGTAAAGAACAAAGCGAAAGCAAATATCATAAATAATACATAAGAAAATACTTTACAGAATTTTTTAATTATTGATTGTCCTCGAGAATTGAAAATTGTGTCCGTCATGTCCGTTATGTACGTCAATATAAACATATTATCGATTATAATAAATAATAAAGCTTTATGCTTTTTTACCCTATATTTATTTTAATCTTTATTATTTCAGTTTCAAACTTAAATTGTTCACTTGAAGCAAATAAATGAATAAAATCGAATATATAAAATAAAGTCGAATTTTATGAATGATTATTGATCGACTTCAAATGGATGCTAACTAACCCACAAAGTCAGTAATTATGCATCGAGAATTTTCCAAATTGTCGGTTTTAGTATGGCAAAAGTTTTGAGTACAGTTTGGGCATTTTTATTACACATAATAGGAGTGACAATTTTTCAGACTTGCTTTGCAAATGCTATGGAAGATTGGGAAGGAGAATATTTACTTACAGGTCCCCCTATTACATCCTTCTTTTTTGCATTTGGAATTTACATCATCATTTTGCAAATATCCCTGTTTCCAGCCACATTTAGAAAACTCCAAATAGCTCTCTTGTCTATTTACGAGGTCAGTTTTAAAATAAAGGCACTCTAGAAAATCTAATTCCAAGGGAGAACTTTTACTAATCCCATTTATGTAAAATATTCGTGGGATATCCTATAAATATCCTACTGTTCTGAGGAACATTTATTAAATGTTATTATAATAATACTAAATTTGAAAATTTTTGGTAGTTTTTAGCCACAGCGTTTATTCTGGAATTTTCTATGGCTTGTATATGGACCCCCATAGATATTATTATTATGATGACTTTGCCAAGAAAAATGTGTGAAGTAAGAATTTTTTTTCTACTATTTTCTATAAAACATTTACTATATAATAATTAGGGATAATATGTAGCTAATTTTTGTTACATTTCATCAGATTTTATCGAATTTTGGATACGTGGAAATAGGCGAATGGATTAGTACAAAAAAAATTCCTATGCAAATTTTATGTTACGTTATTTCCTTAGGCTTCTTCTTCATTAGTCTTCATATCACAAGATCTCTAGAATTTTCGATCTTGAAGTAAGTGAAGATATTATTAAAACTTGAAGCAGAAATGTAATTTCTAATTTGATTTATATTACAGTAATATGAATGATATTGACTTTAAAATGAAAATAAAAAATTTCAGTGAATGTGGGGTGGCTTCGTTTGGATCACATGTGAAAAATACATTATGTGATCGAATATTGAGTGAACTTCCCACAATAAGAGAAAACAGAAGACGTTCTTGCAGAAACAACAGAGAAAATAGGAGAAGACGAAGCAGAGATTCTAATATAAGTTTCAGTGACGACTATTGATAATAAATATTGATAATAAAACTGAAAAAGCTGAGTGTTGTCTCAATAAATTTTCAGCCAGTGAAAAAACTTAAATCAATACCATTTTATTACAATCTCAAAATAATGCTTTCTAATATATTTTTTATATTAAAAAGAAGGCATTTATTTTCTTTCGGAACTGAAATGATAAAGTACAAATGGTATTCATAATGTAGTGGCAATGATGCATCATAATCAATCGTTAATAATATCAATTAATTAATAATACGTGTGTGTCGATTACATTGTACGTATAGATTATATCGTATGGTAATTGTACTAATGAGATGTGTTCAGTGGCAGCGCACATATACATATACATATATATATTTTTTCATATATTTATATATTACAGTGTTTAACGACTGCTATGGTAAAACATCGGCTTTACATCCTACTTACTACTTGGTAATATTTCGCTCGGCCCTCTGACACCTCATTTCTTGTACGATATTTTTAATTAGGCAGTGCACTGTATAGAGAACTTTATAAGGATATGTAGCTGGTGAGCATGCTCGTTTATAACTCCTCTCGTTCCTTATTATTCGAATTTTATCTTAAAAAACTACGTAAATACTATCACGATCTGAAAAATTTAACTTCGTAAATTCTATGAGCAATTAACAAATTCTTGTTCTCTAACGATGATTCCCTTTATTCCATTTCTATCGTAACTGCTTGATATTTTTCGCATACTCCCCAAATTCGAATTTTACAAGCCTCGATTATATTTCATTATCATATTTTCTCTAAAGTGTTTCAATGGACGTTGCGAACAATTTCATGAAATATTTCAGTAAAATTAAAAAATTCAAATTTGGAGAGTAATTAAATCAGATTTATATATTTTTATTGACCTTCTATTGTTGAACTCTTGAGAGTTGAACTGTTTTGTTATTTACGAGCAGAGACACCACAGCGAATAATAATTATTACGTTAGTATAATAAAAATTCTGAATAAAAAACTTAGTTTTAAAAAATCCTCGAGTTTTTGAAAGTGAAATTGAATTTTGTGAATTCCGATATTTTGTGCTATAGGACAATTCAAGATTTCGAACTGAAGATAAAAATTTGCACTTTGTCATAATCACCCTGAGTTATCGCGAATTTTATTTAGAGGTGGTATTATAGATCAGTCTCTGAATCTTTAGAGTAAAAAATTAGTTCTAACATGACTTAAATAAATTGGAAATCGAAATAAGATTCAGTGACAGGATTCTTGTGTGAGAAAATTCAATGATTGTGGTACACAGAAAAAGGTTTATTTGTGCATTTCGAATAGAAATAAAAAAAAAAAATTTTTTCATAAATAAAAAGTGTCAAGAGATCCCTATTTAGTCTTCTCTTTGTATTCAAATCTTTTTAGTACGTTTCAGAGTTTAAAAAATAAGGACCTTGAGTATATAATTAAAAGAGAGTTAGTCTTTAAAAATAAATATTATAATAAATATGAATAATTAGTAATAAATATTAAAATAGGAATGAAAAATCTCTTTCTGGGTACAGCATCATTGCTGATTTTCGTGCGTGCTCTCCTCGCTTGATATTTACATGCGATTACACATTTCCAGTGTCAGATTCGCTGGTGTACTTTGGAGGTGCCTGGGTCGAGCGTTCGGAGAATTAACTTTAATTATTCATAAATTTACATACATAACGGCTGAATCCTAACTATAATTCATCATTTTCTTTCATGCCACTGCACACACGCACCGACGCAACTCAGATTTATAACGATAAACTCTCGTTTTCTAATGCCAGTCTGTGGAATACTGTTTATACTACACTCGATGGGGTGGAAAATGGGAAGAGAAAAAATGTAGCAAAAAGAGAAGAAGAAAAAAGAAGAAGAAGAAGAAGAAAAAAGAGAAGAAAAGAGTAAGATAAGAAAAGTAGGAAGGAAATTAAGCTGATTAAAATGTAAACTTATATTAAAAAATAGACTAGTAAAACCTTAGGGATGGGCGCGACCATTTATACGAAAATTAATATCACAAATCGCAAAACGATACGTAGTACGATGATAATAATAATTAAGACAATTATACAATTACGACTCGTGTATGCTCTGTCAATTGACAATCTTGTCATACACGTAATTACATATTTCATACATTGCTTACTTTTTACGTACCCCTTAATGGATAAGTGACCTAACAGGTAAATTGACTATTAATATCCCGTTGAGAATTTTACAAATCAGTCGATTCGAGTGGAAAACGGTAGTAAGATTCACCGCGATGCGAGGAAACTGTTTTTGCAAATCGAACGTAACATTTATAGACAGTCACGTGGAATTTTCATTTCTCCCCTCAGTCAAAACTCGATTCCTTCGTTCTCTAGTCCGATGGTCGAATAAATTATTTTTAAAATTACCTAACCCGATACAATAAAAGTGTACAAAAACGTTTTATCGTAGTCTCAAACGAGTATTTAAGTATAATAGATTGATATTTGTCATCGAGTCGAACGATAACTCTGATTACTAAAGAAAAATTGTCAGTTTTTGTTGTCAGTCGAAGAAGGTTTGCGAGAATTTTTGTATATAAAAAAAACTGTTTTATAATAAAATGACCTGTTTATAAATATTGATGCTTATAAAAGTAATGAAATGGGGTATAAAAGGACATTGTCAACTTGACTGTGAGATCTTTGTGGCACGATCAGATTTGATAGTTGACAACAACGAGGTCGTTAATAATAATTAATTTATGATCATAATAATGATAATAATCTTATTGGTAACATAGTCTATGGGTAACGAGCTCAACGATCGTTTTAATGGTCCGGATATACTATATGTAATAAATAAACGAATCCATAGAAAACCTCACGTTACGTACACATGCGAGGGATGACTACGTATACGCGTAACGAACTATACAAATAGTTATGAATCTTTCCTTTAGGTATATATAATTTATAATGAGTTGAAAATTATTGCAAAGTCCATCCTTCGATTTGTGCCAGTAGAAGCTGGTCTTTTCGTTATAATAAATAATCTTAGAATGTACTCGCTCAAGACGATCGTCTCAAATCGTTTTTTTTTTATGTGTTATACTTTCGTTCGAGAATTATGGATGAGATGTGAGCGTGTGATTAAGTGTATGATTACATGAGTGAATAAGTGTATGAATAAGTGTATGTTTAAGTGTATGAATGATTTAATTTAGTGAATGAGTTTTTTAATTTCTCCATTGGTAAATTGCCCAGTGAAAAATATTGCAACTTCTCCCGAATGTGAATCTAAAATTCGGAAGGACTCTATTAATTTTCTACAAATCACACCCAAAGCGAAACTTTTTTTTTATTGTATCTACAAAACCAAGTTTTAAGAGTGAAGGTCTATTCTTCAAGATTCAGAGAATCAGATTTCACTGGATCTTGAAGATAAATCAACACCCACTGGATATCGTTTAACGTTTCGACTCTTTTTGTGACTCCCCGGCAATATTTTTCACCTATAATTGACTAGGTCAATTATAATTATAATTATCTAGTCAATCTTCAATTCTGGATCGAGATTGTATGAATGTTTGTATCTTTTTTTAACGTCGATAGGATCGATCACGTCGTTTTCTATGTTGTACATAATATAAGTTGCGAACCTGGTTTCTTTTTCTTTCTTTGGGAACAACTAGAGTTCACAAGAGTATTTTGACTCGATTAACACATTGCCCTGGATGAGCTATCGCGCTCTTTTTAGAACGTCCGTGTGATTTTACTAGTGCACAAACACAGTCCGTTGTCAGTTGTGCTTGAGGAAATTATAATAGAGGTCTTATTCCTCTTCTTCGCTTTCTTCAGTTGGGCCATACATGTCGGCTAATTTGTCGAATCTGGGACCCCAAGCACCCAGGTATTCGTACTCGTGCTGCTCATCGTCTGTGCCTGAAAAAAAATAATAATAAACGATTGTTAGAAATTAAAATGAAAATCCACATATATTCTTCTCTTCTATTTAATTTTCTTCATATTACCGGAAGCTAATGACGAAAGGGAGCCAGCCGTGCTTCCGCCTCCTTCGTAAGCATAATTTCGAAGGTCATCGAAAGGTGGTGCGTTTGGATCGCTGTCGGCTCTCTTCTTGTGGTCCTCGATAAACATACCCACATTTGGTTCTGGTCCCAAGGGGTCTGGAAAAAAGCAAAATACATGTAAAGACATCAGTCTAAAATCTAGAATCTCAAATCTAAATAAATACATACATGCTATTTTGCAAGGTGGCAATTTTCCACCCATTTCAGGAATTGGTCCACCGATTGGTATCTGAAGAGGCGTAATATCGAAAGCTGTCATATCATCCTCTCCACCACCTTCATCATCATAATTAATGATATTTTCTCTGACATCATCGTCTGGACCTGGATATTTAATGTGGGACTCTCTTCTTCTGTTGTAGACCACGAATACCAAAACAAGGACTGTTCACAAGAATAAATTAAACGATTAAAATATCAGATCTTTCGAAATATTATTATTTATATGAATTGCAGTCTTGATATCCAAAACTTACCCAGAATCATCAGTAGACATACTAATATAGCAGCAAGTGCACCCATTCCCAATTTCAGAGTTTGTCCTTCTTGAACCAACTCACAATTTTCTCCCCAGAATCCTGCTGGACAAATGCACTTGTATCTGAATCTAGGTTCCTGGTTGATACATCTTCCTCCATTTAGACATGGATAATCAAGACACTCGTTCTTATCCATGCAACCCTTACTATCCGGTGATGGTATTCTTCCCTCTCCACATCTGTAAAACAAAATATTTCTTTACTACCACTGCCTAAACCTAATCTATGTCTTGGATTTAATTTTAATTAAAAAGAACTATCATTACTTACGTGCAGTCATACTCATTCCAGAGATCAATACACTCGAAAGGATCAGGACAAATAACATTAGCACAAGGCTTGTTCGAAGGACAATGCCTTTCAAGATTTTTTGCCATCGTAGCCTGACCCCACTGAGTTCCGTTCATTGCTGGTGGTAGGGGAAGATGTTTTCCTTCCAATCTGATATCATCCAAACAACCTGTTCATAATAAAAACATTTGTAAAATAATTATTACTAACTTAAATTCTATTAGTAAATATAGAATAAGATCTAAACCTTTCTGGTAGTCAGCATAGACTTCGAAAGTCCTAACTCCTGTGTATTCAGCCTTGCCTCCTGCGAAGACACCTTCTTGCTTATCAACAAGGAGCCACTGATGTCCTTCGAAAGAAAAGGTTTCGTTGAACCTTCGACCTTCTCCTCCATCCAACTCAAGTGTTGCTGCTGATCCGTATCTTGAGACCCTAACAGTATGCCATTGCCCATCGTTAACAGCTATCGCCGTTAGCCAAATGTCTCTTTCTTCAGTTCTAAGGCTGTTTAGATTGTATCTAAAGTGCAGCCTACAGTCCTTGATCTATTAAACAAATATTTTTAATCATCTCATCTTGTTAACTTTTATCAACTATCTCATTACAAAATACACACCTCCAAAATAGCATATTCCCTATTATGTTGATCGCTGACCCTGAAGAGTTCCCCATGTTCCTCTCTCGTCCTGAACCTCAACTGCATTTGTGTTGAAAACCTATCCGGTTCAAACGAAAGTGCATATTTGACATAACTCTGAGGCTTGAAATTTGTTGGAATTGTCGGAGTCATGCATCCAGGACCAGTCCATCCAGGATTACACTGACATCTTGCTTCCACAAAACTACCAACACAAGTTCCATGTTCCCAACAACGGAAGGTCGATTCCTGATTGTTACAAATTTCATCAGTTTGTGGACAACCAGCCACACTGTTTCTAGATAATCCAGGATGAGCAAGATCATAGAGTTTGCTGTTGTGGAAGAGATTCTTTATGCAACCATCGAAATTTGTTCCTGCCCAGATGTGCTTCCATTTAAATTGATCTGGATCGAATTGTTCGTAGTAGAGACCACCAACTTGTAGAGGAGAGTTTACATTCAGATATTCATTGAAAGGAGGCACTATTCCAGTTGCTTGACAGCTAGTGTCATTGAATTCAGGTGGGGATCCATCTTCTGACTCGGATATCTCTGCTGATTTACAAAAGTCGACAACCAGCTTCACAACCTACAATATTGGTTTATTGTTAGGGATTAGATATTATCATATTTCAAGATTTGCGATTTACTATGATATGGTAACTTAATACTCACTTCTGTATTCCAGAATATATCAATCCTGTGCCACTCTCCATCATCCAGAGATCTCTTGGTTTTAACCTTAAGCTCCAGAGTTCCTGAACCAAAGTCTATAAGTAATCTCGGCATTCCTCGGTGAAGTTCCACTGAGATAAAGTCTGAAAATGTCCAATATTTTTAGTTAGAAAGAATACACAAACTGAATTTTAACTTGAAAGTATAAATCAATGGATTTGCTTACCAGATACCAAAATCTCATCAGGTTCTGGAGGAACAATTGGTCCATTGTAAAGAAACAACCCATCTGGCTTTCTAGTGATGAATTCAAAACTCAAATGACTGTTGTCACACATTTCAAGTGGAGGATACCAGGCCCATCCGTTACCCCTAAAACTTCTGGCTGTCTGTTGACATCTCGGTCCATTATAACCAGCAGGACATTGGCAGCTGTTAAAAAAGTTAAGTTTTGTTATTTTTGAAGAGAAAAAATTTGTAAACATGTTTTTCTTTGTTTTTTTTTTTTTTTCACTTACGATAATCCAAATCGACCTTCGACACATCGACCACCATTGTAGCAAGGACTAGTTCTGCAGGATTCACTCTTGCTGAAGTTTCTGGCTCCACAAGTGCACTCAGCAATTACATCAACACGAACACCAACAAGAGCTGTTTTATTAGCATTGACCATGTAGGGTAAATTACTGATATCAAGAGTATTTGTACAACTGCCTTCACACATTTCATTCTCGTATAAACACTCGTCAATTCCAACCATCGTGATGTTGATACCAACGTCTTTCTCAATCTAAAATTGTTTATCAGTTTATTAGTTTTTCTTGAGGTACATTTTTAAAACTGGGGATAAAGAATGAATGTATATCAAATAATACCTCTTCTCGATGCATCAACACAATTCCATTTAGCCTAACAGGTTTGTAGTATGGAGAACCATGAGCGGCAAATCTGACGTCAGTTAAAGGAGGATGCTTCCTTCTTAACTGTACGCTGAAGACATCAACCTTTTCCTTCTCTATATTCAATAAACTAGCCAGCTTATCCCTGAAGAGTTCAGCCTTACTTCTGGACAAGGTTTGGGTCTAAAATTAGAAAACAAATCGTTAGCAAATAACAATCTTTAGCCTTAATTTTTAAATAAATAGCTACGAACTTTGTAATCCCAGACTCGGATGAAATCTTCATCTGAAATTCCAGATATCCTGACAGAACCAGAATTTATAACAGCATCATGAGGAATGGTTTTGACAGTCACTGTTACATTCGCAGGTACTTCAGTCTGTGTATGCGTCCTATCGTAGACCTTGAAACGAAGATTGTATCTTCCATCGTGAGTTCCAGCTTTCATGGATATCATTCCAATGTTTTCGTCCAGCTTGAATTGAGCATGTTCTAATCCCTCCCAGTAGAATTTCTTATCTGGCAAATCCCAGTCGTCCAAATCGTAAACGTAAACTCTTCCAATTTCTGTATCTGGTGATTGTCCCTGAAAATTAAATTAGAATCAATCTTCTGCGATAACAAATTTTTTTTTTCAAACCTTTAAAGTAAGACTTACTGCATAGTTATATACAAAGATGTCCTTCGAGCCAGGTTGCATTTTATTGTCGTTAATATCGCCTATGATGACAGTCAAAGTGCTGGTACCAGACATGAGAGGCTCTCCAGAGTCTTTGATGATGATTGGGATCAAGTATTCCTTTTGTTGTTCTCTATCAAAGGAGCGTAAAGATGACACTATCGCCATTCCATCTCCATTCGCTCCCTCTGTTAATGGACATTTTCAAAATTAATATATACCAAAATACATGTTTCTTAAGTAGAACTTGGACAGAATTACCAATAGAATTATCACTTACTGTTATCACTCTCGACTTTAAAACTAGCTCTTATCACATCATCAGCTTCCGGATCCATCTTGAAGGTGAAAGGTGGGCCATTACTCTTTGATCTATCGTCATCATCAGTAGCTAGAATCTCAACAACCCTTTTAGGCAAGGTGTACTCCGGAAGAACTGGTCGATAATCTTTCAAGAAAGTTGGTGGATTGTCGTTAATATCCTGAACGATAACAGTCAGTGTAGCTGTGGCAGTTTTAGGAGGAATGCCATCGTCTATCGCCAAAATTTTCACCTGAAATGAACAAATTGATTAGAAATCTGAAAAAATATTCATCAATTTCATTATCTTTTAAGTGTATTTTAAGTATAGTACTTGATGTCTGGGTGTCTCTTCTCGGTCAAGGCTTCTTTGAATAGAAACGGTTCCATTCTCGTTAATGAAGAACTGCCTCTTCCTATCAGAACTGCGATCGATGGAATAGGATACTTTACTCTTTCCACCTTGATCAGGATCAATGGCTTTGAACGTCTCTAAACTGTTTCCGATATTAGCGTTTTCTGGAACTGTCGCTTCGATATTAGCCTTCTCGAATTGAGGTTTATTGTCATTGATATCTCGTAGCTTCACCACTACCCAAGAGTACGCGACGTGATACTTATCGTTGTCATTGTCCTCTCCCTGGAGAGTTATAGAGAGTGATTAGGGATTGAAGGGTCTGTGATCTAATCTCCTGAGACTCGTGTCAAGTATAACACTTACCTTGTCGTTGACTTGTATCCTAAATCTAAATCCGTTGCTTTGCAACTGATCCTCGTAATCCAACTGCTGAACGATCTTCAGAGACCCGGTGCCATCATTGTTTCGCACCATTGTGAACTTGTCCGCACCATATCCACTGTTTTCAATCACCTGGGAAATTAAAAATTTAGGTTTATTTCACTTTTCAAGACGGAGATCAAACATCAATTAGAGAGAAAATCTGTACCTTGTATTGGAATTTGTTCGTTTCATCCTCGTCGTGAACAGTTACAGTCAGAATCGGTACATCAGGCAGATCTGGACCATCAGTTTCATCCACTTCCGTAAACCATTCATCTTTTGTGAATTGGGGCGGCATATCATTTATATCTTTCACTCGTATCGATGCCGTCCCAGTTCCTGAAATAATGTTTTTTTATTTTTCTCTCTACAAATGTTATATTTGAAGTTCAGGGAAATTCAACTCAATTCCAATGATCCTACCTTTTAACCCCCCTCCATCCATCGCAACCACCTGTATCGAATAATCAGGTGTTCGTTCTCGATCCAAGCAGCAGACAGCAGTCTTAATTACTCCCGTTTCTGGTTCGATTTCGAAGATTGGCGATCCAGTCTCTTCTTCGATGACGTTCTTTTCGATGGAGTACATCAGTTTAGCATTTGTTCCTTCACTAGGGTCGTCGTAGTCCACAGCAGTCATAGTCATCACGACCATTCCTAATATAGCAAAAATGGTTAATCAATAGAAAATGATTAATGAATCAAATTGATGATAAACTAAATTGATAATGAACCGAATTAATGAGGAACCAAGTTGATGATGAACCAAATTGATGATAATAACAAACCTGCTGTGCCATTTTCAGTCACATTTCCAAAGTAAACGCCTTGAGGGAAAATAGGTGCATTATCGTTGATGTCCTTCAAGTTAACTTGAACATCAGCATAGCCCACTAGACCTTCGCCACCTTCATCCTGAGCAAAAACTGTGAATCTCCACTGCGGCCTACCATTAGGTTGATCCCTGTCCAAAGGCTGAAATACGTTTCGTTTATTGATTTTTGTATATTTTCCCAGTGAAAGGATTCTCTACGATAAATTCGATATCAAGTCTGGCGAACAATAAGATGAGAATAATAATAAAAGTCTGTACCTTGAGAACAAAGATTTCACCAGTCGTACGGTTTATATCGAACTTGCTATTGGCTGGATTGTCCGGATCGATACCCTGTCCAGTCAGGAAATAGACTATGTTCTGAGGCCTGTCTTTATCACCATCGGTTGCAGTGACCTGGAAAGGCAAATGAACGATATGGCCGTTATTTCCGACAGCTTTATAGAACTTTCAAAGAACAATGGTTATCAAGTCAACCTACCTGCAGAACTCGCTTTGGCAAATTTCTGTCATCTTCTTCAGTGATCTGTGTTCTGTATGTGGGCCGCTCAAATACTGGAGGGTTGTCATTTACATCCTTTACGTGAATCACTACTGTCGTGTAATTTTCCTTTAAATTATCCGAGGCTGTTAACTTCAACTCGTACTGTAAAGAAAAAAGTTCTTTTTTATTATTGAGGCATCTTTTTCATTGAATTGAATTGAAGGGACTTGAAGGGAATTGAAGGGACCTTTGAATGGAAATTTTCTATTTTTGTAGACCTTTTTTTTAGATTTTTAATGAAAAGAAATAGGGTGGATATCTTATATGATGATAAGCTTTCTAGGCCACTATAGAAGAAAGTTATTAGACCGAAAGACAGAGAAAAAAAGAGAAAAGAATTCTCAAGGGGATAGACTCTATCGTATTTTACTTATCGGAAATATAATATAAATTTTTTTTAATAATAAGGCACCTAATATCTGTTGAATAAAATTTTTAAAATGAAATAAATATATTGAGAAAACATGGAAGAATCCTGAACAAAGTCGTTTGGCAGTAAAAATAGTTTTCACTTGGAAATCTTTTTAGATAGGAAATAATTTTACAATCATAAATTTTTCTACTTTTTCAGTGAATTTTTCAATATTAAATAAAAAAGATACTTAAGGGTGGGATGATATCTACGGTAAAACCACTATAGAAGGAAGTTATTATCTTGAATCCTAGAGAAAGAAAAGGATAATAAAAAAAAGGAAGAAAAGTTCTTAAAGTTGGTACTGAATAAAGTCATTTTTCTTACAGTCGACACTGAGTAGAAATTTTACGATTAGATCTTGGAAAATGACTCACCCTTTTTCTCGTCTCGTAATCCAATGCACCCGCGACGTAAATGGCTCCGGTCATATTTTTGACAGCGAAAGCACCACCTAGGTTACCGCTTGTAATCTCATATCGAATACGCGAGGCTGTAAAAAGTTAATCAATTAATCCTTTTCTTTTTAATAATTTCATTCCTTTATTAATAAACTCTCTCCTGTAAAATTACAAAATCTTATAAGACAGGAAATTAATATTAAACATGGCTACTTATCAGAATTAAATTTTTTTTTATAACTGAATCTTGTCTTAAAATTATGATCAAGATTGTTTAAAAGTTAGTACATACAATATTAGGAGTCTCGCAACCCTGCAATTAGCAATTCAAATTAATAATACAAGGAAAATTTGAAATTCAAATAATAGCAATGCACTTTCTATTAAATTAGAACTATATTCTACTGATAACTTTTAATTCTACTTCCGAATCAACTTTACATTTTAAAGTTTGAGTACCAAGATAATAATTAATCCCTCTTTTTAAATGAAACCGAATTTCGAACAGAGTACAGAACATATTTTTATAATTTTTCAAAGATAAGGTCCTAACTTTTGTGACTAGAGCAGACTTATTTCGAGAACAGATGGCCTGGAGGAAAAATCTCATAAAAAATTGAAATGCAGTACTTTGAAAGTTAGAAGTCAGTTTGTACAAAGAAAAATCAGCAATTCCTTGAATTTATGAGTTTCCTCTTTTCAGGAAGGAATACAAGAATGGGTCCATTGAACTTACACTCATCGTGATCCTTGGCGGTAACAGTGAGCACTGTGTGCTGAATATCTTCATTTTCGTCTACCTCAGCCTCGTAGAGGCCCTTGTCGAAATAGGGTGGATTGTCGTTCTTATCAGCAATTCCAATACGGATGAATTTCGTTACTGTAACACAGAAAAGAGTTCCGAGGTTAAATAAATTCTCCCTGAAGTCTGCAAGATTTTTCCACTTTGTCTCCTGACTTATACAGAAAGTTTCAAACAGTCCTACGACAATAATAATTATCATCAGTCTTCCTACACAGGGAAGAAATGATCTGATTATCATGCAAATACCGCGAAATCTAACATGCAAGACAGATGTTACATTTGCATGATAATGCTATTCAAATATATGAATCTCATTTGCCAGACTTTTTACACACTCAGAGATATCCTTCGATGTTTTCATTAAAAAAACTTGCATGTTTAACATATGGGTAGCCATCTAGATGATCAGCATTAACATCTAGATATTAAAGTTGAAAATTTGTAGATATTCGGCTATAACAGCTAATATTCACGATGCTCAACCTTAACATCTATATACATTAAAGCTGAACATCCTCAGGGCTGCCACAGACTAATGTACTTCAAAAAAGTGCAAAAAGTGACTATTTTGATCTAAAAAGTGACTAAAAGTGTGACTAATGTTCACATAAAAAGAGGTCTGTTATATACATAGTAACACTTATTAACTCCAGAATTTCGATTTAATTA
>JAUESH010000044.1:5617660-5629689 GCA_032275165.1 Synergus magnus | reverse complement strand
TGCAGCACTTTTTACTATTTATCAAATAAAACGATTCAGAATATAAGAGAACTATTTCAAATGGTAAACTTTACCACGATTCCGGATACAAATAGAGTAAACTAGTCGAAATCCGATTGGTTTTTGACGATGTAAATATAACAAAAAATTTACAAGAAAAAATTATTTTTAATATAATATCACTGCGCTTAATTTATGTTTCAAATTATACAATCACATGCACGGTCTCTTAAACATATAATCGCACGCCTAAAAAACGCTTCGAAAAATCGCACACACTGGGGGATTCGAACCCCCGACCTAATATCTTAAAAATTAATACGCACGCACTAACCGACTGAGTTATTTAACCGCTTGAACTTTGTGGACAAAATCTCAGCCAAGATTTTTCTCTGAAATACCATTTTACTATTTCTAAATGGTAATTTTTGACTCGTCTTCAAATGGTATCTTTTGCCTGGTTATTAAGGTGAAAATTCCTCTAAAAATTGTAATTTCTGACAATAAAAGATAGCATGTGTTACTGTTTTTTTTCATTGTGATTTTTGCCACTCCGTTTAGTCAAAACCGCTAAGAAAAGTAGTTTTTATTACTTGACATATTTCATCACTTTATGTAAATGGTATTTTCTGGTATTTTATTAGCTTAGAATTATGATTTGCATAGTAATTTTGAGAAAGTGATAAGAAATCAAAATGCAAATTGTATTTTCAACTACTTTTTTTGTCGATAGTTATCATTTATATAGTAATCACGAGTAAGTGGCAAAAATTCAAAATAAAAATATTAGTTTATGACATTTATATCGATTCTCGTAAAAAAAAAATGGTAATTACTGCCATTTATTCGAATACTCTTCTCTGTGTAAATGGCCTAGTTTTAGCAAAAAATATTTATTATTGCGAGCGTAACTAAATTTGCTCTTGTGGTAAAGTATCACGCCCTTAATACAAAATAGGATAATGTTAGGGGGAGAAATATAAGGTTTCTCAAGTCGGGAAATTCAAGTCAGCAGTGTAGTCTATAATAATGATGGAAACTGAGTCAAACCTGATTATTGGGGAAGGTTCCATCCTTGTCGATGGCATTGACTTGGGTTACTTTGCTACCAATGGGTTCACCTTCCAAAACCGTTTCCTGTTCTCGTTCTGTGAAGAGAGGAATTTCATCATTCACATCCTCTAACATGATGTACACAGTTGCTTCTGAAGCCAGCTGTTGTGCTCCATTGTTCTGTGGAAAAATAAATTTATTTCAATTAACTTCATCATTTTTATTATGACTTATTTGATTAAAGCATTTAAAATTGAATAATTGAGGCTCCGGATGCAATAAGAGCACATATAATTTTTCGGCTCGTGCGCAAATGACTCCTGACAAGGCAAATATAAGAATTTTGAAAACATTTTTTTATGAGATTCGAGTGAATTCCCTGTATTAATTCAATAATCTGAAATTAAAATTATAAAGAAATTATTTAAAACAACGAGAAGTTATTGCGCTCGAGCCGAAAAATTCTATGTGCTCTTATTGCATCTGAAGCCTCAATTATATATGTAATTTCAAATTGAAATCTTAGCTATATTGTTTTGTATTTACACGTTATTAATTTCGAATGCAATGTTTCTGTGAACATGCTCTTAATAATGCATAATAATGATAGTGAATTGAGTATACTTGAATGTACTGAAACAGAGAGGTCGAAAATTGAATTCCTGATGCCTTTATAGCAGTCGTAAAGACTGAAATAGCAAAGGACCTACCTCGACACGTATGGTGAGATTGTATTCCTTTATGCTCTCGTAGTCTAAAGGCTGATTGACCTTTATATCTGCCCATGTGACCGAATTATCGGATCGTTGTTGGAGATAAAAGGTGTGTAATTTGTTGGTTTGCGCCGTGGATCCAGGCATTAAGCGGTAAAAAACCACCGGATTATTTTCAATGCCAGAGCTGTTGACACACGGAAAAGCCGATTAGAAAGAGAAGCGAGGAATCAAAAGGGCGTGCAAGCGAGACAATACGAAACGGAAACAGAAACGAGAACGGAAACACTCCTAATTTGTCAGATATGTGTAATGAATATAATGTACGTATATGAAAAGAATTTTAGTATATATAAAACAAAAGTTATTTTCAAACTAAACTTCATTTTAAATCAAATTTATTTTAAATCAAATTTATTTGAAAAAGTTTTGATCCAATACAATTGATGAAAAGAAAATAATAATTTTTTGCAACTCGTGTGGGTGCGCAAATACGCACGTAAAGGCGCACACATACGAAGCATTCTTACAATGAATCAATGACAATAGAACGACTCTGAACGAAAGGTCGCATGCGATACGTGTTGAAAAAAATGGTCAAAAATCCTTCTAAGAAAAACACATCTAAGTATATTTACGAATATTGTGAGTTTACCAAACGCGCCACTTTCACGTCTTCGCCTTCTTTTTTTTATTTCCGTTTCAGAACGTCAATAGGCTTTCCTTGCTTCTCTAGTTTCAAGTTACTCTCGTATCACTAATGTTATATTTCTACCTATTTTTTAATATTTTTACGACTAAGTCCTATGTGTATGAGGCATTAAGTACTTCTCTAGTAGGGTGGTTCACTTTCTAAATAATAAAATTTCAAATCAAAACGCACCCAAGTCCAATTTGTTCCTTTTGTTGGAAAAGCAATCTCTAATGTCAGATTTACAAAGGAAAAATTCACAAGTCGTGAAACCTCCCCCTTTAGTTCGAATATTGGAAGTAACTGAAATATTGGAAGACTTACATTTTTTGTTAAGGTTTAGGATCTAACACCCTTTAAAGAAATAAAACCTAAACTTCATTTGATTTAATTGACTTTTTAGATAAGGGAACAACTTGGGCTAGGGTTTGTATGAAAATTAATTATTTTTGCACCACCCTATTGTCTAGCTACTGGCCACGCGTCCGCTATTATTTATTCAGCTTAGTAGGCAATTCACTTGCATTGTTGTATATCTGAGGCCCTTGTTTATCGAGTGTTAGTGTGTATCTCTTTGTGTAGAATTACATTTGTGTATCAACTCGTCTGCATATCTACGCTGAACATATCAATCGTCAGATGTCGGTACAGAGTTTCCTTGTACCTCCAATCTACAAGTAGGCTTTACATATTTACCTTTGCGGAGACTGTGTATACTGTAATTAATCATGTGTTATCCTGGGAATGTGCACTCTGTATATTACATTTCATGTCCTTTGTCGAGAACTGTTTAGGTATTTCAGTTACGCGTTGATGCACTAGTGACTAGTCATATGGTACTCAGTCACTAACGCTGACCTGTCCTTTCCATTTGTTTGAGCAAAATAGCAATCTGTTGACATTACGGACTAGAGGTTTCCGAGTTTTGATTTAAAGCTCGAGTTTATGGTCTTTTTGGAAATTCGAGATGGCTGTATTTGTTTTGTTTTAGTTCTAGTTCGTGTTTTGAATGAAAATGACATTGAAACTGTTTATTAAAAGGATAATTGAGTGACACAATCGAAAGAAAAACAATAGTGCTTTTTCCTCAGTTCAATTGTAATTTTACTTTCTTTTTCTTGAATTTTCAAATTAAAAAATATGTTTTACTTTTAAACATTTATATCATTTTGAATGTTGAAAGATAAATGATTATAAAATCTGAATTATACTGTTTCTTGAGTAGGGAAGTGCTCAAATTGTCAAAGAAAAAATGTAATTTAAACATTTAGAGCGTTTTTGTTCTTTATGAATATTTGTTTATGTTCAGCGAGTTTTGCACACGAGTGTTTGTTAGTCGCTTAAGCGTGAAATGTACCTGACCAATGCACGTGTGCGTGTATTAGTGTTACGCCTATATTGATGAAATATGTATAATAGCTCAAAGCAATTTTGCGTGAAAACAAGAACCGCCGCCTTATTGCCGGAGAATTAGGCTGAGGAAGACAAAGTGGAGATTAGAAAACTTTAAAACTCCCGAACCCACGTGGAACTTTTCATTCGTGTTTAATAAAATTACTCATGTATGTAATATTGGAAAAATTTCATAAAACCTAATTATGAAATGTCTAATGTGAATGTCGTGATTATATCATCATGTTAAAAATGAAGTAAAAGGAGTTGTCAAATAAAAAAAGTATATTCCTTCCTCTCTATTAAATTCAAACCTGAAATACCTTTGCCTGTCACGTTAATTGTTATTTGCCAGAATTAAATTCCACTTGGGTTTTTTATTCAGTGATTTTTGATTGATTGAAAAAATTCAGTAGTGCGCGGTGAAAAATATGGTGTGTGCGTGTCGAATAGCATCCAATTTATTCGTCAAGTTAAAAAAAAATAAAGATTTATCGTCTCTGTTAGAAAAATTTCGAAAACAAGCCAATTGGGTAAAAACAGCGTTTCTTGAGTTTTCGATATCACGATTGGTTGCTTTTGATTTTCAAAGTCGTTACACTCTATCTATAACTTGCATCTACTTTTCTTCTACTCTCAAAAAAATGTCAAAATTCTAGTTAAATATGCCCTTACTATTTTTTATGGTTAAAATAAGCAGAATTCTGGTTTCTTTAATCAGAATCACTAGTTAAAGCAACTAGAATGCTGGTTAAATCAATCAGAAAAAATAGAAAGGGCATATTTAACCATAATTCTGGTTAACTTAACAAGACATTTTTTTTTTATAGTAAATTGGCTTTGACTCTACCGACTATTTCATTATTTAATTCTTTCATTTTTTTACGAACAGCACTAGTAGAAAAAATAAAAGTTACTACGCTCTCCAAGAACATGAAAAAAGCAACTGACGAAACATGCCCAAAAATCAGTTCTGGCATTCCGGTCGACTCTTCTATCTCAATTACGTATGCAAGATTCTGCGAATGAAAAAAATAAATGGGCTATGGATCAATAAAAAATAAATTGGACGATGGATTTATGAGGCGTAGTTAAGAAACTGACTACTCTATACGTTTCTCTTCTTTCCTAGAAAATTAAGTTACGCGTTGAGTGGGGAATTTTGAGAAAATGCCAATTGTCACAAAAAACCACCAAAAAAGCAAAAACTGGGTTTCCAGAAAGCATCTAGTCGAAACATGCCCATAAATATTCTCTCGGAACATCTAACAATGATTTTCTATATAAATACCTTACGCTCTTGTTGAGATTCGTCAGTACACGTAAAAAACGAATTTTTTTCTCTCAAAAAGCAAAAAATTAACCGTGTAAAGTTCGTTTGTAAGTTTAAATTACATTATCAGTTGTTGAATTTAATATAAAGCTGGTACGACAAATTTACTGAGATATTTAGTTTTCAGTTTTAAGTACTGTTGTATTTTTGTATAACGAATAAAAACTTCGATGTCACGCAATCTGTACCCTGTTGGTCCTCGTTGTTAGAATTTTGTATAAGTGGTGTGCGATTTGTTATGCACACGTCTTTTAAAAATATTCAAACTTTACGATCTTTTCAATTGAAGAACATTTTTGCTTTTTCGGCACTAAAGTGCATCATTTGCTCGTTGTACATTAACTTTTATTTCAAATCAGTAATTGTTTTCAACTGAAAAAAAGAATTATATTATGGTTTAAAGAAACATTAAATAAACATATTATGAAGGTCAAAAAAGAAGAAATCACAAATCTGATAAAAGAAGCGAATTTATGCTTATAAAAACTTTCAATAAAAGAAACTTAATGCACAAAGTTTTGATAAAATGTCATAGAAGCAGAATAAAAAAAATCAGATAAAAGAGTACAACGAGCAAAGAGTGCAAGCCACAGAAAAAACGTAAGATCATTTTCGGTATTTTAATTCTATTTTACTTTTTAAAAAATGTAAATAACGCAACTCTTTAGCTTGGAATAATGCTCAAAGAAAATGATCCTGCGTTTTTCTGTGAGGAAAAGTGCACTGTGATAAAAATTCATCACTCGAAGGGATGAAAAGATAGACAACGAGGCGGGTCATCGTGAACAGCCACACACCGAAAAAAAGACGTGCATCGAGTGTATGACGCGTGAAAAAGACGTGTCCGGGTGTTACTTTTAGGAAACGGATAGTGTCGATGCACCTAACACGACAACGGTACTCGAAATTCTGAATTGAGCGTTTACCGGTAATCGGTTTTAACAATTTGGTGATAATCTACGTGATCTAAATTTAATTAAAACGAATCTACCCAAAACCTGGATTAATATAACCAGAATGGCTATCACACTTCACAATCTATAGAAATTTATTTAATCAAATTAAATTTGATTGTCACGAGTTATGCTTTAGATCACTCAAAAAAATGTTCTCTTGCAAAATAAAGTAATGTAAAATTGCAATATAATTCAGACATTGTAAAATTGCAAAACATGTGATGCATGTTTTTACGCATACTTCTAATATCATGGATTTTATTGGAAGTTTTCAACAGAAATTTCTAAGAGTGAGTTGAATAAAAAGTTGCTAAATTGCTACTCTCTCAGTCTGAATTAGTAAGCATTTGATTAATTGAATCAGTGACCTTATTTTTGACTATTAAATTAGTAATTTCTCCACTTTCTACTAAATTAAATAGTAAGTCACCTATTACCAAAGAGAATTAGTAAGGATAACTTACTAATTGAATTTTTTACAATGAATTGTTCTTCAAACATCAATAATTTTAAACCTTATGTTTTATGTACAGTGAATTATATTATTTTTGTCATATTATATAACTTTTGTAGTTTATTGAACAAATTTAGAAGATTTAAGAAGATTTCCAAGAATTTCGAAAAATTATAAAGTTTTTAGTTATTCTGTGAGATTTTAACGAATTTAGTCGAATATTAAAAGATTTCATGGAATTTTAAGAAATTTGTAAGAATTCTAATGGATTTTAAATGTTTTCGTAGAATTTAGAGAATTTCAACAAATTTTGAGGAATTTTAAAAGAATTTGTGGAGCTTTAAGTGATTTCATTGCACTGAAGTTTTAGACGTCTACTCAGACGAATTTTTTTTTTCATGAAAGATTTCTCATCAACAACTAAAAATATTGTTTGCAAAAAAATTTTCCATGCTTTCTGTTGCAATAAACAAATTATTGTAAATAAAACAACTTTCTTTAGAATCTTTTCTCTTTAAATTCTTGAGAATCTTTGAAGAAAAAAAAAAATTCCTCTGAGTATGAAACTTCAGCCCAATAGGGATTTCATGGAATTATTGATTTTTAAAAGATTTTCTGAAATTTGAGAGATTTTGACAAATTTTGCGTGATTTAAAAATTTTTCGTGAAATTTTAAGGGATATCATAAGGTTTTTATAATGTTTAAAAGATTTCATAATTTAATTACACTACTATTAATTATTAAGATTTAACTAATTCAGATAGAGAGAGTACATGAAAATGGAGTAAAAATTTCAACAAAAAGTGAGACGTGGTGAAACCAGTGGTTGCGGTGAACTAACTCATTCGAAAAAGAATGCATATCCCACACCGAAATAAGATCTACTCTACCACAACCTGGACCGATTACCGGTACACATGATTGCTAAACACCGTTGGTGTAAGGTATATATATAATAAAGTAATAATGGTAATAATGATAATAATAAAATTGTATGTGTAACGATGTGTAATGTGGGTTTCGTACACAATATCAATTAACGTGCACAAGAACAATATACTGCCACGAGATTGCGTGCAGGGCGGGTTTTTCGTGCAGCCGCACGGAGCATTAACAGTGTGACAGACCTGGCTTTAATAGACACAACTTTAGCCCCAACGGCCACGTTCTCTTTACAGTAGATCGGACCATACACTACGTGGTCCCATACGGGTGGATTATTCGCACGGTCCACAACGTCAATCTGAACCTCCACCGTTCTCGACAAGGGCGGGTAGCCCTTGTCTTGGGCCATCGCCTCCAGCTTGTATGTCTCGCGCTACACCAGACGCGGTATACAACAAATGGAAAAAAACAAAAACAGCATCGTTAGTCAGGCTCTCATGGCATGATTTTGCATTTTTTTCATTTTCATTTTCATTTTCATTTTTGAGTTTGGACGACTTGAGAGAGAAGAAAAAAAAGAGACAATCGGGTCGGCGGCTGAGCTGGAGGCTGGAGGAGAGGGGCCCTAAAATCGATCCGGGTCCTGATCAACAATCGTAGGCGTGATCCCGTAGTACCTATATTATTTTCATTTTTATTTAATTGACTTATGATACGCATACTTTTTGATAAAGAACACACTTGTCTCTGAGTCTCCACGACCTGCACGTCACTCTTGACCTGTGCACGAGTCGTTAGATATAGTCGATGTTGGATGTGGATTCCTTACGTGGTCTACTTGTGAGAGAGTGGTTCGTACAGCACGTGTGTACGATGACTTTGTTAGGTGATATTGTATATAGTAGAGTATGTATAACTAGAAATATATGCATATAGATTTATACAGCATAGTATTATAATATATATATATATGTATTAATACGAAGGATTGATATAAAGGAGTATGCTGAGCGATCTACCACGCACGCACACGCCGCGCTTAACCATGCCTGCTCATCAAGGGTCTGAAAAAGGAATTAGTGAAAAGTAAAAAAAAGGGGGAGTTACAGATACAGGAAGGGTCCTACACAAGGACCAAGTGTCCTTCTACTTTTTTGGTCTCCAGTTTCAACTCAACTCCAAAGAACTCAATTGGCATTTCTCTTTATCAGTTCTCTTCATTACATTACTAATTATCACTCTGTGGAAGATGTTGTAACCACAGCTCTAGAATACAAATATTGCCAACAGTCTTACTGCAACAAGATCCACCAATTGAATTTTTCCGAGTACAACAAGAAAGAGGTACAAAGCTATTTAGAATGAAACGATTTGTAGTGTAGATGTCACTAAGTGTGTCCACCCAGTTGAAATCATGCATTGCCACATTCCTGCTAATCATGATGTTCATCTCATCCGAGATCTGCTCAGCATCAAATTTGAAAAGAAATGAAATTTCTAGTCCTAAAACATGAAAATTCTCTTGAGAATCTAGAATGTAAATTTTTATTCTACCGCGAGTTAGAACTCATAATTGCAATCTCTGTGAACAATGTATACCTGTATTAGGTCTTTTTTGTGTGGTGATAGGCGAAAATATGGCAATGTAAAAAGGCGATATAAAAGAGGGATGGTGGAGGTCAACAGAGCATGGCTCGGCACGACATGTCTTGTCTCTGGTGATGTCGTGGCATACAAACCTGGCTTTCACCTGCGTCACCTTAGTACCCACTGTGACATTTTCTTTGATGTGAATGGGGCCGTATACGCTCTGATCCCACTTAGGAGGGTTACTGTTTCTGTCTACGACGTCTAACTCAACGTCCACGTCTGCGTACGAGGGTGGTGTCCCTCTGTCGGAGGCACGTACTCTCAGGCGATACCTGTCTCGCTATTGGCAAAACATGGGCCGTCAAGTTACAGGACACTTGGGACACTGTACAATCGTTTACGATCAAAATCATAGCTTCAATCATTTCCAGAAAAAGAGACAGTTCATGAGATAGTGACAGATCCGAGCTGGTGACCATTACTCCAATGGACAACAAAAAATTAACTTTACAAACTCAAATTTACTCTCAAACTAAAATTTAACTTCTAAACTCAAACTTGACTTTATAAAATCAATGGAAACTCAATTTAAACTTGAATTCAACCCAGCGTGGCAGACATGACTTTTCTTTTTAAATTTTTAATTGGTATAATACCATGCTGGGTTTATCTTTATAACTGAATTTGTACAATGGTTGAACAATTTGTACAGAAACTTTACAAACTCATCTGAACTCAAATTCTACAGAAAGAAAGAAGAAACCTGCTGATCCTTGCGGAAAAAACTTATTGGGGATTGGAGTAAAACTTCTAAAATGCAAACTAAAAACCAAAGAGTCTTAGTTGTCTGAATAAAAACTTAAAAACTATAATAAAATGAAAGAGGATAAAGATGACAGTCGATTGAGATGAGACGATTAGATGATTGGCATCAGCTGTGAATCTTCAAATTACTCCCAATAATTTTTTAGTCCGTAAGGAGTACAGGAGTCCGATTAGGTACCTGGACGACGATACCTGGTCGACAGACAAGACCTTGTTGGTTCTGGAACACTCAAATCTGTGTTATCAGACAAGGCACAAATCTCGTGATTAATTACAATTCTACTGGTGAGAGAGAGTGTTTTCTGTTGGGAATATATATATATATATATGTCGACGACTTTCGTCGTCCAGTACCTAACCCGACTGTAAAAAAATGATGTGTATATATGTACATCGCGCTTTGTAAATTAATGATAAGAGGAAATTAGATTAATGAAAAATTAGAATCAGACTCAAGATGAAACACAAAACTCACAAACACAAGTCACCATTAAGGATAACACAAAAGCGAATAGATTACAAGAACTCAAATGTAGAATAATACTAAAGTAAGAAAGGAAAATAATTTTTAAGTACGAGAGTATGATTGTACAAATGTGCAGTTTTTACAAATAATTCAGAGGAGATTTCAGACTATATCCTAATTTTCAGGCGCCTTCAGTAAAATTGAATTACGTAATAAATTTTGACAATTTGAAAGCCGTCGAAATTATTGAGTCTCAAATTTCGTTTATATTTTCGAAAAACTCTAACATCGTTGGAAAAAAGTGAAATACACTGAAACCAAGGTAAAAATCGGTATCTTAGATTTGGATTTCGCAATAAACGCAAGTTTTGTAAATTCAGTATAGAAGAAAAAGATTCTTGGAATATAATCTCCGCTTTCGTTAACAAATGAAAAATTTGTACAAACGTACGAACGTACAAACATACAACAATACGAAGACCAAAGAAATAATTTAAAAAATAAAAATGAAAATGAAAAATGAGACCTAGGATAGGTCTTTCTGGGTGAACTGAAAGAAGACGCTCAAAGAGTTAGCAGCGAGCGCTATGTCAAGAATGTGATATTGTATACAATTTAAATATCGCCTTGAGCAAAGTGAAACACAAAAAGGTTCCTACTTACTGGAAAACAGCCCTTTTTTGTTTCATCAAATCCGAAGAAAGTAAATGGTGCAATAAACACAAACATAAACAATATAAAGAAGATCAAAATTAGTCTTTTTACGAAATCAACCAATGGCAGGCATTTGCATGCAAGCAGAATGCGTTAAAGAGGCGGTTAGGAAAATTAGAGGAGAAAAGGTTTCTGGTTCGAGGATAGGAAAGGCTAAGTTTCGTTGAGGGTCCAACAAATTCTGACGACCCTTCGTAAGATTCGTTAACGACACTTCTAAAAACCGATGGACGTTACGTGTCTGTTTTGGTTCTCGACAGTGGTATGCTGCCCCAATCACAGAAGAAAAAATGTCACACAACGGACAGTTTCTTACGGGCTATGCGCATTTGCTCTCGTTAAAAAAATATTTATGAGAGGTGATAAATTGGAAAAAATTATCATAGAGGGTTAAAGTTAAACGCCCCTTTAGCAGAAATTCAATTTGCAGGAAAATATTACACAATATTATACAATTTAATAACTTCTATATTCTTTTCTCAACATTAAACTATTACCAATTTGGAAATTTTCGAACAAAAATGAGAAAAGTTGACAAAGCAGTAGTTTTAATCTAAATATTAAAGTTAAATAGTTTGCTACTCAAAGTCAGAAAAAGAAAAATATTTTTTTTTAACTGAAGAAGATATTTGAATAAAAAATAATCTTGACATCAGAAATGAATTGCAACAATTTATAGTTCAAATTTTGAATGATTTTTAGAGTATTTTTCTACATATGATAAAATGGTTAAAAGAAATTTATATACTGAAGTAAGTATCTAATCATCATTGAGGAAATTGTATATTATTTGATGTAATATTAACACTCAGGGCTGCTGAAGGATGAAAAAAAATAGTTTGCAAGAGAGCTTGAAACAGAATTCAAAAGGAAAATTAGAAAAGAAATAGGAAGAGACTTTGATCTTTTGAAAAAGAGGAAAATAAAGAGAGATAGAAAACGAGAAAACGAGAAAA
>JAUESH010000044.1:5583801-5617560 GCA_032275165.1 Synergus magnus | reverse complement strand
AAAAGAAATAGGAAGAGACTTTGATCTTTTGAAAAAGAGGAAAATAAAGAGAGATAGAAAACGAGAAAACGAGAAAATGAGAAAATGAGAGGACAGGGAGCGAGAGCGAGATCCGTTCCTGTAAAGGCTTCAAAAACACATTCATATAAAATATGCAAGCATGTTCAAAAATTGTTTATGTCTGATGCACCACAAAATGCGTAGAAGTCGGTGTACACCGTACGTGGGGCTCAAAAATAGTCGTTCCCACCTGCTCCTGGAAGTTCAAAAAAACATCACTTCCATTTTGCAAAAGTTCACATTAGTTCTGCTTACGAAGATATTAGACTCAGTTGGTTATTCGAAATTAGAAATTTTTTTTAAATAGGGATTATTGGGCACAGAAATTAATTATTAGTAAAAGATTAGTTATTGGGCACAATAGTTATTAGTTACTGATAAAACAAGTGCACACGTTTTAGCGATCGACGATCCTATAGAACCGTACACGTACCATTATTCGCGATTATTCTTCCTTTTTTTTCACTTTTCGAAATATTTATTTCTCTAAAGTTGATTCTGCATTAGGATGAGCTTAAATTTGAAAAAACCGGCGCGGAAAAGTCGTTTTCGGTGATATAGGAATTTTGCACGTTTTGGATTTGGGCACACAGCTTCATCGAGCGAGTCGGTTAGCTTTTACTCGAGAGTAGTATTTTGACATGAAAAAAATGGCCCGAATGGTCGATCGATTCAGGTACGTGAAGCATTTGAGGAAATCAGGCATAGCTAAGTATTTACCATAGTGAACACATTGTGCATATCAATGGGAATAAAATTCTATACAAGTGCCGTACAAAAGAAACTCATTTCGTTGCATATTAGTGATGAGGAAATAATCATATCGGTCAAACGTATTAGTACAAGTCTTCCGATTAGGCAACTAAACGGATTTGTGTTAAACGTAAGTGAACGCAAATATAGAATGTCGGCAGAAGGTGTACACTCAAGTTTAATGATATTCTACAACAAACTACTCGATCCCTGAAATATCAGCATCTAACTCATGGTTGTGTATGACCAGCGATATATTACAAGCGTGTACTGCAATGGCTTTTGCATTATTGGCATACCAATTGTTAGATTGACTCGTTCATAAGGACGTATTTCAGGAATCGACATATATATATTTCTATATATGTATGTACTGTCGTTACTTTTAGCGAGATCGGCTCGTGAGTATCATTATTATTACTTCATTTTTTTGTTTAGAAAAAAACACTTACGTCCAATGGCTTCTTCAAGACGATCCAACCAGACTCTGGTTGAATCTCAAAGTACTCTAGACCCTGATCATTGTGAGGAGCACTCAAAGAATACATTATGGCACCGTTATTGTCCGCATCTTCGTCGGAGGCTGATACTCTAAGGATGTTGGTTCCTATGCTGGCATCTTGTTTCACGTTTTCAACGTATTTCTGAAAATTTCGTATCAATTAGAGTACTATCACAAATAGGGGCCTAGAATTTATAAAATGCTCAAGTTTGGAAGGTGCCATGACACTAGTCCCAGTAGCAAGAAATGAAAACATTTTTCCTGCTTCTAGAATCTAGGTCAATCCGGGTTTAAGCTTCTCAATTGTTTTCACAACAGATATCGAAATGTTGTAAGCTAAAAGGCACAGAACGGGAACACTGATTGATGTAAATCTGTGTATAGAAGGAAGCTGAAAAGGTGTAACAAATTGTATTCTTTTTCCAATAAAATCAGAAACTTAGTGTTTGACTTGAACCTTTCCTATTTGCGGAATTCGACTCTAGAGTAAAAATATCTTTTTTATTTGCTCACCTGACGATCAAACAAGGGCGGATTGTCGTTTATGTCTGTTATCTCAACCGTGAAGGAGCAAACCCCTTCTAAAGATGGCTCTCCTTGATCTGTTGCTTTCACAGTTACCGAGACAAACTTTCCATCATCTCCTTCTCTGTCAAACACCTACAAAAACATTTTCATTATTCATTTATAAATTTATTAAGAATCCATAGGCTAACTAAGGATCTTTTCCATTTAAAAATCGTACCTTATTCGTAGAAACCTGTCCAGTTTCTTCGTCGACAGTGAATTTGGTCCCCTTTTGATTAGGTTGTTGTACAATTGAGTATTTCACCTGTCCATTGACACCTTTATCTTCATCAGTGGCCTGAACTTTGATAACTGGACTTCCATTGGGAGCACCCTCTTCCACTTTTGGATAATAAGTACCACAATCTTTGAAAACTGGTTTGTTATCGTTGACATCTGTTATAAAAACAACAACCACAGCAGTACTCGTGTGGATATTCTGGTCCCCATGTAGACAGCAAGCTCCGTCGTCCATCGCCGTCACATTCAGTTCGTACTTATCTCGATCTAAGGAGATGTCCTTTCCATCTAGACGAATTACACCCGTGATTTCTTCAATGACAAATTGACCTGAAGCTGTCCCTCCTCCCACAAATCCGAAACGAACGTTGTCACCGTCCTTATCCGAGGCAACAACAGTCGTTACTAATGTATTTGGTCCAGCATTCTCATCCACGTTGGGGGTGTAGACCTGCTGTGAAAATTTCGGCTCTTCGTCGTTTTTATTTTTCGTGTAGATTCGGACCGTTGCAGTTCCAGTTTTCGAGGGTTCACCTGGAAAAAGAGGATATTATAATACTGAATACAGAAAATAAGATTTTAAAATCTCTAAATTGAACATTTGTCAACGCTTCAAAGTTCAAATTTAAATTGCCCAGTCATTGTCACTTGCAATCAAATGCAATTGTGCAATCATTGTGCGTCCAAATTGGGATTTATGTACCCTCGCACAAAACAAATAGCCTCAATCAAGAAGCATGACCCATTCTGAAACCCCTCTGGTGCAAAATTCCCATGAGGACCACAAACAAGATCATGAACGTTACTTATTAAGTGCCATTCTAGTGAATTATTAGCCATTCCAAGATTGTTTCCCTAATAATGTTTCTTCCTGCCTAGAACTAAAAGCTTACTCTAAAATTTAAAAGACCAGACCTCACAAATGGGACATTAGGAACAAAAATTGGTACATTTACTTGGAAAATGCTGACGTTAGTCTCAAAACAATTATGGTAGAAGCTATCCAGCTATCCAGACAGAAAATGTTACTACTTTAGAAAATGTTTAAAGACCTTCCATTAAAGGTTTTCGAATAAAGTCTTCCGTTTAAGAATTCGATTACAAAATCCCAGAGATCCTTTCCAGATAAAAAGTTAATTAACCCCTCCTCACCTTTATCTTTGGCAGTAACAACGAATTCGTAGTAAGCGTTATTATTGTCGGCATCGAGTTGTTTGTTATTTACGATGATACCACTAGAATCAACACTGAAATGATCATCCGAGACCAAATATTCAATTTCAGCATTGGTTCCAGAATCTGCATCAGTGGCCTTGACCTTGAGAATATTAGTGCCTAGTGGAATATCTTCGTCTACGTTGTGAGCTTGATAATCTGGTAATTCGAACTTTGGTGCATTGTCGTTGACGTCCGAAACTCTTATAGTTAGCTGCAAAAGTAAGAAAAAAACTTATTAGTATTATATTTTAATAGAAATTCAAGAATAAACGAAATAAGACAAGAATTACCTCAACTGATGTGGAAAAACCACCCGAATCTTCCGTAGCTGTTACTATTAAAGAATAAATATGTGGCTGCCGCAAATCTTCAAAATCCAACTCTTTGGCTAGTTTCACAACTCCCGAGGTTGGACCAATGTTAAAGGTTCCTGCTGCTCCTTGCCCTTGCGCTTTTAGAGTGTATCTGATTTCTCGATCAGCGAATGATTTCGCCTTTACGGATATGATGCTACAAAGATATAAACCAATATTAATTATTAGTTTTTGTAGAAAAATTTTGCAAATACTGTCAACTAATACCCATTATGTCAAAAATAATTCTTTTTCTAAAAAATTAATAGGTAGAAATTGTTTGACTAACTCGGAATCTTTTTTCTGATTTTCTGGGATTTCTGCTTCGTAAGCTGTCATGTAAAATTGAGGAGCCCTTTTTCCACCGACGATTGACAGTCGCTCTTCAGGCGTTGATTGGAATCTCCTCTCATCGATGCGACCATTTTGATCCTCAGCCTTTACGTAAAGTACGTATTCCATATCCAATTGAAAAAGGTCTGTACCTCGAGTTCTTACGACTCCGGATCTTTCGTCTACCTCGAAACGACCTCCGGCTAAACAAAGAAAAGTTATTTTAGTTACATCAACAAATTTAGTTAACAATATTAGTTACATTTTGAAAAGATTTAAATCCAATTTACAACAATTTTATTATAAAAAAATTATTCTGTTTCAAATTAATATATGGATGTAAATTCAATGGTTGGTCATTTATTTATTGGCATTTTACATTCACCTCAATTTATTATTGTAATATTTACTTGAGATTGAAACACTCCACGTGAATTTTTAATTCCACGTGAACCTTAAAACGTTATTATTTTTAACTGTAAATATCTTGTAAACCGTAAAAGATACACATAACTGAATGTAACTTTTTAGTTTTGAGTACCGCATATCCCATATTAATAGGTCTTACTCCCTAATTCTAAACTTAGACACGTAGAATTCTAGGAATTTTACGTGGATTGCCACGTGAATTACACGTGAAATTAACATTCACTTAAAGTATCTCCCATTGTTGCATAAAATAACAATAAGTTTTTTCAACAATTGTTTTTTATACCAAATAAAAGAAGATAAGGGTTAAATGATACAGAGAGATACTAGAAAGGCTGAAATTCCATTCCATTTTGAAAATAAATAAGTCAATAAAATTCTCTACGGTAAAGTTGTTTGCTCCTGATATTTGAAGCAACTTTATTGGAAATTTCAAGAAATATCTATTGTGACATAAAAATATCTCTTTTGAGCGTAAATTCTCCACCTCAGACCTAAGAATCAAAATTCCCTTTTCCAATTCCCGCGAGTGTGTACGCGCACACTCAATGGTAACGGGAGCGGTATTGATCGCTATTATTTCTGAAAGCGGCATTTTCATTTTTCATATACTTACTCCGATCTCTGACCATAAAATAATGTATGTTGTGATCGGTATCAGCATCCCTGGCTTGAAGTGTGAACACGTGCGTGTTGGGAGGTGCATTGAGTTGCACAACGGCCTGCATCGGCAATGGTCTATTAATGAAGTACGGTGGCTCGTCGTTGACATCTTTGACGTTGATGATGACCCGCTGATTGTCAGTGTCTACATCATTAATTAACAATTTTATTTACCATCCTTCACCATTTCTATCTTCACTATGAAAAATCAAACTCTATCAAACCCATTTTCAAACTCTAGGACCTAGGACATTCTGATAAGAATATAACATGAACCAATTAAGTGTTCTAGGTTTAAAAATGCAAAAACAAAAGCACTGCTCCAGAGAAAATAGAAGCAAGCAGTAATATAGATTTAGATCAATTTTTCGCATGCATACAGATGAGTTTTATCTCTTCAGAATTGCAAATTGCGAGAGTAAAGTTAAAAATAAAACAGAATCCAAACATATATATATAAAATACTTTTACTTACAATGTAATCCTTTGAAAGCCGAAGACGAATAAAGCAGAAAAATAAATATTAGTGATTGTGAACGTATAAATATGTGAGGATGTATTTGGCAAAATAGTTTCCATTTTCCATGAATATTCTACATTTTAGCATGATAAATAATGTATAAGGGTGCAAGGTACCTTTGCAAACGCCCCGATTGTGTAAAACTAACAAACGGCTTTATTCTCCATGAAAGGCAGTTTTTAAAGTATAGATAATATATGAAAAGAACGACAGGAGAGAAACGTGACGCGTGTGCAATTGAAAGGACTCCCAAGGAAAACATACGTGGCGCCGAGGAAAAGAAAAAGCGATTCTTAAACTTAAATCAAACTTGCACCATCGTAAAATGGAGAGAGGACACTGTCTGGATAAATAGAACACCGGGCTCTTCCAATACCGCCCCAAAACCGTGCACCCAATAAAAATAAGAGGGTAAATAAAATTCAATCGATAATCATCTTATAACTTAACCTTTAGGTTTCCACATCTGTTTTTTGATTTTTCAGGAAACTTTCCATGGTCAAATTCAAAGAAAAACGAATACAAAGGCACTTCCATAATGCACAATGCACATTTTTCATTGTACTCGTATAATATACTCATTAATTTAAATTAATGGCCATTTCCGTATTTAGAACAACTTTCCCATGTTTTTAATTTGGATAAATATATTTGTGCAAAAATTTTATTTCAACCCTTAGATAATTAAAAGATCACTTTGATATTTTTTTTATAAAGTAGCTCCTAATTCGTGTTTAGTAAAGGTTTTGATGTTTACAAAAGAAAATTGAAAGACCCTCTGAAAAGTGAAGTAGAATGGGGAGATTTTAATAAAGGGACAATTTATCAAAGTTAGAAGATGAAGGAGTATAAGATTTATTTCAATATTCAGTAAACTTTAATAAAGTATAAAGGAAAAAAAAAGGAGATTAACGTGAACAAAATTGAAGAGTTATTAAAAAGTAAAGACGCGAAATATAAAGTTTTAATACTCATAGATTAATAATTATTCATTATTAATATGAGCCTGTAAAAATATTTCAAACTCTTTTTACATCATGCAATTAAAAACTGATTTCAGTTTGGCTAGCAATTCATGTCTAATCTTTAATTTTCTCTTCATTACTTTAAAAACTTTTTGATTTAGTAATAAAACGGAGAAAACTGATGAGACCTTTTAAAAGAGGAAAAACTCTATTATTCTGCTCTTCCAAGGAGGTTCTAATGAAGATAAAAATTGCTGAAGTTGGAGAGAAAGTATAGAAACTTTGCAGGATATTTTTAAGTCAGTTAACTGATCAAAAATTTAAATTCTTCTCAATACTTCATAGAAACTTTATAGAAATTAATACATGCAAATCATTTTTGCATAAAAGATTTGATAACCGATCTATCTAAGGGTTGGAAAAAATCTTTATATCCCAGGGCCAAATCCATCTCAAAATGATAAAATAAGATAAATTACCTTCATTGTGAATTGTGACCCAGAAATCAATCGTCTTCTCAGGACCCAGTTCTTCATAGTCCCATTTTTGTTTAACGCGAACGGACCCATTAGATCCCACTGTGACCCATTTGTTTTCATCTCTAATCTTGTAGGATTCCTTGTCAGTTTCCTTTTCAAGATAAAAGGCAATCTTGCCCTCAACATCTCCATCAGCTTCAGTGAATTCTATTTTTTTAGTGGGCCTCACAGCCCTCGTAACTCTTCTCTTCTGGATGTTGTGAACCTCCGGTTCAGGTAGAGGAGCAGTCAGAAGCCTGATGACTACTCTCGCAGGTGCCTCAGAAACCCTACTAGGAACTCGAAGATCATGAGACTCAACCAAAAACTGCCACTCTTCATCTTCATCAGCAGAAATGTCTGGTTCTCCGGCTAACAATAGTTCTCCAGTTTGAGGAACTATGATGACCAGATTACTAGGAGTTATCAATTTATAAGCCACCTTGTCTCCATCAGCATCAGTCGCCAAAACCTTTCCAATCGTTGAAAACCTGTTCCACTTGGGTACAAGGTCTTTATCCAAGGTCTTCAAATTCGTTGGAGAAATCTCGAAAGTGTAAAGAACGTTTTCAAAAATAGGACTGTTGTCATTTTCGTCAAGAACTTGAACAACTCCACTGATCTTCGAAGTGCTAATAAAATCATTATCCGAAGCACTAATAACGACAGTGTATGATCGTTTTTTCTCCCTATCCAGCGGTTTTGCTGTGACAACCCTGACACCTTGTTTGTGGCTTCTGAGAGTGAGATTAAATCCAGTTTCTTTGGAAACAGTATCACTCAAAGCAAAGGGTCTTTCTCCATCTTCTTCGGGAAGAATTGTGTAGTGAACTGGAAATTTTCCTCTAGCTCTTAGCACTGGAAAACCTTCTACTGAGGTTCCTGGTGGTGAGTTTTCGAGCACTTGACCCTCGCCTAGTTGATCGTGGGAGAAGGTCAGCATGTTTCTTCGATTGATGACGTAGAGGTGAAGATCGTGAGTCTCGGTCCTGTTTGCAAGCTCTTCCAGGACTATGAGATTCACTGGTCGGTTGACTAGTGGACTCAGGTCCGATGTTGTCATGACGATCCCATTGTCCAGGACGGTGAAGTACTTGGAGAAGCCAGTCTCCAGCAATCTGAAGTTGGAGTTGTGCTTACCGCCCTGGAAGTGCGTCACCTCGAAGCCAGGGTAGACATCGTGGGGCAAGACGGCCACCTTGGCACTGACGCTTGACGCCAGTAGGAATACGGTGACAGCTATGCACCACATCCTGCGCCAGTATCCTGGATTCCAGGAGCCTTTACTAGAGCATGAGTGCTGGCTTCTTCTGCAAATAAAACAAGAATTCTTAATCACTTTTAGTAGCATGAAACTTGTAAAGATGCTGCAAAAAATGTCATTATTCTTTTTTCTGCCTTGGACCCGAACTGATCACTGGAGAAATAAATCCTGTCAATCGTTAACGAAACTGGACAGGTCTAGTCTGTGAATGTATGTAAATTGTACCCTGTTCCAGAAATGGTAATTTAGGTAGTTGTAGTACTGAGTATGTTGAATTGCCAATGTTCGGTTTTCAGTGCTAGGATAAGCGAAAATAGTGAGAACGACACTGACAATGTTCACACAAATATACAGACGATGCTGATAACATTCAAGCAGAGTATTCTGCGGGAGTTACTCATTATTCAAAGCCGATTATACTGCATATTATGTAATATTCATGTGTAAACATAATCTCTGTTACGTACATTCCACCATTCATGTTCTATTCGTAATATAATACGCGAGCTTTTACATTATAGAGTGACCTTTCAGGTTTGAATATGAAGATTCAAAATAAATCAAATACTCTGACATATTGCTTGAATTATGAGTAAAAAAACTTCCTTAGAATGTGTTTAACTCACATTTGAACTACTGACCCTAGAACGTGCCACATAAACGAATTGCCGAGCATCGACAATTACAAATCGCAAATTACTACCTTCGCACGAGCGTGTTCATGGCTTGGCATTGTGAATTGCAATCAAATTACCAGTTACGCTCCCAGTATGACGTACAATTGTTACCGGTGCACGACACGACGCACCGGAAATAAGAACCAGCGCGTACGAATTTACTATTGTTATTTAGTACCCTCCGTTCCGTTTTATTCCATTCTCGCCGGCGGAGACCGGATGTGAGGTCAGCCGCGGCTCGTTTAAGTCCCAAGGGGGAGAGAGAGAAAGAAGGCAAAACAAACTGACAATAATAATAATCCTCATAAACGCGCCTCTTCATTGGCTAAGGGGAACTTGAGGTTGGGTCGAAGCTGAAGATCCAGACGAGCTAGGGAGAGTTATCCAGAGTTACCCCGAGTTACCAGACGGAAAGGGAATTGAGAGTCGAGAGAGAAAGAGGAGGCGGACGGAAAAAAGGAAAAGGGGAACCATATAGAGGCACCAACACAGCCAGAGGAAGGAAAAAGGATACTTTATTAATTACGAACGCCTCAGGCACATTGCCACTTAGGCACGAGTTTAAAACTGCAATAACAGGGCAATCAGACGCCAACTAGACTCTCGCCTCTCACAAAAGTGTCAAGCATCAAAAAAATACAAATTTTAATTGCTCAATGAGATCCTTTGTGGAGAACTCCGTATAGATATTTTTTGAAAAAAATTAGCTGCTTGAACGGGAGACAACATGAATTCATTTCAATTAAAAGAAATCTAGTGATGCAGACAAACTGAACTTTCGTATACGAGAAGGATTTATGTCTAAATGCTTTGTGTAAATTTTATTAAAACACCAACTGCAAGATACTTTCTATTTAAAAACTGAAATTTCCAACTTTGCTTGCAATATAATTAGAAAATATAATAATTGAACGACTGAAAGTAAAAAGTAGATAAAAATATTGCGTTAGTAATAGTAGAATGCGAATTTTTCAGAGTAAAGACGGGACAAAATGAATTTTTAGAGTAAAAACGGAACTCTGATTGGTTCGCTTTGTTCCGTCTTTGCTCTGAGAATTCATCTGGTCTCATTTTGACTCTGAAGAATTTTTATTACACTTTTATAGACGAAATATTTTCATCCACATTTTACATTCTGTCGCTCAATTTTATTACATGAAAATGAGGAAAATCATATAACCTTTATTGCATAACAAAAATTATGGAAAAAATCCATGGAAACCTTAGGAAGGTATAAAAAAAGAAAGGAAAGGAAATAAGAATGATCTTAATTAACCTTATGTTTACTACACGGAAAAAATTAGCTATAGGAACTTTCTTTAACTGTCATTGACTTTTGGAAAGAACAAATTTTTCAAAGTATTTCAATAACGTTTTTTAAAATCGGAGGAAGAATTCTAAAACAGTTTTTAAATTATTTTCTGAAGAGTACTTGAGATTTTAAAAAACGTTAATGAAATATATGAAAACTCTTGTCTTATCCAAAAGTCGATGACAGTCAAGGAAAGTTTCGAAAAATAATTTTTTCCATGTAGCATTCTATGTATAATGGGCGGCTCTCCAAAATAATAAATTGTATCGTTAAATTGATTAATTACTTGATTTTTCACGCAAAGTTTTATCCTTTGACGAACAATTAATCTCGACTTGGGTGAATATCAAAACCATGCGTGAAATGTCCCTGAAGCGTCCGGTATTGAAAAAAAGGGAGTGAATGCCACATGACGAATGAAAACTGAAGAAGAAGGGAGACCGAATGAGGGAGAAAAAAGAGAAGTTTTTGAGCAGATGCTCGGGAAGTCTAGGTTGACATTAAGTCTTGAAACGCGACACCTAATCCCGCCTTGGCACGTATTAAGTAACTGCTTTCTGCCTGGTGCGCAATGTGCATATTGCTGTATGTGTACCGGTGACTTGCAACTAGTAACTACTACCTTCTCCCCCAGTGTTCGATCTGCGAAAGGAAATAAGAAGCAACAGATAAGAACTTGAAAAGAGAAATATAATCTTTTTCAATTCCGGGTTGAATTCAGTTTGGCGAGTCTGAAAGCTACATTTTTACTAATGTAAAATAGTAACATGCAGCGAAAATTGCAAGAACTTGAATAGGAATGATTTTACAAGCAGCAGTATTACAATTTTTATGTTTAAAGAGAAACTTTCGGATATTTTTACTGTTGTTGAGTTTTAAGAAATCTTTAAGGTAAGAGCATGGAAAGAAGAAAAGGAAAATAATATATAGCGCCGCTGCTTTTTACTTTACATGTAGATTGTAGAGAGAAAAGTACCCATCTCGATAAATATGCTAAATAAAATACAGCACATCACGGCCCACCCATAAATATCACTCAGGTTATCCAGAGAAGCGTGTATCGTGGAAAGTTTACAAATCGGAAAATGTAGGCGTGCAGTTTGTCTTTCGAGAGGAACTTTTCTCCGATTTTCCTTCCTCAACGAACTTTTAAACTCGACGTACTCCACGATGTGTGGGGCTATAAGCCATAAGCTCCTTTCCGACGGGCGAAATCTAAACGAAAACATCTGTGTCTCCTCCAATACTCACGTATATTCCATTTCGGCACATCCTCCCTTCTTAAAGATACCGCTTTTGTCAGTCGAGAATGAATCCCTGCTACTCGGAAACATTATTTTATGATTTTCAACGAAAAATCTGGATCTAACTAACTTCTCTTCCCAGACGTGTCTCAAATGTGTTATGTTGAGATTAGATCAAAACACGAACTTAATTAGTGCAATTAACATTTAAAAGTATTTATTTTTCAAAGCCGTGGCTAGTCGTGCAAATTTTTAGGATGAATAGCGAAATCTTGTAAATTTGATTAGCTGAATTGGAAAGGGGAAGGGATATTTTTCCGTCCCGCTAATGACGCATTTGTCGAAAAGCTGAGGAATAGACACTCTGTTATTTTAACGAAGAATATTCTTTTAAAGCATGTAACAGAAATTATTTTATAATTTATGTATGAAAACTCGCAGTCGTTTTTTTTTAAATCTCTATTTCACCTAATTATTAAAAAATAAATAGATTTGCAGATAACATTCAATTTCGCAATAAATAAAATATTTGTAATTAAATCGATCTGATTGTCCGTAAAATTGTAGAATCCCGTTAATTGTGCGTTTCGGATTGAAATTAACAGTGCAGAACCAATCGATTTCGAGCTCAGTTAATGTCTAGTCTCAGCATGAACGACATCTCGTTAAGACCTCGAGTCCCTTTTGAAAGAATAGAGGAATTGAGTACCGGATTATCCGGAGAGTTGTCACTAGTGATTAATAAAGGAAAAGAGGAAAGATGAGGCAATTATTTCAATCGAATCTTGTTGAAACTTTAGATTCCTGGAAAATTGCTTCAGTTTGAAAATTGAAAGATAAACTTTAAATCAAAGTTTTCTAACGTACTTTTCAATTTTATATAGAAATGGCTGGATTTTCAAGATACGAGTAAAGTCGACACCAGCTTTCAAAAAAATGGTTTCGCATTGGAAAGCGGGGAATTTTTTGGTGGTCATGCATACACGTTTGGGGAGCATAAAGCCACGACGTAAGCCTATTAACACGCAAGATTTATTCTGATCCCAGCAACGCGGTAGACTTGCACCTGTATATACATACTCAACATATTCGCAATTTGTCGTTCGTGTTTGCTTCGAAAACTGCTCTATTGAATTATTTTTTTATTTGCATAATGCACAATTCACACATAATCCTTCAAAAAATACATTTGTCACATTAGAATAAAGGAAATGACACACAAAGAAGCAATATAAATTACTGAAGTAATAATTTATAATAATGGCGTGGAAAATTATGAAATGAGAGAAAATAGATAAAATTGATTGAAGTATGTTTGCGAGGATCGTAAAGTGTATGTGTCTTCTAAATAATAAAGTCAGGTTCTTGACATTTAGGAACGCCTGGTTTCTAGGATAGACATGAAATATTTATGGCAATGTTTTATGCTACGCGACATTTTTCATTCTCTGAAATTTCCTGCAGTCCTGTTGTTATATATATATAGACGTAGATATGGATGTTGGACAAGAACTCTCAAAATTCTATTTCTTCCTATATATCACTATAGAGCGAAAAAATATCTAATTATAATATTTCTTCATTAAAACGAAGAGATCAAATTATGAGGTTAGAACTTGGATCCAAGAGTATTAATTTGCAATAAAATCACTTCCTCAGTTAAATAACTCTCTCGTTGAGACAATTTCGTCTGACAAAATGCCGGAAAATAATATTTATTTGAGAAATGAAAATGTAGACTGAGAATTTATTAAAGTCAAAGGTGATTTAATGGTTTAGTTGCTTATCAGAAAGCATGCGAATCGAGTATTAAGTAAATGGGATCAGTGTGTCTGGTTCTCAGACATGGGTGGTGTAAATCAATAATTCAACCACCTTTAGCTTCCCTGTCATACAAAGTATACATGTAAAACTCTCAGTAAAGAAAAACAAAATAATATTATTATAAAAAAATTCCTAATTATAATAAAACGTTGATATTCAATTCTTTTTCGTTTTTTATATTGGGAAGTCAAAGTCCAATTAATTCATTTTAAAGGCTTTAGTCGGCTTCAGTCTCAGAGGATTCTATTCTTCAATCAAAAGTTGAAACTTCACAGCATCAGGCTTTTACATTTAATTTTAAAAGCTTTTACTTCTTAAAGAAAGATGAATATTGCAATAATAATGAATAATTCAATTTTTATGAATAAACGAAAATGTTTCTCAGAATATTCCGTCGGTTAGACACTTAATATATACTGCATAAGCGTATTATGCATCTTCGAGAGAAATAATGTTTTTGAAATATTTTACAACAAAAGAGTTTCGTGTACTACGATCGTTACATTTGCAAGTAAATAGCGTACTATTCAAATGGCAATTGTTCTGCAGCTGAAAAAGGAAACAACTGCAAACTCAAGAGTGTAACGAACCCTGAAGCTTTGCAACATTTTGAATATTAAATTTGAAGACTAAAAGCAAAATACAACGAATCAAAAGAATAGATTAATATTAGTGTGCCAGCATGATAAATTATTCATATTTAATAAATCAAACGGATTCTTTGTCTTTCTCTGGGAATCAATAAAAAGGATTAGCTGTAGAATAATAATCTGAATTACTGTAATTTCAAATAATTTAATATTATGCTCGCGAATTTCTCATAATGTTCACAATTTCACGAATAAATATTCGTACAATTGAGTAAATTTTAGAACTCGAAGCATGGCCGTGATTAACGATCGAGTTTTAAAATAACACAACAGTTGTGTAACAGTGTTACACAACAGATCTAAAAGCTTTCTCCTTTAATCACAAAATTATACTGATTTTGCTTTGAAAAAGGATTATTGAAGAATCGTTATAAATAATAAAATCGAAACCAAACGAGAAGGAACTAAAAGTATTCTGAAGTTCAATACGCTTATAAAGTTTAACAATTGAATAAAAGAGTGTCCTTCCTGTATTTTCTTATGAAAATTTTCCAGTAACGAGTATTTGGATTCAACCAATTGGAAACATGGACTTATGATTTATATTTAAAGAAAGGAAAGGAGATGAATTGCCAAAGAAGCTTGTTCGCAAATAATGCTTTCCTGTAAAGGTTTTTTTTTTACCATTTCCAGTTCAATAAAGTTAAGCCGGATGTTAACTCCTATAAATGGAGATTCGAGTACAGAATTCTCGCGAACTTAATATTCGCGAAACCAAACGAGAGTGTAGGTCAAAATAAACGATGGGAAAGCATGACTGAAACAGGGTGAGAAATTCATAATTGCAAAGAGAGTATTAAATTACAACGATGCAGGATGTACATTGTACAAATCGCCAGTGCATATTATTAATTTTAAAATTAAATTTGTTGAGGCGTAAGTGCATAAAGTCAGATTCAAAATGAAAATTACATAAAATTATCATTCCAATTGTTAGAATAAACACTTGTGAATCACTTGATCTATTTTTTGTCCACTCTATAATATTCAGAATTTATTTGTAGTTTTGAAAGAAATCGATTCGAATTAGAAATTGTTCTATCTGGAATGTTTCAATTATAAATTAAGTAGGTATTTTCTGTGATAATGTTCAGTTTGACGTATTTAAATTTATAATTGCGGAATAATGAATGTAATGCAATTTTTAATGCTTGCAAAATATCCCTGCTCTCTCAATACAAGAGGACGTAACTTATGAAAGAGTCCCTCCCTCTTTACAATTTAATTTGACAATTTTATACTACTATATAAATTTCCCACTTGGTCATCAATTAAGAAACTGAGTCACCCATTACGTCTTTCATTCCTCGTAGTGCTTGAAATATGGACTTTAAAGTGTTTAATATTAATGACCGAAACAATATCTTCCAAAAAGTTCATATTACATATGCTGTTCTGAATGCTAAAGCTCGACCTGCTATGGAACCATTGCTGAAAGTCTCGGCCTGGATAAAAACTGTAAAAAGTTCATTCCGTGGTGGAAATGGAATTGCTCGTGCGGCAAATGGGAAGAGCAATTTTAACAGAATCATCAATTCAAGTCGTTCCCGAGTGGAAATGCTGGACCAGATATTACTGACACTGAATTTTTATCCTCCTGTAAATATAAATTGTGAACACTTCTAATTTCTTTAACCATTTATACTGTCCCTCCTCTTAGTAATGAGACTTGTGAAGAAAAAAGACGAATTGCACCCACAAAAGAAAGTGGAGGAGTGCGAATGTCAATTGTGACAATTAGACTTAACGTGCATAATGCTCTTAAGCATGACATCTCCCTGAAACAAACTCCTACGCGAATTTAAATATGAAGACGAAAGTGAAATGATTTTGTTTAGTGAGGTCAAGTCAAAGGTCAAGTGGTAAAGTCTCAGGTTGAATTTTTCTTTGTCGGAATTAATATAAAGCGTTATAAATTGTTTCTAGTGAGCCGAAAATTTTAGATTTTGGTAGGTAAGATTTATTTACGAGCCATTTCTGTGTACTTTCCGCATAGGAATGGTTTATAGAGAATCTTGCTTATTTAGAATTGTTGTGAAAATACGAAAAATTAGCTTTGGAATTAGCTATTATGGATCAATTAGCCATTATGGATCAATTAGCCTAGTTTCAACCTGTTTAAATTTTCAAGTGTTTGTTAAAGTCGTGAATTTAAATCTCGTGGAATATCAATTTATATCACATAAAATTATTATGATTTTAATTTAAAAATAACAGCGAGTTTCATAAACTTCATGAATAAAATATGAGGAGTATTCGTTTGATAAAAATCAATTCAAGCTTCTGAATATAAAGAACCGCTTTTTGCACCATTAAGGAGAATTTTTTCTTTTCGTTTATTTGTATTTACCTTTTTTAAAGAGGCTTATTTAAGAGAAATTTAAGACAACTCTGGAATTCGGTATTAAAAGACTGCACAAAGTTGTGACTGGTTCTTTTTGAAGCTAATCGATCGAGCCTTCCTCTTTGACTGTCTGTTGTTACGACTCGTAACCCTTCGTAACCTCTCATTAACCCCTTCCAAAAGAGCGATGTCCGGCTTCTCGCCTTATTACTGAACTCAGCATTAGCCTTATCACAAAGACACAATTCAAAATTTTCGAGTCTACTTTTCCTGAATCCCTGTCCCACCTTCATCTCTTTTATTGTCTCCACTTCATCATGAAAAAGCCGGGAATGTTTTTACGATCCTTTATAAAACGTTTAGTCCAAAAGCTCGAATAGTGAAAGAAGAAAATTTTAATTAATTCATTAATTTCATTTTCAAGAAAATAAGACAAAATCAAAAAATTTAAATCAAAAAAGTATCCAAAACTCCTATTGGAAATTATAATTAGTACTTATTGCTTCAAACGTAAATAATGGAAAAAGCATTACTCGATATTTATTGGTACTAAATACCTTGGGGACCGCATAAATATCAGATGAGGTGAGATTAATTGCAATTGAACTCAATATTTCATATGATTTTCGAATAATGAATATATATGATTCCTAAAATATATTAAATGCATCGCGAAACTGACGGGAAAACAGAGACAGAGGGACTAAATTACATGAAATGTAGAAAAATGCCTTGTAAATTTGCAAATAACAAGGGCAGCGGAAATTACAGAACCGTCTACGAGGGACAGAAATAGAATCGAAAAAGAAAACACTTCTAGATAGCATAATAAGGGTGGACGATGTGTCTGCTTGAGGCATCCAGGAAATCGTTTATCCCCTCTCTAAAAATCTATTTCAACCGCATGTTCATCGACCGTCTATATTCCCTACAGAGACACTCTAGCGTGAGTTTCGCATAAAAAAAAGAAAAACTATTGTCCCTTACAATCTGGCTCAGCCGATTTTCACGCCGTGATTCAATAGGTCCGACCTGCACATAATACGAGTCTAAATATACCATTCACTCCAGTGCGATATATGGTCTGTCTTTAGAAAAGTTCCTGATCAATCCAGAGAAGATTTGGAAGACGAATCCCTCGTGAAATCGATGCTGCTTTTCTTTTTCTTCTTTTTTTAGTATTAGAAAAATATTTGAAAAGTGCTCTTCACAAAGTGGCTAAGTACTAGCAGAGAGTGTTTTTTTACTGTTTTGTGAAATGGGATTTTTATTGTATGAACTTGTAAAGAGTCGGTTTACGATAGTAAAAAATTAGGGATAGCTTTGTGGAGGCGTTGAAGTTGAAGTGATCTTCAGAATAATAGGGGTTTGGATGTTTTGACATTGAATAGGCTTCCAATTTGAAAGCTTTCGAATTGAAAGTACTAGCTGGGCTGTAAAATTTGTATTTAATTGTGGTAAGTTAGAATATAAAGTTTTGAAATTGGAAGAGATTCGAAATAGTTGACATTTGTTTCAAACTCTGAACCCTAACTAAAGATTATTGTATATCTATAAAATGGGAGAGCTTAAGTTTGCTGATTGGGAGATCTAATATCCTAAAATTCTGCTTGAAGATTCTCTGATATCAGAAATCTGTAGTTTGATGTTTGAAGTGAAGTTTGAATCTTATCATGGAGCTTAAAACTTCGACATTTTGAAACTGTTGGCTTACACAAGCTTCTAAAGTAAGTTTGATGTTGATGTAATTTATGGCTCGAGTTTCATTGATTATAATAATTTTATAAAATTTTCACAATCTTTCCTCAAATATCGGATTTCACCCAGACAAAAAATTTCCCTTCGCTTGTTATATCTTTGCAAAAATATACATGATCCACTTTCTAATAAATGAAATTCGTCCGAGAGGAATTTTATTCACTGGATCGAATATCTCTAATATAGAATTGAATAGTCGATAGATTTTTTTAATAAGAAATATTTATAGATGAGGAGAAACCAATAAATATTAAAAAGAGAGACAAGGAACTACAGAAACTATATTCGATCGAATGAAAAAGAGGAGGAAGAAAAGATATATACGTACCTAACCCAAATCCAAAATAATATTTCATATACTTCGTTTGCCAATTCAAATAATTTTTTCTAAATAAATGTTTTTCAACCTTTTATGTAATGATAACTGTGAGATTCTTTGATTTGCTAATTAGAGTAATTCTGCATGGACTATTAGTGCGGTTTCATCAAAAAATATTTACACAGAGGAAAACCAAGTATTTCAGTAATTATTCAAGACTCTGTCAACAAATTGAGGTAAATTGGATATAACTCAGGAAACTTTGCTATACGAGCGTGTTTTATAATAATTTCAGTTTCACGTAATTATAGTAAATTATAAGACGCTTTTAATGTTAAATTATGCGTTTTTTCGCAATTTAAATTTAAAATCGAAGAATTTTTAGTATAGTCAATCTGGATTACTTTTATCTCAAAGAACATTTTGAGACTTTTCTAATGGTCTTAGAGGAGTTTGAAGCCTCAATTTTTTTATACACCCTTTGCATTAAAAAACTGAAATAAAAATCCCAAGATAAAGTATTAAAGACTTTATTCCCGTTCACGAATAGATTTATCCCAAAGTGCACATGCTTCCTCTCGAACGCAGAAAGTCTCTATTGAAAATTTGTCCCTACCTCAACAAGAATGGTACTCCACCTAATAGACTTTGCGAGACACCCGGTATCGAGTTTTACAGAGTGGCGGCCTGGCAGTGACAGTTTAGGTCGTAAAATATTTCGACGGAACGTCGGGCTACGTTTGCCGTGTCTTTTGATGTAAGGGGAATCCGGCGTGGATACTGTGGGGTTCCACGAACCCCCGCAGAGACAGAATCGAGGGACCAAGAGAGAGAGAGAATCGGATGAGAGCAGGAAGAAGACAAAGAGAAAAAAGAGGGAGAGATAGACTCTGTGATAGGGAAACAGAGAGAGAAAGATAGAAGAACAGAGAGAAAAATAGAAAGACAAAGTGAGGGAATCAGGGGTGCGACAAGAGGGTGGACCCACGAAGGGTGGTAAATGCAGATAGAAAGAGAAAGTAATTTCCTAGAGTAAGAAAACTGCAAACGAAAAGGGAGGAAGGGACAAAAAGGGAAAAGAAAAAGGAAGAGAAAAAGTAAGGAAGAAAGGGAAAGAGAAGGACCATGCTACTTGGATTGATTGAGAGAAAAGCCAAGAGGCGATGGAGTTGGCGGCCCTGTTACGGGGTCGTCAATCGATAGCGGTTGCATGCGCCGAAAAACCACCCTCACTACCGCTACTCTTACCATTACGTTACTGCCAGCTTTTATTAGTACATGTGTTGTCAGCTACAAATTTCACTCGAATGATGCTCTATCTCTTGCCCTCGACAATGTAACATCTCGTTAAAAACGACCTTTTTATTAATTTCTAGGGTGGAAGAAAAAGGGATGTTTATCCAATGTCAAGAACCTTTCTAAAGGTTAGTGACCTCACTGCGAAATCCTTTTTCACCAATGCGGTATAATTAGAAAACCAATAGACTCGGGAATTAGAGTAAATGCATTATCTGCTGAAATTTGTTCAGCATTTAAGCGAAATAAAAGACCTTGGCAGGGAGTTGTTTTGCTAGCGATAAATGAAGCAATTGATTAGTATCAAAATTGCTGGTTTATTGTTTCTTAAAAAACCATCTACAAAACTCTATTTGTGATTTCGTTAAACAATCATAATCTGGCATTCGTTTGAAGGCAATATATAAAAATTGAAAACATATTATTGTAGGATTTGAAGGTAAAACTAAAAAATATTAGTCGGCTATAAAATACTGTTGACATTCCGGTCGGCTGAAAAACCTTGTGAAAACAAGATTTTTTATCCGTGTACAAATATGTCCTACCGGAGATGCAAACCTTTCATACTAGACACACAAAGAGAGATTTTATTCTTTGAAAGTTTTTTCAAGTAAAAAGTCAAACAGAAATTTGAAGCATTTTTCTTTCCGAATATCAAGGATGACTAGATAGAATTGAAAATGTTCAATTCATGTGGGATACAAATGGTTCGTTTCTAATTGATCACTTAATACAAACGATTCTGCTATCAAAACTAAAATTCCCGCATTACCTAATAAAATCTATTTTGAATTCCTCAGCTTCCGTAATTAAACCCGCATGAGGGTAACTCAGAGGCCAAGATGAATTTGATATCGACTATTTAGGAATTTCCGGTATGACCCTAGCAGATAAAAATTATACAAACGCATTCATATGATTTCATTAAAATTTTGAAAAGTCATAACATTGATATCTTAAGTCAACTGCGAGGTAAAATGTTTTTTTTTTTTAATGAATAGACCATTATTTCTATCAAATATCCTCTGAACTGAATTCACAAATTCATTTGGCCATAATTAAACTATCATGCAAGGAACATTAATAATCCGGGATTCACACGGAATTCAGAACAGGTTTGTTAGCAGACATATGTTGGGAAAATGCACAAAATGTTCATACCATTTCGTAATTGCAACCGACGCTACTATTATTGCTAACGAAATTACAACTCTAGTCGACGTAAACGCACCACTGGCACGCCAACTCTCAATTAATTACAGTATTTACAATCCGATCTAGATTTACCAACAGATTAAGTCACTAGAAATGTTAAGAACCACGAAAGTTGCACTAGCAATTTATAAGAAAATGATTTGCTATTATTTCAAGCTTTTAGATTAAATCGATTTTAATGAGCGCCTTCGAAATTGAAAGATGAACAAATGGACGTTCTAAAATCGAAAAGTATAAACTTTACACTTTTGTTTCCTATAATTTTGAATGAGGGAAAAATAAGTAATATGAGAATAGGACAAAAATATAGCTCGTAAAATCATAAATTAATTGAAAATCTCCTTGACTCCTAACATTCTGTGTACAAAGAGCTCAAAGCCTTAAGGTTTTAACCCAGTGGTAGCTCGTGCCACCGACTACAACCCATAATAATGGGCGGTTGGAAATACCAAGGCTCCTTCGGTCGGCAGGTAATATAATGGTGGGAAGATTATGTGTTGCTAACCTCCTGATGATAAGTTGCGAGATGAGAAATTTCCGGGAGACGTGTCCATTTTAACGTAGAAGAGAACTTAGAATTTTTTATGTGGTCTGACTACCTAGAAAAGGTCTTAATTTTATGTCTTCTTTTCATTTTTTCAATGTACATATATCAAACTCCACACCTCACAACACAAAAGGGCATTTACGTTTTCTAAGAAGCGTTTCTTTAAATTTTACATAAGTTTTAATTACTAAAGTTATAAAATATTCCTAATTATATAAATATATAAATATAATTTTTTTAAGAGGATGTAAATTATTTTCTTTATCAGTGCTAAATGAAATATAATTTTTGGTTCATAAAACGACACTCAAAATGTTATATCTTTTATACGAGATTATTTCCGAGCATAAAATTGAATGAAGTAGAAAAAACTGCTCGATAGTATCAGCAATAAATTCCACGTGTCTAATAAAATTCTATAGAGCAGCCACTTCGTGGTATCTATTTTTTAACATCTGGGTAAGTAGGGAAAAATTCATCTCATTTGTAGTTCACATTTTAGAATGCTGAATTTTATGTCATTTTTGAAGTTTTTTCAAGTAATGTCGAATTGTAATAAAGTGAGAGATCGTCAAGAGATAACATTTTTATATCATATGGAAATATCTTTTTCGTAAAACGAGCAGTAAAATATATGGAATTGGGATCTCAACGAAAGATTAATGTTGTATGTGGAAAAGCTTATCAAACTCAATTCGTAGATTAAATTTTGAGAAATTGATTATTACATGCTCGAATATCGTAAATATGATAATAACTATTATCGTTTATAGTTATTTAGACTATTTTTTATATTATAAGTTTATTTTAATTTTTTGTGTTTAAGATAAGAGAGATTTCATAAAGTAAAATATTTTGAGAAAGAGCAAATGAATAAACATATTTTGTAGAGTTATTTAGAAGCACATGAGGAGAGTTAGCAGATGTGTCCAAAATTAGATGACTCCGCACTACTCTAATTATTCTGCTTTAAGCCCGTTAGGCATTTACACTTTGTAAAGTAGGCCATGAAATGCGAGAACACACAAAACAACTCAAAAAGTTAATTCGTAAAGCAATCAGTTAGTAAGTTACAAAAAAAAGCGAAACTTATTTCAAATTTCAAGGTTGCAATTTGTTGAAAGGCAGATAAGTTCATAAAACTATTAAAATTTCGATACTTCAAAGACTTCGAAAAACGAAATAAAAGTATAAATGTCATACTTTTGTTGAATTTCCTTTAACAAAAGAAGCAATTTATCATCGGAGTGAGTGATGTCTTCTATTTTTAGATGCTACGATTTATAAAATATTCTGTCATGCGACCTACTAATTAATAATACCTTTGGATGATATAAAAATGACTATCTCCTCAAAAATAATTTTGCTTTCTTTTAAAATAAAGCCATTTTCATAGACTCTTTTTGCAATTTAATTTTTAATAAATATCTGTCATCTTCCTTCAAATAACGTAACTTTTACTACTTCGTTCTTTCCATGCACGCCAACATTATACGCTACGACACGCCTATTCTGCATTTGTCTAAAGTTAAATGAGTTTTATATTGAAACGACCGTTCCTCCTTAATTAAAACGTTGATAAAGCAAAGTCGGAGAACTCTAAATCATAAATAAAAAGTATTTAAAAGCCGGTGTCTCTCTCAAGGTCTAAAGGCTAAAACAAAAAAAGAACATTAAGTCAAACTCATGTATAAGCCTAATAGTTGAACCCTATTATTCCAGAACTTTTCAAGTCATTCGTTCTACAGAAAAAAATGTATCCCCAGAAACTTTTTACAACTTGTTTCTTTCTTATTGGTATTCTTGGAATATTGGCCTTGGTTTTTCCCTCGCATGAACTCGCTTGTAATTAGGGGTCTCGTCTTTTTCTCGCAAATAAAATTCTACTCTTGCGATGAAGAAAAGAAGCCAAAAGGAGGGGTTCTAAGGCGATTTGAGGTTGAGATAAGGTTGAGATTGAGGTGCATTGTGAGGTGCCTTATTCTTGAATAGACCACCAATAGGATTGAGGTATTAATCGCTAATCGTAAACTCATTGAGCTCTCGAGATGAAGCACCATGTCGTGTATAACACGCTCTCTAAATCCTCTACATGCACAATTGAAGGTACATACTGCTTTCGGTGTCTCGAGGACCAGAAACCCGACCCTTTAGGCCTTTACGCACCAGCGACGCCATATGGCATTAAGGCCTTTTGACAATACGCTAAGAATGGGTAAATCGCAAATGGTAAATCGTAAATGGTAAATTGTAAATCGTAAATGGTTCATGAGTGCGCCACGAAGAGAGCCGCGGTTCTTTATAAAATCGCATTTTTAAATCACACGACAATCGTCATTCCACTCAGCATTAGCTGATTCGTTTTGTTCTCCATGTGCGGATATGCATCGCAATTCCCTGCCCGATTTTTCTATGCTGAGCTCGAAATGACACTCGTACGCGCCGGAAATTAAAATGCTGCGGAAAAATTCGGTTATAAAAAGGGGAAGGCTCTGCATTTTTATTGCAGGGTTGATCCCTTAATTTCAGTGAGGATATTACTATTTAAGAGAATCTCTTTCAATAGATACATTTAAAAATGTGAATAAAATCCGGTTTATCAATCTAGTTCCGTTAACAATTTTACGTTTCCAAATTAAAAAAAAAAATGGGATCTGCTAGTTAGTATCTCGAGTATTCAGACCAATCAGGGATTGAATATGAGAAAACCCATCTAGGATGTGCCCTCTGGCATGAAATTTTTTTTACCTCCCTATGACTGCACAGACCTGATTCTGATGATCAATTGTCTGATATTGCCCCGAATTTCGATCCAAGCTTTAAAATGGAAGCCATAATTGATTTCTGCGAATAGAAATACGCTCGCGGAATGAATTACGTGGTCGAGTTCAGGAAAATTAATTTTTCGTTCTCTCTGTTTTTAAACGCCATCTCAAATAATGAAATTCATAAAACAAATCTGCGTATTCAAACTTTATCAAATAAATCACAAAAAATATTTTAAACCGGCTTTTTCTCTGAATAATGAACTTTTAAACTTTATTATTTCAAGTTTATAAATGATGTGTGATTGTGAATAAAGTTGGAATAAATAATTCATTTGATAAAATGATAAAAGAAGGAATTCTTGGTTGCTTAGCGATTTCGTTTAATCGATTGATTTGTTCTATGTATCTCCTCTGCGGGGAGTCTCTGCACCTGTCTGACCAAATTACTCATCTTCTACTGCCGAGCGTTTAAACCAGCTGGCCCTGAACGTGAAATAAACCGGTTATTTGTCCCTACCGGACTTCCGCTTTGTATCCGTTGACATGCTATTTTAAATACTATAACGAGAACCAATTCTATATTTAATTTTGTAATGAAGGTTAAGTCACGAGTTCAATGATCTACATTGTAAAATTAAAAATTCCTGAACTACATTCCCTATTATTACACTTTTAAAATCAATTTTTTATATTACACTTTATTTACACATTTCCAAATAAATGAGTGGACTGTTTTAATACCGGATTTAGTTCTAAAAGGATTTCTTGTTTTTACTGTAATCTGCAAAAAATCATTTAAAACGTTATTTTATTTCTTTTAGGAAATCCCCAAGCATTAAACGTCGTTTAATGGAAATATTTTTTAACTTTTTCTTTCAAATCGCGCATTTATCTTACAAAGGACATTTTTTGAAAAATACGACGAGAAACATGCTTTATTGAAGATGTTATTTCGAAACTCATATAAATAAAAGATATTTATTCCAGCAGATTATAAATAAAGCCGGTCATCAATTCGATACCAAGATCAATCATTTTTATAATAAAAGAAAGCTTTCAATTTGCAATTTCAGATATCATTTGTTGATAAAAAAAAAGTTAAAAAAAAACTTAAAAAATTGTTCTTTAATATTTTAATTTTGATATTCTTAATCATATACGCTTTGAAATAACAATCTCTTCACAATAACACGTATTTTTCATGAAATTTTTGTCAAATAGTTTTTTTCCAAGCAAAATCCGAGTGGAAAAAGTAAAATTGTAGAAATGTTGATTATAAATTATTCTCGCAAAAATTCAGAATTTTTTAAATCAGAAAGTGTGAATAAAGGATTGTTGTTTGATTTAAACTGATTGCCAACGGTGTAAAATTGCGACCTTTTCAACAGAGATTAATAACAAAATATAAAATTTTACGAGCATTATTCAGCCATAAAGTTTTATGACGTATAAAAGTCGAACAAAGAAACGTGAAAAGGAAGCAAACAAAGATCGATTTTCTAAAATTGTTGATATTAATTTACGACATTATCGCAATCTAGCTCACTCTAGGGGGTTAAAAGAGGGGATTATTACTGCATTTACCTTTTGAGGTCAATTAAAATTTTGTCTATACATTCTGAGGAAACATACTGCGCCATTTAATACCAGAACATCTGCTTTTACACGTTTTTATTACTGCGTAAAAAAGTACTTTCAGCAGTAAAAGTAAGTCTCATTTTCCGGGATTTTCTTTATACTCAAAAAAGAAGTGTTGATTTTAGGAAAGTAGGTTGAGGACGCTTCAAAAATTTTACCTTTAACTTATAGTTTGTTTGTGAAAAAAAATCCACAGGCAGGAAAAAAGGTCACGTTCTATTTGCAACTGGGTCCAGTTCATGAAAACTGATTCCGAAGCCAATTAAGTGTTTTGCAGCTATTTTCAATTATTTATTCTCAACTGCTGAGTGCAATCACTTTAGCCATGAAAAGCATTTATTATTAACATTTCGAAAGCCTGAAAGATCGAAGCACATTCCGCGCACTCTCCGTTCGTCAACTGAATTTTTAATTAAAATTGCACCTGCAGCAGGAGTCTCCTCATCTTTTATTATGGAAGAGCAGACCAAGCGTGAACTTTGACCTAATAATTTGACCCTAGTCCGCTCCAGGTCACTTCTATTTTCAAATTTCCCCGCATAAGGTCAACTTCTTCAACTAGAGATAAAAACTCTGTCCCCTTAAGAATACTCCATTGTCCCTAATCAGTGATTCACGACCCCATAGGTAATTTTATCTTAGAATATTTTAAGATAAGGTTGTCGAAGATTATGGACCTAATATTTCGTGAATCCAAATATTGCATAAAGGATAAGGGATTTTTAACTCAAGATTCGTATTTTTTGAGAAGCAACACTACATTTAGAAATAAATATTCCTTTTTCCATTTTGCAAGGCAGAGCATCAAAGCCAATATTTCGGTTCTGCAGCCCAGAGGGCATGACCTTTGTGTGCTGTGGAGAAAACCAATTTCTGACTGCTTTTCCAATTTGCCGGAAAAGTGGGAAAATAGGTTTGTGAAAAGGGATTTGGAAGTGTGGTACCAATAGAGTGAAAACGACGATTTTAATTCGATACGGGATATGAATGAAAATTGTGGTTGGGGCTGAAGCACACATGTCAGTCTCAATTCAAACTCTCGTTGTTCGATCACGACACGTTTGTGGTGAAATTACATTTCCTTCTGAATTCGAATTCGATCTGAAGTTACATCATCGAACTCGCAATTGGAAACGTATACATGTCAGATGTCACAACAAAAGCGAAATCTCATTTACTTCGCATCACGCAGAGATGACGTGCTTTCCCTTTAAGAAGACTTATTGCCCTATTTTATAATACAGCTTCGCATTTTATTCACAGAAATAAGAGTCCTCGAATTGATTAAAAAAGTAAATAAATTCAATTCCGATTTCAAAATGTGAAGTAGTGCCAAGAAATCATTTAGAATGAATGAAAAATATCGAACGAAGTAGTCTAAATTGTTATTCTCGGAAAATTTGCAACCACCTTAAAAGCGCGGAACTGAGAACAATTGCACTATTATAGCTTACTTCTTGGTTCATCGAACGTCATGCCAGCGATCTCGTATGGCTTCATTGAAATCGAAAAAGGCTTTCTATCTAGTACAATGAACATGTTGCAATGAACATACGTGTTTAAATGGTTTAAATGGTATGAGTCTGTCGGCACCCTTCCCTAAAATCGCTTTTATGTACGCAAAGTCATCCAGATGAAATAAGCTGTTTCAGTATGTCCAACCCCTTAACTATCCCTTGATGTATCTCAAAAGAGCCTACTCACGTTTCATACTATCGATCCTGCTTTGCCACGACAACGAGGATAATCAAAATTTGGTAATCTAATAATATAATTCCTCCAAGATCCACCCACCATGTTCATGATATTATTGATTCGGAAACTTGAAGGTGGAATGTTAAATTAAATCTTCATACAAAACAGAGTTAGACAGCAAAAATGAGTGGAAGGATCCATGGAAAAAAACGGTTAATCGATTTTTATGCCCTTTGGCATTTCCTAGTTTTGGTCGAGGAATATGCATTAGGGAGGACGGGCAAAATCAATGAGGGTGGAATTAATTAGGTTTAAGTCGAGTAGTATAAAACGTTCCCTGACTTTTAGTAATGATTTACTTCTACGTCATTTGAAGTATAACTGGATGCAGTAATAAATAATGATAAATAATTTATTTAAGTTTTGAGTTTTTTCTCAGCATTCGAAACTTCGAACCAGCCAACTACAAACTTTTTATAAGAAAAATAAATATAAAGAAATATGTAAATACTTTTTATCATCTTTAAAATGTAAATCTACTTAAATTCCTGTTTACAGAATCTTTTTTTTTTCTTATGTAAATGTGACAGAGAAAAAAACTTTCCAGTAGTCACGAGAATCTAAAACGACCCTGAGCTCTGAGGGTTCTGATAAACATTCTAAAGTCAAGTTCATGAGACACGAGGAAACATTTATTACCCTTTAAACACAGATGGTAGAGACTATAATAATTTACCAGGAAATACCCAGATGCTGTAAAGGGTTACCAAAGAAGATAATGCACGAATCTGTTTGCATCTTTATTCCCATTTTTCAATTTTAGATCGTGAAAGTTCTTTAAACTTTATATAACATGATTTTATAATTAAAAGATATTGAAAGGTATTAACGATTTCAAATGAAGATTCTCGTTATTGTTATTATAGATTACGCACAGAATTGCATTCCATTGATTATTTTTTATCATTATGTCTGCTCATTTATTTAAAACAAATTTAGAAAGCACCAGTAAAAATATGAAGCTTCAATAGAAAAAACCTACTATTATCAGATAAGTACGTTTTTCATATTTTTCAAAAATTCCCTCCAAAGCAGACTGGTGCTAAAATTCAGACTGATGAAGTAGAAAAAATGAAGTGTCGTCAGACATACTTTGCGAATTAGTTAAAGCTACTCGTTGAAATCAATAAAATTCTTCTTTTAAACTTCCGGTGAAAGCCAATAACAGAACAAATATTTTACCTAATTTATACTTCAGATCAAAAGCAACAGAGCAAATTCAAAATACATTAATCATAAAAGTGCTAACATGAAGTTCTAACTTTCTCCATTACACAACTATAATTCACATAATCTAATCCTGACCACAATATTACGTCAACCGATACCAGTTCCAGTTAATAATATCGAAATGGCCCTCAAAGAGGACGTTGCTATTTGCCTTAACTTCTTGTATCCCATTTGAACTCAACAAAACTCCACCTCAAACGGCATTGCACCACCTTTGAACTCCATCTAACAATTTCCACCCCATCTCTAATAGCGTCTCTCACCCTAAACGTTTAATTGCTACCACCAACCTCCACCCAAATACATGTCCAAATCCCAAAACGTCGGTCATACCCCCGGCAAAATTATCGAAAGCGAATCCCTTTTTCCCAGTGGATCAAGGGCAAGAAAGAAAGAAAGTGTCCCGAAGGGCGTGCGAACCCGATTCGTTGCTCCTTACTTCGGTAAAATCAATAATCCTGTTTGGGGTGTAGGAGAGAATCTAAGGAGGCGACACCGCCATTGGCGCAGGTGAAATACGCTCAGGTGAAAATGGGAGAAAGTTCTAATTGTAAATTCTCCTCGCACCCTTTTCCCAATTCATATTAGTCTAATACCCCGCGGATTTCTGGTTTAACGCTTTGTGACTTTCCCAATGGTTATACGTGCTGCACCTGTCGTCTGAAAATCACCACCCTGGCGCCTCCTGCAACCCCATAAACCCCCACGAACTAAAACTGGTTGTAAAACTTGTTCCAGTATCACCCTTCGGGACAAAACTCAAAAAGGACACTAGACTTTAGAGGCTCTCGGACCAAAATGACTCCACTTGATTCGACAAGCTGCGTTCAAATTATTTAGGAGATAGAGTAATTGTCACTTCTGGATGTCATTCTGATTATTGGTTGTCCAATAACATTAGATTCTGTACATTACTTCAGAAGAAATATTCCTTTTCAATTTCTGATGGATCACTTCTATTGGAAATTATCAGCTGAGCGTCAGCGTTAACAGGTTGTGCGTGTTACAATATATTTATAATGGGATTAAAGATTAATTGAAATTGATATGAAAAATCTTCTACAAAGGTAGTAATTTAGTGTTAAATTGTCTGAAAATCCGCGCAGGTGAACTTCACCCTCGTGCGCAACGAAACAGCTTGTTATCTTTTGATATCTCTTTTAGAGATTCCGTGGAACATCTTTTAATAATATTGATCTTTTAAACACTGTCTTTCTCTTTTAAAGAAATTCTCTTTCCGCTATGTATTTCCTTGATGCCTATACTACCAACCCCTAGAGTATATAACGCTCTTGAAAGTCGTGTCGATAACATAGTAGATATCCATACCGGGGGGTCTTTACACTCTTCGAAGCATTAACCCTTCCGAGGACTAGATACAGGAATTAGAGCAAGGTAATACAGTCTTCAAGAATTTGCAACCCGACCTTTTCCCTTCAATTTGTTGATCATAAAAAACAACTTATTATACTAGAAGGAAAAGCAAAACTATAATTTTAATATTGTAAAAACTAGAAATTAATTAAAATGACTGCTGATAAATAACTTGAACCAATCTTGAAAGATTTTATACGTTCCAAAATATATAGGGTGATTAATGATTACTCTACACGTGTACACATGTAGAGTAATCATAGAGCACATGTCTGATCTTTTTCCAATCAAGAAATTCAAGATTTCTCTATTTCCCCGTGAATTTTCGTAGACAACTGATCCAGAAAGGGAGAAAAGTCTTTCTCTGGAGTCACTGACACTGGGATTCAAATAGCCACAAAGCAGGCTTTTCCCCTTTGTCACTAACTATTCCAACCCCAATTCCTCGTCTCACAAAATTGGACACAGGTTTGCACTCGCGCACGTGCGCGTAAGCACAATTGCCCATATAATCCTGAATTATGCAAAAAAATCATCCCTAAAACACAGCAACACTGCAGAATCCATTTCCACATGAGAGAAGAGCCGTCCCTGATTGTGCGCCGGGTGGCCGGTGCGCGATTTGTCATTTTCGCCCCGAAAATAGCGCGCTTTGGCGAATCTAATGGCCGCAAAAAAGCTTTCTTTAACCCCCAGCAATTTTGATTTTTAATCTCCAATCAACTTGGAAATTTCACTACACTTTTAATTCAACTTTCCTCCACTGAAAATCCAAATATCTACCTGGATCTCGCCGGTCATCCACCGATGAAACACCCTTAAAAATCCTCCTTGGGATGACACTCTGCACTCGCGTGTACGCGTGGTTGCTGATGTACAGACTTGACCGGTCTTTCTCGCAAATGAGCTGTCACTAAATCGGCATAAATTCGCAAGTCGTGGTTGAGGGTCGATAAGGGGAGGGATAGAGGGCGTCGTCGTCTTGACGTTCGTTCTGGCTCTCGCAGGTCGAAACGCGGACCAGCGTCAGCGATTCAAGTTGTCGCGGCTATGGGGCGCGGACCACTACCTAAACGGGCATCCCGGATCGTTGTATAAAACTCGCAGTCGAGCTGTTCCATCGGGCGTGCTAACGCCCCCTCCGACTCACCCTCAGCGCTGCGCGTACGCCGCTCTTTGTCCCCTGCCCCGCTTGACGCCCCACGCCAACGACCCCCTCCTGAGGCAGACTCCTCCCTCCAACCCCCGACCCCCTCGGTCCATGCACCCCACCCGTGAGCAAAACCGATACCCGTCGCGTCGTCACCCCTCACCCTTGTGTGTTAGCGCGACCCGTGCCCGAGTCGACGTCCCCTTCCTTGTGTTGGCTCGTGCACGTGTGAGGGGTGAGTTGAGGGGCTGGGGCCTGTAGTTGTGTGTATTCTACGTGGAATTTAACGTGTGTGTGGATATAAATGTGAGGATACAAATGTGTTTAAATGTATTCAGTTCAATTTAGCTGAATTCACTTCAAGTTAGTTGAATTCACCTGAATGTAGTAAAATTTATTTTAATGTAGTTTATTTAATTTTAGAACTGAATTTAGCTCAATTCCTTAGATTTACTACAATTGAATTTAATTTAACAAAATTTGCCTGCACTTAGCAGATTTTACTAAAATTGTATTGCACTTAATTCGATTTAGTGTAATTAACTTTAATTTCGCAGAATTGTCCTTTCATTTATTTAATTTGTTTGGATTTATTATTCAAATGTTTAATGATTCAATTTAGGCAACTAACGTGGTTAAGGGCATGTGGTAATTACCATAAAAGCAAATTTATTTTCCGCAATTTCACGCTCACAATAATAATTATTTTTTCCTAAAACTAGGTCATTTACCTCCGTTTCGTTCAGACGAAGGTAAATGGCCTAGTTTTAGCAAAACATATTTATTATTGCAAGCGTAAAGTTGCGGAAAATAAATTGCTCTTATGGTAAAGTATCACATGCCCTTAAGTGCCCCGAATAAAGAAGCCGTTTATGTTAATTTTGTAATTCTTTACATTCTTATTTTAATCCTTTAACGGGTGACTTTTTTGCAGTGGCTTCACACACTCAATTCATGGTGGATCGAAGTTAGCAGGTATTCATGTGTAAAAAAAATTTCTGAATTTTCCTACCCTACAAATCATCCCTGGATGCCAGTCACCCTTCGAAGATAAAAAAATTGCCATCTGATTTTTTGTTATCCTATACTGATCTAGTCATCTAGATTGAAGAAAAAATGCTCCAAATGCCTGATATATTTTATAAAAATTAGAGACCATTTCTACCCTTATATACCACCTCAAAATACTAATTTACCCTGACATGCAAAAATTGACCGTTATAAATGTAAAATAAATGGAATCTAATTTACTGAGATTTCATTCTATTCTGAATTGAAGATAAAATACGCCATAACAATATATTAATGATTGTTTAATATTTAAAAAAAAAACACGTTCAAACGCTGAGTTTCTTTTGGAACAATTGAATGAACCGAAATTATAATCAAAGAAAATCTGCCACAAACTTGTGCTGATTTTTCACTCTTCGTTTTGACACTTTTTTTAGAAAGTGTACTCCTCGAACTCAGAAATTTTTATGTACTTAGATCTATTATTCCTTCTTAAAATAAAACCTTAAACAAATTTTTTATTTATGGAAGGTATAATTTTTTAAAAGACTTAAGGGCATATGATACTTTGCCATAAGAGCAATTTAGGTTCGCCAACTTTACACTTGCAATAAAAAATATTTTTCACTAAAACTCGGCCATTTACCTCCGTCTCCAGGAAATGGAGGTAAATGGCCTAGTTTTAGCAAAAAAATATTTGTAATTACGAGTTGTTACGAGCGTAAACTAAAGTTGACGAAACTAAATTTGCTCTTATGGTAATTACTACATGCCCATAAACCATGTATCAGTTATCCGATCCCTACTTTATCGGATTTTTTTTTTAATAACTTTTTTTATAAATGTATATATTTAGCACCAGATAAACATACCTTAATGCTTTTACTTTAATTTTAGAAATTTTCAACTGGACATCTTAATAAGTATAGAAATGGAATTGCAGAGAAAAAAATGCCGATAAGGTAGGGATCGGATAATATGCTATTAAGCGCCATATAAAATAAATGCGTAAAATTTACATGCTCTCAACTTTCAAAAAAAATATATATATATATATATATACATATTGTAAAAATTCCCTGATTGTTTCCTTAACAATTTTTCATTTAATCCCCAGGTTATTCATATTTAAGGATCAAAATTCAAATTGTCAGTATTGCCAATCCCAACTGGAGTTTCCCGTCCTTATTTAAGGGCATGTGATACTTTACCATAAGAGCAATTTATTTTCCGCAACTTTACGCTTGCAATAATAAATATTT